>CM066333.1:19649599-20147099 GCA_033807585.1 Hydrophis major
AGAATACATTCTTGGGTGAGAATATGCCTTGGGTGAGAAACCCTGCTGAGAATATTTACTCTTGCCATATACTCAATCCTCCCAGGAATATCCTCTTCCCCACCATAATTAAGAAACATAGCAGGACATGGAGTGGGAGACCACCTGCAAAATGAACTTAACATGTGTTACTGATCCAAGATTTAGATACTGTAGAAGTTGGTGTTTCCATGTCAATTTCTGTGTGTTCTTTTTTTCTTTTTTAAAAGAGCTAAGTATTTTCTGCATCTCGTTTTTCTATGTCTTGTCTTTTTACAATCTCCATCCCCTCTTCATGAACACGAGCACATCTATACATACAGCTTATGTATAGGCAGCTTATACTAAGAATTCAGGTTCTGATAAAATTAATAGTCTTCATTAAAGCTATAATCTATTGCCAACATTTTACATACACAAGTGGTACAAAACACTTTATTCATGCTATTGACATTTAATTTTTGTGCCTTTTAGTGAGATTTCAAATAGAATGAAATTGAATTCTTATCCATTCAAATCGATGAATCCTGCTTCATCCAGTATCTTTTAGATATAATCTATCTTTTAGATATAAAGATGACAAGCCTATCAAATGCTGAATTAGACAATTCAGGACAGTTGAAAAACCTCATCCAACAATCAATATAGAAAGATATGTCATCTTCTTTTGACTCCTATTTTCACTTTCTTTGCAAGCCTGTTTTTTCAGATTTATTTTTGAAAGAATTGATGAATATTGTTAAAATTTTATATCTAAATGAAGAAATAAAATAGACCACTCTCCTATTTTTCTGACCTGTGTTACATTTCTAAACTTCAAGGTTTTTTTTTTATGATTTATACATATTCAGTTTTAGCTGTTGTTGTGGAATAAGACGGATTAAGACTTTTTTTGACCCCAAAAGGCTACTTTTGAAACACATTGTGCTCACCATCTGTTCAAATTATTTTTGTTTCTCATCATCAGTTTGACTCTTAATTCTCCTTTATTGTCTTATTTTTAATTCAGAGAGAACATGCCTACCTTCTGTCATTTATAAAGCTTAATTTTATGCTTATCTGGAAGCACTTCTTGAGGGGATACTCAAATTTGTAATAAGAATATTGATGATAAAAGTGTAGGACAAAGAAAGCTTTCCTTGTAATATTAAGTCTATTTGTAAATGCTGTAATGATTTATACATATTCAGTTGTAAAAAAGATTGGAAGTCACTTCCTTAAGTATATTTTTCTTCCTTTTTTTCATTATATTATTCTTCTCTTTATCTTTCTTTTCCTTCTTTTCTCATTTTCTTATTTCTCTTAATTTTCTTCTGTATCACCTTTACTATCATTAAAACCTTTAATAAAATTATTTTTTTTAAAAAAAGATATATGTATTATAACCCTGTTCTGTCAAGGAGAAACCACTTCAATACTAGTTGATTTTCAAATATTTTTCCAAGCAACTAAGAAAAATACAGAATGTGGAAAGCAGGGAAAACCTTAAAGTTTGGGAGCATACAAGATTAAGCTACATTCCTAAGACTAACAACAGAAAATGAATGGGTGTCGTGATACAACTGAACCAGGGGTGTCAAATTCACATTGTCACAGCAGCATCACTTGAAGTATTGGGACTTTTCCCCCTTTGCTAAACTGGGTGTGGCATGGCCAGTGCATGATGCATCTGCCCTGTGGGCCAGGAGTTTGATAGTCCTAAACTGAACTCTTACTATTCTTTCCATTTTGAAAAATTCCAAAGAAAATTTAGACTTTGGATTCTATCTGATATCATTAAAATAACTCAAAACCTGAGTAGAACCCCACCAAATTGGTCTAAGGATAAGAATTGTTAAAATAAGAATGAAGTTAAAAAAAATAGGCCATATAAAGGTAGGTGGATGTGAGTGGGGGAAATCACACACACTCCCAATTTCCCCAGTGTGTAAGAGAGGCATTTAGGCAGCAATGGAAAATATTTGTGTTTCCACCATTCTAAGCCAGCATCCAACAAAGGTTATGTGATTCAGAGCAGAGCTATTATTAAGAATTATTAAATAATTACAGTGGGAAATAATTATAATTTGTATGCTTCCCCTAATTTACTTCCTTATATGAATATTACTATAGTTTACCTTTCTGCTTTCTAACAGCTTTCAAGATACTTTCTTGATGTGCCCACTTTTTATATGAATCTACTTATCTCCTAGCTAAACTGGCATTAAGGTATAATTACTAGCAGGTTTTTTAGTAATCAGGTTTCTACAGCTATGCAATTCCATGACCATCCCCTATTATTCCCCACTGTAATTATTTTTTAATCCATATTCCAGATTCCTTTTGGATTTAGCTTTCTTATCTCTGCAGCTTTGGAAACAACAGGATAAGTAAAATAAAATCTTTATGTCTTTTGGTAAAAGGATGGGCTTATTGTATTCTCTGCCCAGAATTACTTCCAAGAAAAAACGACCTCTCTGGTGTTTATCCTAACATGTTCATGAAATATCACTCCTCTTTTCTATGTATGCTACACATCTACTCTGGAAAAAAAAAGGCATCCCTCACTATAAGTGGGATTTGTTAATGCTTAAAACATCAATGAATTATTTAGCCCCTTTACCCTTCTTGCTTTGTTGCACGCCTATTCCACTCTTGACGCAGATTCATATCAATAAATTCATGCTGGCTTTTGCAGCTCCAATTTCATGCTTGGCCTTTCCTAAGCTACAATAATGGAAAAAATAAATTAATTAAATAAACAGCACGGATACACAAATTGCATTAAGTAACCACTTTCCTAAGTCTTCACCTCCTTTCTCTACCTAAATACTAGGCGCTATGCCAGGATGTGAAACAGGATCAGCCAAATATGATTGGACATCTCACAACTGGTTGCAGTCCAGTAAACAAATTAGGAGTAAAGCTTTAATAGGACTGACCAAGCCTAGGTTTATGTTATTAATGATATAATGTTCCCAATGGTTTCTCTGCATCCTTACCAAGAAAAGCTTATCTCATTTCAGAGCCCTATGGAACAAAACCTTATTTTACCAGACTTTAGTACCTATTCTTGTTTTTTTTTTAGAATAGAATCGAATTCTTTGTTGGCCAAGTGTGATTGGACACATAAGGAATTTGTCTTGGTGTAAATGCTCTCAATGTCCATAAAAGAAAAGATACATTCATCAAGAGTCATCAGGTACAACACTTAGTAGTCATAGGGTACAATAAGCAATCAAATATATAGGATATAGCATATGATTCTGCAATTTAATTGCATTGAACATATAATTAGCATATAATTCTGAACAGAAGAAGATTGCGTATGTTTATCATACCAAAAACTGCAAATTTCATTCCTGGTAAGTCTGAGAAATGGTCCCATTTGACACTATTGGAGCAAGACTACAATCCAACAGAATTTACTGCTGAACTAGATGAAGCATCCCTTTGATTCTATATTATGGTAACTTTGAATATCTTAGCCAATTCTTCTTCATTCTGGCATATCTTGATTATAGACCAATTTAAACAATCAAAAACTCATCCACCCCTTAGATATGCTTAAAACAGAACATTACCATTTGCATCACTATTACATTTATATTTATATTCTGCCTGTAGAGAAAAGTTCATTTAATACAGTTCCTAAACATAGTGCAAATAAAACAATATACTCACTTAGGAAAAAAATCCACCCCAATAATTAAAAAAAAAAAATACAGGCCATACTAATCAGTCCGTGATTCACATTTAGACAGTTGATATTTATCTGGAATTCTATTTCATAATATATAAATTGGATGGCTCCAGTAAATTTGGCACAACTGGTAACTTATAATTCCCCTGCCTTTCTTCAGTAAAATCTCAGAGAAGTCTTAGCAAGTGAATATATTTAAGAATAAAATTGACCCATCATCATTTTAAATTACTCTTCCTCCGCTTATTAATTTTATTTCAACCGAGTATAAATGAACAGCAGGTTTTGTACTTTGGAGAACACTGAGTTCTGTGGAAGTTTTACATAAAAAATGTTCAGTTCTTCCCCAAGCCCTAAAAGAATTTTCAAGCCAGGCTTTTGAAATTGGAATTGCTCAAGGAGAAAGACAAAAATCCCTTTCAGAAAATGACACCATTTTTGAGGAATTGGCATTGTTATGTTTAAAATAAAAACAGGAAGTACTCAAAACTAGCTTTCTCAAATAATTTTGGAAAGAAAAGCCAGATTCTTTTTTTATTCCCCTAATATCATTAGGTATTTTTCTAAATGTCATAATGAAAAGTCATTCATTCCAGATTAATTTACAAATCACCATCTACAGTTAAAACCTGAAATCTTGCATTCAAGATTAGCCACAACTTTAATTAAACTCTTTCAATGTTAACAAAGATTTGATGCTAGTCTACACGTCATAATAAAGTTTAACTAACAAAGAGGTGGTGTGGGGCTTTTCAGACCCAAATTAATTTCATCTGCTGTGAGGGTTTTTTTTTTTTTTTTAGTTCCACTATTTTTCAAGTAAGGAATATATGCTTTTCCGCCATGTTCTAAATGCAATTTCAACATTGCCAGGAAACCACGTTCATAAAGCTCTTGAAATTTAAATACTGAAACATAAGATTGTACCAATGTGAATGGTATTTTACTTTTTATTTTTTGCTTTATATTATTTTTCCTAGGAAGCAAGGTTCAGCCCTTTGTTTTGCCTCAACAGATGGAACAGGGAAAAAATATCTCCTGGCTTCGCAATAATACAGTCTGTCCTCTGAATTCTTGGCTACAGCAAGTAACAGATCTGTCAGAGGAAGCTTAGAAAAGATACTTACAATATAATGTTCCATGCTACAGTGGGTCGAGTGAAATAAATAGCATTTTGCAGCTAATGACACCAAACAGCATGTTTCAAAATTAGTATCATTATTGTTAACATTGTTCCAGTGGACAATATAGATTGCAGAATGACCATAATTGTGCCTTTTTTTTCTTTTTTGTAATATCTCCACAGCAGCAGTAGATCACTGTAATCTCCCATACTTGATAAGAATGTACTACTTAACACAAAAAGAGTTGCTCGGACTATTATGAGATGCCTTTTTTCTCTTTCAGATCCATTTTTTGTTGGATTTCACATTTGTTAAAAAACACAAAAGCCAAGCTCGGATTTTGAATCTCAATTCACAACACAAAAAAAGAAGAAGTTGTAAATAGGAATATATCTGTATTGTTTCCTCGGCTGCTTTGGGAATAGAAGGATGTGTTGAAGCAAGGCATTTTGCATTACAATATCCGTGTTCGTGTATGCATGGCCCAAGGACACAGGATCAAATGCTGGTCTGGTCCTACACATATGTCACAATGGATGTTAGGTACAGTTAATATAACTTCAAAGGTAGAATGAATGGAAAGAACATCACAACACAGGTAGTCCTTGATTTACAAAAGTCAATTTACTGACTGTTCAAACTTACAATGACACATTAAAAAGTGACTTATGTTCATTTATGTTCAGGAAAGATGAGCCACGGTGGCACAATGGTAAGAGTGCAGTACTGCAGGCTACTTCTGCTGACTGCCAGCTGCCTGCAACTTGGCAGT
This sequence comes from Hydrophis major, assembly GCA_033807585.1. Taxonomy (NCBI): domain Eukaryota; kingdom Metazoa; phylum Chordata; class Lepidosauria; order Squamata; family Elapidae; genus Hydrophis; species Hydrophis major. Next base: position 19,655,196 of record CM066333.1, read on the forward strand.
TCGATTCTCACCAGGCTGAAGGTTGACTCAGCTTTCCATCCTTCTGAGGTTGGTAAAATGTGGACCCAGATAGTTGGGGGCAATATACTGACTCTGTAAACTACCTAAAGAGGGCTGTAAAACACTGTAAAGCATTATATAAGTCTAAGTGCTATCGCTATTTTTCACACTTACGACCGTTGGAGCATCCCCATGGTCATGTGATCAACATTCAGACAGTTGGCAATCGACTCATATTTATTATGGTTGCAGGGCACTAGGGTCATGTGATCACCTTTTGTGATCTTCTGACAAGCAAAATCCATGGTAAAACCAGATTAACAACCATGTTACTAACTTTACAACTGCAGTGATTGCCTAACAACTGGGGAAGAAAGGTCATTAGATGGAGCAAAACCAAGGTCTCACTATAAACAACATAAAATGTTGGGCTCAACTGTGGTCATAAATCTAGGACTATCAGTAATGTTTAATCATGATTTCCCTACCCCCTACCAAATTATTGCAGTAGTGTCTAGATAGGGCTGCCCTTGAAGAGTATTCAGAAGCTTCAGCTACCACAGAATGTGATATGTGAGCAGTTAATGGTGCCAGTTATTCAACAAATGTGTCACCATTGTTGAAGGAACTGCATTGGCTGCTAATGTGTTTCCAGGTGCTGGTAGTCATCTTTAGAGGCTTTCATATCTAATTATGAATTTCTCTCTAATTAAGTGCTTTTTCTGCAGAGGTGCCTAATTCTGTCTGACATCAGACTAGCCCCAGCCCTGTTGACCTTAGGCCAGGGAATCAAACTCAATTTAATTGAGGTCCACATCAGGGTTGTGCTTGACCTTGGGAGGGCTATGATGGGCATGGCTGGGATGGGTATGGCCAGTGAGGGTGTGGCCAGTTCGACATCACTTGTCGAGGCTCTGTTTTCAGCCATGATGACCTCCTGCAGCCCTGTGCCAGAAGAAATTGAGGCCCCAAGCTGCAGGAGGCCATCGTGGCTGAAAGCAGAGCCTGAGAGGGCTGCACATGGCCCTCCTGAGCTCTGTTTTCACTGGCACCATCGGCTGGTCCTTGTTCTAGGGTGACTCCATGTACAGATCTAAGCACCCTGCGGGCTGGATCCAGCCCGTGGGCCTTGAATTCGACACCCTTGCCTTAGGCAAAGCTTCCAAAACTTTAATTCTTTAATGCCCAAGCTTGGTACCTTAGGTGGGTGACAGAGCTCATCTCTAGGTATGCTGAGGTTTCTTTTTTAATGTTCAGCTGCTCTATATTTCCTTTTGTTTTGTTGTATTTTGTAGATATTTTATCTCTTTTATGATAAACCTCCTGGACTGTGTGTGATAAGCCACTGTGTAGATGGATTAAAACTAAGAAGATCTTTCCATTGTCTAAATAAATTAAATAGTGTTTTGAATTATATTCAGAAATAAACCAGTAGCTAGTGCAACTGTTGAAACCTGTTCTCTGTAACTGGTTCCAGCAGTCTGACTGCATTACTTAGATTCAGGTGACATTGGCTAACATTTTTTCAGAGGTGGCCTTATACAGAGCATGTTACAGTGGGTATAAACTGACCTTGGTGGAAGTATGCAGGCTCTGTTGCCTAGACAAAGGGGACTGCGATATTCTTTTAGCCCAGGGCAGTAGAATAACCTCAGAGACTTTACTAATTCACTGAAACATGAGGAGCAGAGGTTGTATTCAGCAGGTTCTGACTGATTCTAGAGAACCGGTAGTGGAAATTTTGAATTGTTCAGAGAACCGGCCAATACCACCTCTGAATGGCCTCGCCCCCATATATTCTCTGCCTCCTGAGTCCCAGGTGTTCGACTGGGACTTCTTTTGTTGCCCTGCACAGGAGAATGGAGTTGGAAAGCAGGTTAGTGGGGTGGGGAGGGATTGGGGATTTTGCAGTATCCTTCCCCTGCCATGCCCATCAAACTACACCACATGCATCAAGCCACAGAACCGGTAGTAAAAATTTTTGAATCCCACCACTGATGAGGAGGTACATTAAATCAGACTTGGAAGATTCTGTTATTCTGATTATATTTCAGTAGAAGTAATCTCAGCTTTGGTTTGGTTTGATTTGATTGCCCAATGGCGTCTAGACTAGAGAGGCTGGCAGCCAACCATTGTTATATGTATTTTAAAATAGGGTTAAGATGGTATGCAATGGGAAGGAAACTCCAATATAACACTCATATTGTCAGCCAAAAAGACACCACAAGATAACAGCTACAGTGTCAAAGGGAAGTTTCTGCAGCACCTCAAAATTTCCTATCAAGAGAGTGAGAGTGGCACCCAAGAATTTAGTGTATTTAACTATACAGTTCCCAAAAGTTGATTTAGAGGATACCTTGGTTACTAGAAATGAAGATATTTGGAAATTCCATAGTTCCCTTTGTAAATTTTGGCATCGTAATCCATCAAAGTAACCACACTTCCTGTGTTCCATAATCAGTTTTGAAATCAGATGGAAGGGAAAATCTTCAAAATCAGAAGATATTTTCTCCATAATTTCTTTTTTTCTCACTATTAAAATTGCCTATTTATTAGAATAATCTGTGAAACTGAAATAATATCCCCAAAGTAATTCAGAATAAATGGTACTGTAGGTAATAAGTTTAAAATCAAATGTTTAAAAATAGACAAAAACTCGATGCTGCTGTGATGAACTAAAAATGATGAATTAAAAACTTGGCCATTTTATTTGACCTTCAGATTTCAGAAACATTTTTTTTTAACTATTTGTGTCTGTTGGTACTTTACACATTTTTTTTTTATTATCTAATGGAAACTGAACATCACTATCTTAAATGTTAAGAGCCTTTTAATGGTACATTTAACTAGAATAAAGTCTTTAGGCCTAATTCCTATTGTAGTCCAGCACATTTTGAAGGAAGCATATTCTTAAATGGTTTGGTTCTCTTCCAAATATGTAATTCAGGACAATTTTGTAGCACGCACATATTGGAAAGAGTGCTATAGGTCATTTATTTACAAAAGCACTGAGCAGCAATGCCAGTCACTCAATGTATTCACTGATAAATGGAAGGACATTTGTAAGTAGAATGTCTACTTGTGCTGAAATTTTCTTAGATTTTTTTTTTCCATGAAGACTTAGAAACTTGTATATCAGTTTTACAATTCAGACATAGGTATATATAATACTTTTTGTCAGTCACAGATACACACACCCTTTTGTATACAAAATTAGTTATGTTATCCTATTAATAAATCTTATTATCTTTGCCTAAGTTCATCACTCCAGTGTGAACTTAGTTTAAAATTTATAAAACATCATCTAATTAGATGGAATGCTGCTACGTACTAAGTAGTATTTCTTTTTTGGCTACATTTCTGAATGTGAATCTCACCCAGATAATTTGTACTGTATTAGAATTTAGAACTTATTCATGTAGCATAATAGAGTTACAAGAAAACTTTTGAGGTCCTCTAGTTTCCTCAATCAGGAAACCCTATACTGTCAAACAAGTAGTTGTCCAGTCTTTTCTTAAAAACCTCCAGTGTTGGAGCACCCACAACTTCTGAAGGCAAACTATTCAATTGATTGATTTTGTTCTCACTGTTAGGAAATTTCTCCTTAGTTCTAGGTTGCTTCTCTCTTTGGTTAATTTCCGTCCATTGCTTCTTGTCTTGCCTTTTGGTGCTTTTGAAAAGAGTTTCACCCCCCTCTCTTCGTAGGAGCCCTCAAATATTTGAACAATGCTATCATGTCACCCAGGGGTGGGATTCATTTTTTTTTAACAACCTGTTCTGTGAGCATGGCTTAATTGGTGGGCATGGCTTGGTGGTCATGTTATTGTGTGGGCATGGCCAACTCAATATCACATCAAGGCACGCATCTCCTCTCCTGGCCTCTCATGACTGTGGGGATGCTGCAACAGTCCTAAGCGTGAAAAATGGTTATAAGTCACTTTTTTCAGTCCATTGTAACTTTGAATGTCACTCTATACAAGCAAAGTACCAGCAAAGGAGGGAAAAAAACAAACTCCAGAGAAGTTCCTGAGACAGGAAGTCTAGTCCTGTCAAGAATGTAATAAGGGTTAACTGAGAGGCAGTTTCTGTAAGTAACACCAGAATGTTTCCTTCCTGTCTTCCTTACAGGATTATCCCAGTAATTTCTTCTAACAACCAGTTCTCGGAACTGCTTAGAATATTAACAAGCATTTCTAGAAAATAGGTACAAACTGGTAGAATCTCACCCCTGATGTCACCCCTAGCCCTTCTTGGCATTATATCAGTGGTGGTTAATCTTCCCATCTTTGCATGCCAAAAGTGCATGTATGCACGCTCATGCATGCCTGCACCCATAATTCAGCACACACGCGACACCCCTGTCCCCTGTGCACGCATGCAGAACCTCCCTGCTTGCCACACACCTCTGCACATGCGAGTGCGACCCTCCACATGCACCATATACCTCTGCACAATGCACACACATCTTGCATGTATGCCCCACCCCCCACGCATGTGTGGCAGATACCCGACAATCAGCTGGCTTTTAGGAGCCATGCACGCATGCGCAATACATGTGTTCCAGATGACGGCTCATGTGCTGGCAGAAATGGCTCTCCATGCCACTTCCACACACATGCCATAGGTTTGCCATCATGGCATTACATTAAACATACCCAATTCCTGCAACCGTTCTTCATAAGTTTTAGCCTCCAGCACCCGAATCATTATTTTTTTTTTTTTTGCTCTTCTTTGAACTTTTTTTCCAGATTCTTAACATCTTATTTATATTGTGGTGGCCAAAACTGGATGCAGTATTCAAAGTGTGGTCATACTAAGGCTTTGTAAAATGGTACTAGAGCTTCATATGTTCTTGATTTGATCCCTCGCTTAATGCAGCCTAGGATTGCCTTGGCTTTTTGGCTGCTGCCACATATGTGATTGTTCACTAGAATTCCTTGATACGTCTCATAGTTACTGGCATTAAGCCAAATTACACCTGGTCTATATCTATACAGTTGGTTTTTGTTGCCTAAGTGTAAACCTTACTTTTATCTACATTAAATTCCATTTTGTTAGGTAGGGCCCAGTGTTCAAGTCTTGTCAAGAGGGGGGGAGGTGGGTGGGTGGTGGTGGCTATTTCTGCCAGCTTAGTGTCTTGTCCTTTTTTTCTGTTTTGTTTTTGCATGTTACATTTTATGAAATAGCATCAAGATGGTATCCATCTCATTGATTTAGCAGATTAATTTTGAAACTTTTAATAGAAAGGATTGTTTGAGTTTACATTAACTGAAGAATCATGGAAATAAGACAACAGTCAGAATATGCAAAATATAAAACCAAGCCACCACATATCATGCCTCTCTACTTCGAGGGTCTGTTGTTAACTGGCTTAATGATGCTGAAGAAAAAATGATTCAAGCCCTTATCTTCAGCCTAGAAAAATGAAAGCTTATAGGAGCTTGCCTTATGCTTAGCCAAAAATCATCTGAGAGTAAATTTTACATAGCTTACTTTAAAAAAAAAAGAAAAAAAAAGGTTTGGAACCATGCTAAACTCTGCAAACCCAAGATCTCAGGTTATGCTATTGGCGTGATGCAAACATGCAAGTGCTGTTAACATTAATAAGAGATGTGTATCAAAGGAAAAATGCTATCATCTGCTATTAAAGCGGAAACTTTCCTCCTATCAAACAGCAGGCCATTCGGCTACAGCAGTTAAAAGCTCCCCACAGAGCTTATTAACAGTTTCTCCTTAACCCCATCCATCACTATTCTTTTGAGTATACACACGTGCATACACACACATGGGGTGGGGGGTGAGAGACAGAACAGAGACAGAGAGAGAGAGACAGAGAGAGATAGAGAGATGCTGTGGTTTAAACTCCAAACCTTAACAAAGCAGCGTTGTGTGGGTACATTTCTTTCACAATTATTTATTGATCAGAAATGAAACCATTGTAATATATCACTGATGGTGGCCAAGGTGAAACATCACAATCGGAAATAAGCTGCAATACAAGCTCAATCTATTTTTAGTTCTTTGCATTGACTTCAGTTGACCTCACTTTCAAGTACATATGCTTAAAATCTCACCCTTTAACTTTAGTGCCATGAGGAGGAACAAAAGAGCATTCCTTGTAAGAGATTATTAGGTTTGTTTCCACTAAGAGGTGGAAAAAATGGCACTAGAATCTTGGGTTTGTAAATGATGATTTAAGTCGAACTCATATATTTAGAGAACACATAGGTACAACTTCAGATAATAAATCTTTCAGCATATTCATTTTGGACTTTCCCGTATTATTACCTTCATCTATCCTTAACTGTGGCATAAATATGGCCTGATACCTTCAGCTCACAATCTATTCAGCAAGGTCTTAGCAATAGATTTCAGGCCTTCTTCCAAAATTACTGAAGATCCAATGTTTATGTTACCTCTGCAAAATATAAGGCATGAGGAATTGTCTTCTAAGGTACACTTTCTTAACCTATCCTATCCTATCCTATCCTATCCTATCCTATCCTATTTTCTATCTAGAAGTTCTGAGTTCAGGGGTCCTCTTTCTAATATTTAAAACAGAGGCACCCAGGTGAATATTTTGAGGTGTGAGAAGACAGCAGCTCTTAATTTATTAAAAGCATTTGACTTCATTTGGTTCTTTTGATAGTAAAGGAATCTCATTGATGTTATATGATATTTTTATATTGGCTATAACAGGTTGGAAAGTCTTTAAAAACTTTGGGACAGGATTTAGGTTTTGAAGTTAATGAATCTCAGCAAATCCTTTTTAAAGCCATTTCAGTGATTCATACAGAATGGGCAATAAAAATAATTCACTAATGGCATAATACTGCATTAGAATTGCATTACATTAATCACAATATTTTTAGATTATGTTGGCATGGGTATAAAACAAATTGGCATGTATATTCATCTTTGGATGGAATCCCAAATTAGCCCAAGGTTTGGGGAAATTGAAGAGGGGAAGCTGTGTTGAAATTGAGAAAAAATATCCAAAACCTTTTTAAAATTAACCCCACAGGACAACTATCGTCAGCCATGAAAATGTTGGAAAACTATAAAATGAAGAATAAATTTGGGAAATCTACCCTTAACAGTGGCATAAATATGGCCTGATAGCTATTGTTTTAATGGCATTTTATGATGACTTTGCTTCCAGCCTATAACCGAGGCAGCTTAAAGTCCTTTTTAATTCTTCTTGTAAAATAGTATTTTCTCTCATTTTTGGCAGTTTTTGTCATGGATATATAATCCAGCATGCATCATCAATAATTCATGGACATAGTCAGGATGTGTCAAGCTATTCATGAGGCACTGTGGGTTTTCTACTGCTTTTGATTCTGGATTTCATGTAGCCCTATTTTATTTTTTTTTACTATTTTATTATTTTAATAGGCCCTCCTTTGCCTATGCCAGGGGTGTCAAACTCAAGGCCCGTGGGCTGGATCCAGCCCACAGGATGCTTAGATCTAGCCTGTATACCTTATACTATGCACAGAACTCAAAAATCATCTAGACAATGGAGAGAAGGCTCTATACATTGATTACCCTGCGGACTGTATCAAAAGAAAGTCACACAACCCACAACTCAGCATCCAAACCTACTTCAACCAATCCACCATCACCCAAGACTAGGTACGCATGCCCCCAACTACCTCAATTCAAACTACAATTGGCCTTAAATGCAAGCTACTCAATGCAAGAAGCCTTGTAAATAAAATACCTGAATTTCTCCTCTTACTAAATATGGCTAAATTCAACATCATATTTGTCTGTGAAACATGGCTCAATGCATCTCTCCATGACTCCATTACATCAGTAAGATACTATCATGTTTACCGATCCGATCATGAAATCCGTAGACGAGGTGGTGTTGCTATCTTCTATAAAAAACCCTTACATCTAAAAAACACCCAAGTTACCCAAAAGCTTGCTCTTCCTGAGACCATTATCTGTGAACTGACCTTAAATATCACATTTCGGTTCTTACTATGTAACAGAGCCCCTGATTATAACATCAAAAATAAACAAGCTAAATACACTACTTACATGGGCAGCATCCTGCCCACAAGCTTTTATCTTTCTTGGTGACTTCAATCTACCTCATATTAACTGGACCCTAAACGAATGTACAACTGAACCCATACATGCAACCTTCTACAATTCTGTAACAAATCTGGGACTGGAACAACTAGTAACCAACAATACTAGGCTTAACAACTGCCTCATCTTCTGCCAATCTCATCTTCTGCAATAGTTTGCATTCAATTTATGGAATATAAATTAATGAACCCTTTTTCAACAGTGACCACAACATGATTGACTTTTGTCTCAACATACGTCCACACAAAAATAATCACAATGACAAAATCCCCAATTATAACTTCAAAAAAGGCAGCTATGATCTTATAATCAACGATCTCTCTTCCCTTGAGTGGCAATTTCTATTCACTGGATGCAATAATGTTGAAGACCATGACAACATATTCTTACTAGAAATCAAAAGTGTCATCAAACTATATGTACCAATAACAACTCCCAAAACCAGGAAAAACAGATTACCCATTACAATAAGGAAGCTTCAATCCAAAAAGAGATCACTTTGGCGAAAAAACAAATCTGGTCACGTTGCCAACTTCAAAAGCCGATACAAAAATCTATGCCACCAGATAAAAACTGAATGCACTAATTATCGCATTAAACAAGTGGAAAATCTTTCATGCACAAATTCCACCCGTGCTTTCTACAATTTTGTAAACAACAAACAAAGACTCAAGGTCCATCCCACCCCTGAAAGGACCTAATGGCAAAGACTGAAATGATGACACCATCAAAGGCAACCTCTTTAACACATTCTTTGGCTCAGTATTTGTAAACAGCAATGGATCAAGCCCAGTACTTCCTAGTTGAACCACAGACAACTACAGTGATCTAATACATATTGATTTAACAGAAGACATTGTTGAAAAAGCACTGTGCAATCTAAAACTATCCCTATCTATTGGATCGGATGGAATATGTGCCTACTTCTTAAAAAAGCTGCCCACTGCCGTAGCCGAACCTCTAAGTATAATCTTTGAAAAATCTTTCAGGACCAGCTCCTTGTCAAAACTATGGTCACAAGCCATAGTCATCCCCATCTTCAAAAAGGGAGACCCCAGCCTAGTTGAAAATTACAGACCAATCTCCTTATGCTGTGTCACCTGTAAAGTCATGGAATCAATTATTAACCAATCCATTATCCTCCACATAGAGACAAAGAACCTACTCTCTAATAAACAATTTGGTTTCAGAAAAAAAGTATCCTGTGATCTGCAACTCTTTCACTGCAAAAACATATGGACTACACAACTTGATTAGGGCAAAACAGTAGACACAATCTACATAGACTTCTGTAAAGCCTTTGATTCAGTGGTACATGACAAACTACTCCTAAAACTAAAATCTTATGGTATTTCTGGACAACTGCATAACTGGATAGAAGCATTCCTGTTAAACAGACAGAACTGGTCAAAACTGGGAGCGTCCTGTCAAATTCTGTACCTGTCAACAGTGATGTCCCCCAAGGCAGTGTTTTAAGACCAACTCTCCTCATACTTTACATAAATGACCTCTGTGATCATATTAAGAGCAACTGTCATCTAAAGGTTAGTTTCACTTTAGCACAGTAAACACAACTTTAGCACAATTAACACAACTAGTGAACACAACATTCAATACATAATAGGAGGATGGCATGCGGGACCCTCCTGGGCTGCATTGTTGCTGGCAGAGAGTTGCAGGAGGCCATCGCAGCCAGAAACAGAGTTGGGAGCCTGTTTTGCCTGGCAGAGCGCTCAAGCCACCACAGGTACCCCTGGCACAAGTGAAGTTGAGTTGGCCACACCCACCCTGGCCCCCGAGGTGGCACTCCATGAAATTGAATTTGACGCCCCTGGCCTATGCGATAAATACAGGTAGTCCTCAGCTTACAACCATTCTTTTAGTGACTGTTCCAAGTTAACCACAGCACTGAAAAAAGTGACTTAGGACCATTTTTCACACTTATGGCTGTTGCAGCATCCCTATGGTCACATGATCAAAATTCAGATGCTAGAGACAAATGGTTCATGTTTATGACTGATGCAGCGTCCCAGGTTTACCTTTTGTGCCCTTTTGACAAGCAAAGTCAGTGGGCAAGCCAGATTCACTTAACAACCATGCTACCAATTTAACAAATGCAGTGATTCACTTAACAACAGTGGCCAGAAAGGTTGTACATTGGGGCAAAACTCAATTAACAACTGCCCCACTTAGCAACAGAAATTTGGGGTTCAGGTTTTGGTCATAAGTTGAGGGATACCTATATTTCCAAACAGGGTTGCTCCGTATCAGCATTGCCTTCCTATTGCAGCATTAGTTGAGAATGGAGTTTGCTTGTTCTTGCTTTTCCAATTTTTGTCCTCCATGCCAGTGACTTCTTGCCTGGACTATTTTGGAGCATAGATTTTTTTTCCCCTCTTACCAACGGGCGATGGCCATAGGGCAGAGAAATAAAAATAGAGGAATTTAACAGAAGCTACCCTTACCTAGCCCTGCATTAAAAAGTAAGGGTAAAACCAGACACCAGTCACATTACCAAGTCAAAAAATAAATTGACCATGAGGGTACAGCAAATATACTTCTGTGATGGTTTTTTTTTTGTTTGTTTGTTTGTTTTTGTTTTTAGGCTATGACCTTAGTCAAATTTAGACATTTTTTATTAGTTATTTAAATATTTTCTTTCTGATAAATTGCCTCCATCAGCAATTTTTTTTGGGGGGGAATATGTTAAAAGATGATGATTCTATACTGCTCAGCATTCTCAATTATGTATGCAGGAATAATATCAAGGGGTTATCTATCTATCATCTATCTATCTATCTATCTATCTATCTATCTATCTATCTATCTATCTATCTATCTGTCTAACTAACATTTGAAAGGGACTTTGGAGGTCTTCTAGTCCAACCCCTTGCCCAAGCAAGAAACCCTATACCATTTCTGACAGATGGCAGTCCAGTCTCTTCCTGAAAGCTTCCAGTGATGAAGCTCCCACAACTTCCAAAGGCAACTTTTGTTCCATTGGTTGATTGTTCTCATTGTCAGAAAATCTCTCCTTATTTCCAGGTTGAATCTCTCCTTGTTCAGTTTCCATCTGTTATCCCCGTGTGTGCCCTTCAGCTGCCTTGGAAAATAGGTTGACCCCTTCCTCTCTGTGGCAGCCTCTCAAATGTTGGAAAGTTGCTATTATTTATGTATTGATTTATGTATTTATTTCTGTTTTATTTTTGTAAGCTTGCAGGGTTTTTGGTTTTTGTTTTAGTTGATGTCTGGATATTAGCTAGACAAAATTAAAACAAACAAACCACAGCTCTTTTCACAGTAGGCAATGGAGGGGAAGAAGGAGTGATTTCCTCCGTTTGTTAGTTTTGTATCGCTGTTATTGCTACATATTAAAGCGCTTGCAAAATGATGATTCTCCCTAGTACACAGACTTCGAGACACGTAGAAGTGGCAAGTAGCATTTATTCGGGGGGGTGGGGGGAGGAGAGAGAAACCAGTCTTCCACCTGTTCTCTATGAGGTCAGCCTCCATAACCTTTTGTCTCTACAGAACTCTGTAAGTTTCGAGTTGATCAGTGAGGAAGTCATAAATGAGACTAGGATAAAATAATCAGAGAGGGCAATCCATTTGATTTGATTTAAAACACTTTGATTTAATCTGGTTAACAAGGCGTCGCCTGAAATATTGGATCACTTCTGTCATGCTAAAATTTAAACAGTGGTAGCAACCATTGGCACGTTTCTACACTCACGATTTGGGGCTTACAAGCTATGTTTTGAAGCCACCTGAGAAGGACCACCTGGTGACGAGGAAAGGAGGAGAAGAAAGAGGAACGAACACATAATTGGTTCCCAGAGTATTTCTTGACAGTACATTGAAAGGCTCCATATCTGCACATTTTAAATATTCGTTATGTAAAGGCGGTGGCTCCTGTGGTTTTTCAATTGACTTTCTAAGCAGTGGTCAAAATAACAATCTGTTTAAACAAACTGGCATTAAAGATAGGTTTTTGCCATAGGTCACACATTTGTCACTCCATCTGCTAGATAATAAAGGAAGTAAAAACTCAGCCTGACTGGCCCCTTGGGTGATTTTGTCAACTTTACAACAACAAATACCTTCTTTAACCCATTTTCTTTACTTCAGCTTCTGTTCAGCTATGGCTTTCACACAGCATATAGTAGATTAATAGGAAGCCAGACAGCAAGTATGGAAATTGTAATGGCTCCCTTTCCTCATTTTGTACCATGCTTTAGTAGTAAAGGAACACAGGATGCTTAGCAAGAGCCATTAAATAGAGGAATGTTGAACTTTTCATGACCACGGATACTGGCCCATAGGAAACCCCAGTAAAGAGAGTTAAAAAGCTTTGCTGGTTATACAAACACTATTTCCAATTATATTATATTCCAAAAAGGAAAAATAACAATTCTCCAATTACACGAACTAATTGTTTGCAATAGAGATGAGATGAATAGGATTCGAAACACTATATCACCAGAAATGACTTTACAAACATTAGAGTAGAACAGAACAGAACAGAATAAAGAATGGAATGGAACGGAACAGAACAGAACAGAACAGAACAGAACAGAACAGAACAGAACAGAAAAGAACAGAATAGAATAGAATAGAATAGAAAAGAAAAGAAAAGAAAAGAAAAGAAAAGAATAGAATAGAATAGTTCTTTATTGGCCAAGTGTGATTGGACATACAAGGAATTTGTCTTCGGTGCATAAGCTTTCAATGTACATAAAATACATTCATCAAGACTCATAAGATACAACACTTAGTGATAGTCATAGGATATTAAATAAGCAATCAAATCATACTAGGGAACTAAAAATGATATACATTGTAAAGATACAAGCAACAAAGTTATAGACATAAGTGGGAGGAGATAGGTAATAGAAAGGATGAGAAGAATAATAGTAATGCAGTCTTACTAAATAGGTTGACAGTCTTGTGGGAATTAGTTGTTTAGCAGAGTGATGACATTCGGGGAAAAACTGTCTTCATTTTTAGTATTTCTGGTGTGCAGTGCCCTATAACTGAGATATAGGATTTCAAATGAAAGAGTAATTGGGGCAGCTAAAAGGCATATCTATATTGATTATGTTAAGGGCCACTTTAATTTTGTGAAAATGGGTATTCCAGGCTAGTTCTTGTTCACATTATCTTAAAAGTAGGCCACTCTCATTCGGTAGAAGGGGATAATTTATCTGAAGGACACTCAGCAATTAATAGGACATAACTTCTTGCTACTTAATGGCAAATACAATTGTCTTACTATGAGAAAATTGTATAGCTACTAATTAAAGGACCTCTTAACCATACTCAAACTGTTATGAACTAATAAAAGTCTTAAATAAAGTTTTATCAAACCTTTAGAAAATAGCAGGGTTCTAATCCTGCACTTCTGATCGGCCAATAATAGCGATATCGGATTGGTCCATTCAGGAGAATCTGATTGGCTGTTAACGAGCCACTCTCATTGGTTAAAGGGGTTAACACTCCACATTTCTCATTGGTTACTAGATCAGCACCTTGCCTATAAAAAGGCTGCTGCTGCCCTAGGTTTTTGCTCTGTTCAGAATGATTAATAAAGAGTTGAAGTTCACTGTTCACTGTCTCGTCTCCGTTCCTTGCGCCCATGCGCAGAACATAACCCTGGCGACGAAGGTGGGATGCGGAGACGTCAGAGCTGACTGAACACTACAGAGCACCAAACAGAGCACGTAGCTGAAGGCGCATCAACGGTGGAAACCATGTCCGGCGGCGCCATACCACCCACTCCATTCGACCTGGCACAAGAAGACTGGGACTCATACATGGACCGGTTCCAGATGTTTCTGGAGACCAACAACTTGAAGGATGCCACTACTGGAAAAAAGCGAGCGGTATTCCTGACTCACTGTGGACCTGCCGTTTTTAAGATGGCTAAGGCACTGGCGAAACCGGCTGAGGTGAAATCCATGCACTGGGATGTCCTCGAGCCCCTCCTATGGGCCCACTATGCACCTACTCTACCAAAGCTTGTCCGAAGACATGAATTTTACCACAGAGACCAGTGGAAAGGAGAAAGTGTTGCAGATTTCATCGCAGATCTCCGGAACCTGGGAGGCCTCTGCGGGTTCGCTGACCTCGAAGAAGCTCTAAGAGACCGAATAGTTCTGGGATTAGATGCACCTCACGTGCAAAGTAAGCTGAAGGCGAAAGGCAACATCAGCCTTGCAGATACTATCGCTGACGCTACTGCAGCAGAAGCAACCAGGAAGTCAGCTGCCCGAATGCGCCGCACCAACGCCCCGCTCCGCCAACTCGCTGGCGAAACTTCACCTCACCTAGAGGGACATACAATGGCAACCCACCACGATGACCTCGAATCGTCATCAGAAAGTGATGAGGAAGAGGTCAACCGGCTCCGGTCTGAATGAGACCTACAGCACCAGCGTAATCAGAGACTGCAGCATCAATGCGCAGGTTGTGGGGCAAACCACCCACAATCAGACTGCAAATTCCTCGACGCGCTCTGCCAGGTTTGTGGGAAGAGAGGCCACATCGGAAAGGTCTGTAGAAGCAAGCAAGGATCCAGCCCATTTCAGAGGAGGACCAACTGCCGCCAAACCAAAGGAAATCGTCCTGTGAGTCGGGAACATTTGAACCACCAATGGAACAACCACTCCTACAGAAATAAACCACTAGCCAATTCAATGAAACGAGAAGAGGCACACCAAACCATTACAATGGGTCACACCTCATCATTAGATGCAAAGAAGATCCGGGTGAAGGTCGCCATCAAAAACCAGCCCTGCGTGATGGAAGTCGATTCAGGATCGTCCCTCTCGATGGTTTCCTGGAAGACCCTTAAACAATTAATCCCTGCCGTCCGGCAGCAAGACCTCAGAACCCAAAGAATCATACTCAAGGATTATCAGGGAAACCAAATTCCGGTCGTTGGATCCAGCCTAGTCCAGGTCTCATTCAAAAATCATACTGCATCTTTACCATTGACCGTCGTCGACCGTGATCAGCCTAGCTTGTTAGGCCTTCAATGGTTCACTCCACTTGGGATCGAGGTAGGCAGCATTCACCAAACCAGAAGCAACGACTGGGAGGAGGCCCTCGTTCAGGAATTCCAGGACGTCTTTGCAGACAAACTAGGTGAGTACAAGGGGACCCCGATATCATTTAATCTTAACCCTGAAGTAGCCCCCATCCGCCTTAAGCCTCGTCGAGTACCTTTTGCCCTTAAACCAAAGATTGATGAGCAGCTTGATAAATTAATAGCCCAGGGTATTTTAGAACCAACAGACCACGCTCCTTGGGAAACCCCAATCGTAACACCCATCAAACCGGATGGATTGTTAAGGATTTGTGGGGACTACCGTGCCATCCTGAATCACACCCTTCAACAGAACGCTTACCCGGTGCCGGTGGTACAACACCTCCTCCATTCCCTGGGGGGTGGAAAAGTCTTCGCTAAATTGGATTTAGCACATGCGTATCAAAAACTGCCTGTAGATAAAAAAAAAAGCAGAGGCACAAACGATCGTTACGCACTGAGGCGCCTTAAAGTGCAACCGACTCCAATTCGGAGTTAGCGTAGCCCCAGGGATTTTTCAGAGTTTGATGGAGAGACTCTTACAGGGGATAAAAGGGGTCGTACCATACTTTGATGACGTTTTAATTGCTGCTCCAAATAGAGAAATACTAAAAGAGCATCTTAAATTGGTTCTCCAGAAATTTAAAGACTCCGGCCTAAAGGTTAAAAAAAATAAATGTCAACTCTGTACAGATAAAGTAGAGTTCCTGGAGTATCTAATCGATAAACAAGGCATTCATCCCACCAATAGCAAACTAAAAGCAATCAAGAATGCCCCAAGACCCAGAAATAAGACTGATCTCCAAGCTTTCCTGGGGCTCATTAATTTTTACAACATTTTCCTGCCCCACAAAGCGACCATAGCTTAGCCCCTACATAGGCTTTTCGACAAAAAAGCAACCTGGGTCTGGGGGCACCAAGAGGAGCACGCGTTCCAACAAGTGAAAAACCTATTAATCTCAGATGCTGTTTTAATGCAGTATAACGAGACTTTGCCTTTAACAATTACATGTGATGCATCACCCTTTGGAGTAGGAGCCATTTTGAGCCATGTGTTACCAAACGGTAGTGAAGCCCCTATTGCCTATTTTTCAAGGACCTATCAAAGGCTGAATGTAATTATAATCAAATTGATAAAGAGGCTCTTGCTGTTGTATCTGCTGTGAAACGGTTTCATGAATATGTATATGGACGAGTTTTTACTATTGTTACCGACCACAAACCTTTGCCGGGGATAAAAGCAAGAGACAAGCCAACCCCCTATATATTATCACCTAGAATGACTTGCTGGTCAGGGTTTTTGGCTGCGTACAATTATAGGTTGCAACACCGCCCGGGGAAAGCCACTCCCCACGCTGACGCGCTGAGCCATGTATCATTTCCGGAAACCGTCGACGACCCAGCTCCAACCCTTACAACACTCCAGATTGAAACACTACATTCACCACCGCTAACAGCTAGAGATATCGCGATCGAAACAAAACACGATCCTATCTTAACGCGAGTTCTTAGCTGGGTCGAACGGGGATGGCCAGTAGATCAAACCCCTGACGACTTCACCCCCTTCAAGAACCGGCAAACAGAACTTTTTTTGCAAAAAGGCTGCATCCTATGGGGGGATAGATTCGTCGTCCCAGAGCGATTACAACGAGCAGTATTAAAAACACTGCATGAGGGTCACCCCAGCATCGTGTGTATGAAAGCGCTTGCATGAAACTACGCATGGTGGCCGGGCATCGACAAACAGATCGAAGCCTGGGCAAAGACTTGTTTAAAGTGCCAGGAAGTTAGCAATGCCCCACCTAAAGCAACCCCAACAGAATGGGAAACACCCCAGGGGCTGTTGTCCCGCATCCACATTGACTTTGCGGGACCTACTAAGGGACATACATTCCTACTAACAGTGGATGCCTATTCCAACTGGCTCGAGATCCACGAAATGAAGAGTACTACAACTGAGTCCGTCATCCGGAAGTTCAACAGGCTATTCATGACGCATGGACTGCCAGACGTTCTGGTATCCGACAACAGACCCCAGTTTACTGCTCTACCCTTTGAACAATACTTAGCGGACCAGCATGCGCTAACTTCGCCAGTGCACCCTGCGGCTAATGGAAGAGCCGAGCGCATGGTACAATTTCTTTAAAAAACCCTCTACAAGGTGGACTATGGGGACATTGAAGATAAGATAAACAGAATACTCCTTCTCGAACACATCACTCCACACAGCGTCACCAACAAGACTCCAGCTGAACTATTAATGGAACGCAAACTCCATTCCCACCTCGATCAGCTTCACCCGTCTTACGAGCCAGAGATACCATGTGGATCTAGCGGAAAATGCCGCGAGTTCAAGATAGACGACTTAGTTTTTGCCAGAAACCTTTCTCGTGAACTGTTGTGGGTCGAGGCAACTGTAATTCAAGCCACTGGACCCAGGTCGTACCGGGTGAAAACCTGCGACAGAAAAATATGGAAATGCCATATAGATCAGCTTTGCTCAAGGCTACAACCTAGTTTCTGTGACTCCGGTAACTCCCAAACTGAGGGGGGAGGGGATGTCAAAGAAACCGAATTCGAGATGGCGGAAAGCAGGGACAAAAGAAGTCAGCCATCGGGCGTAACAAGTGAAGAAGGATCAAGGAAGGGTGTGGCCTCGCCACAGAGGAACAACCCAACAGAGGAAAGCCCGCAAGGGCCAGAGGACAATGACGAGAACATTAGCGGCACCGAGTCTTCCAACAAGGAACCACCGGCACCCGACTTGCCTGAAAACGCCCCGCCAAAACAGGCTCACGGACAAGAACCGGTGGGACAGCATAAATTGAACAGACTGTCAAAACAACCTTCATACCTCAGAGATTACATCACCGCACCCCCTAAACGGAACCCGGGGGGAAGGGGTGTTATGAACTAATAAAAGGCTTAAATAAAGTTTCATCAAACCTTTAGAAAATAGCAGGGTTCTAATCCTGGACTTCTGATTGGCCGATAATAGCGATATCGGATTGGTCCATTCAGGAGAATCTGATTGGCTGTTAATGAGCCACTCTCATTGGTTAAAGGGGTTAACACTCCACGTTTCACATTGGTTACTAGATCAGCAGCTTGCCTATAAAAAGGCTGCTGCTGCCCTAGGTTTTTGCTCTGTTCAGAATGATTAATAAAGAGTTGAAGTTCACTGTTCACCGTCTCGTCTCCGTTCCTTGCGCCCATGCGCAGAACTTAACACAAACGATCTTACCATTTCTCTTGTTTTTTTCCTTTCGTCAGCTTTGTTTTTTTTCTGATTCTCCAGCCTTTCAATTTACTAAGGATTGCTTCTATTAGTACAAATCCTATTACTTCATATATCCCTCTTGACCTTTTGCTCTATTGTTTGTTTTAGTACCACTTCAGTCTCTCCTGTTAATTGCAGAGTAAATATTTTAGCAGGCTGCCAATTTCAATCATATTTATTAAGGAATAAATCCTTTAAATGCAGCGGAATTCACCTTACATAGGTTTATCTTGAATAATACACAAATAGAGATGGCCTTTTTTTTTTGAGAAAACACTCAAATGTATAATACAGTGATAATTAATTTGTGTGATGAATTTTCAACAGCTGCAATAATAGAAAACTTTTTTCTTATTTAAATTTTACATGTAAATCTTTTCCAGATATTAATATATCATTAGAGTTAGTTCTATGATAGTTGGTGCCAGAAAATAGTTTTCCAAAAGTGGAAGGAGACTCTTATGAAAAGGATTGGCTGGAGGTTATTTTTATTCTGTGCTTTGCTAACAACTGATCTGAAAGTACTAGTTGTCTGTTTTTACTCAGTTCTGACTGTAGCAAAATTCAATTAGATGAACAAATGAAGTTTGATTGGATCTGTTGTATTTTATGGTGCACCAATGTTGTTTTAGCTAACAATCAATGCAGTGTTAATATTCTTTGTTTAAGCCTGGTATATTATAAAACTTGGTTTTGTCGGTTATTTTGATTCTAAATACAATTTGGGAAGATAGAGTGAAACCTTTAGAAATGTCAACTGGATGATTAATGATGATTCTAAATGAATTTAAATTGTTTTGGAATAAAAGGAGGGACCAACCCTGAGTTTTCCAATGCTGTGATTCCCATGAATGAGAGATCCCTATGGGTGAATGTCAAGAAAACTATTGACACAATTTCTTTTATTTCTTTTAATGCCTAAGCCCATGAGGATAAAATCCTCTGATGATTCATCCACTTCTGGAATGGTCTTATGAATAACTTCTTAGGGTAGACAGATCATTCTATCTCCAGGTTGCCTCACTTCTTCATTCCCATTTTATCTTGCTTCTTTAAAAAAAATAGCAAGAAAATTAATATGTAGTTTTGTTACCAACTGGCATAATAATGCATTTTATATATGAATGTTATTATAATGTGCATATTGTATTTCAGTATGAATTTTTATAGCTAAATTGCAATACAAAATTTGGGAAATTGCAGTCAGGTGGAAAATTGCATTCGGTTTCACATGTTCGTTGAAGAATGTTGTCATTTCACTTTCAAAAGCATCTCAAACAAAATTCACAAGCACCTCTATAAAGATAATGTCGGTTCACACATGGTTCACACATGGTCGGTTCACAGCGTCATTTTAGCATTTCCATTCTATCTTTCAGGATCTTTACCTAGATTCAACTTCCCACATGGAATAGGTTTTTAGCCTTTAGATTTTGCTAACTTATCCCCATGTAGCTAGTAGAAAGTAGAATTTAATCAACATTTTAAGCCCCAAGTTTTCAAGCCTCACATGCATGGGTAAATCACAATATTTTATTTTATCCCTTTCTTTAAAATGTCTTTCCTACAGTATTCCAAGACATTTTCAAAGATACCTTTGCCATCTTTCCTCATTATGTTTCAATGTTACATTGTCATGGAAACAAAATTCGTTGTTTTGGCACTTCTGCAAAAAGTAGGAATGGTTTTATTTCTGATTAGTTGTTTAAAATGCTGAGCTGCATGCATTAACACAAGCACCTGACACCACAATACACATTCTTATTGAGTCCAAGGAAGGGGGATAGAAATCTTGTGCAAGATTTCAAACCTAGCCACATTCAGTAGATGGCAAATTTTGTTGGTATCCCCCTTCCTTGGACTCAATAAGAATGTGTATTGTGGTGTCAGGTGCTTGTGTTAATGCATGCAGCTCAGCATTTTAAAACAGATGGGACTCGGAAACTCTTATCTGAGATTGTCTTTGAGCAAAATTCTTTCAGTCTTTGATCAAGTTAATATGCTGAACTTGATAAAATTGTTATATTCTGGCTATGGCTTGGTATATTACTGAAGATATTAAAGTAGAATATTATAAGGAAAATGTCGGTTAGTGTGTACATATAAGAGAATTCATAAATATTCAGGAATGGTCAACAAGTTAGTGACATATATATAGAACAGAATAGTAGCAGATTAATAAGTAACAGGAAAAGGACTGATTAAAAAAACGTCCAGTTTTTTTCTAAATAAAAATCTATAGTAATTCTTATTCTGCAGTGCTATAATCCATGAGAACATATACAGCAGAATAAAATTCATCCTTTCTATGGATAAATAGGAAGGTCTTGTCTTGGATCATACATAGTAATGAACATCTTCCACTTCCATTAATATCATGATAAGATGAAGGTCTGAAGATAATGGGTTCTGTCATATCTCAAGTTTCCTCCTCCTCTGAGCATATTCCTGGACTGTTCGTAAAAATACATCAGCCTTAAGCAGAGGTGTCAAACTCAAGGCCCAGGGACTGGATCCAGCCCGTCAGGTGCTTAAATCTGGCCTACAGGGCTACCCTGGAAATAGCAAAGGACCAGCTCACAGTGCCTCTGCCAGCAAAAATGGAACTTCCGTTTTCTCTGGCAGAGGTTGCAAAAAACGTAGCCAAAAACAGAGCTCATGAGAGAGTTGGCAGAGAGTTGCAGGAGGCCATCGCAGCCAAAACTGGAGCTCAGTAGCCTGTTTTCACTGGCACAGCACTCAAACCGCCACAGGCACCCCTGATACAAGTGATGTTGAGCTGGCCATGCTCACCCTGGCCACACACATCGCCACCCCCCTCAAGGTCAAACACAACCCTGATGCAGCCCTCAATGAAGTGGGTTTGACACCCCTGCCTTAAAGTTAACACCTCAATAAGATATATTGAAAGAAACATTTGCTTTCTTTTTTCACTTCATGGAAACTCCCCATAGCAATTTCATATTAACAGCAATTCATGTATATTGAACTCAGCACAACCCATGCGCTGGTCATTAGTTGCAGTCATATTTCATCCTTAGCTTTGCATTTTTAAGCTTAATTGTGGGTTTATCTAAAGGCACCAAAGCTGTATTTACTGTATTTACTGTGTGTCATTGACTACTGATAATTTTATGAGTATAATTGGTTCGGGCATCTTGATGCATTTGTTACTTTCATTTTCCCTTATAATTAAATGATGGCTTTGCCAAAAACCATCATAATTTTAATCAGGGTTCTTTTATGTATATTTTAATTATATTCTGTAAATCTATAAAACTTACTCTTCATTGTTTCATGGATTATGGTTCACAAAAACATTTTACAGTTTACTTAAGATGAGAAATTTAGGCAAAGCTCTATGTACCTCTAAGATTCTGAATATTATTGAAAGAGATTTGTTGTTGTTTCGGTTTTCCTCAGTATCACTTTTTATCATGGGGGGGGGGGCATCTTCACGTAATCCTTTCCTAATTTGCTACTTTCTAAACAGGTGGAACTAAAATTTTCAGCCAGTAAGACCTTCAATAAGATTTTAGTTGATAATATCTTCAGCCAGGATAACTTGGAGCTGAAATGGTGCACATGTGAGAAATCCAAATTTAGAATCCAATGGCATATAGGTAAGGAAGTCATACACCTGAACTTTAAGAAAAGAAAACAGATATGTGAAAAACAGCTTTCATGAATGAAGGCAGATATACGTGTCCCAGGATAATGTTGCAGGATCCAATCTGAATCAGTCACTAGGACAAAAGATTTAGTCTTCCAAGCTTCTGGACTTGTGCTGGAGCCCCTCCTCAGGGAATTTTTCTCTCACCAGAATGTGCTTTGCTTGCACACATTTTTATTTATTTGTTTGTTTGTTTGTTTGTTTGTCAAACATGTACAAGATAACAAGTATAAGTATGAACATAAACCGGAACAAAGGAAGTAAATACAGATAAATGGGGACAGTAAGACAGAGAGGGTAGGCACACTATTGCACTTATGTACGCCCCCTTTAAGGACCTCTTAGGAATGGGGTAAGGCTGTAACAATGGAGTCAGGTGGGGTGTTCCAGCCGTTGACCACTCTATTGCTGAAGTAGTATTTTCTGCAGTTGAGTTTGGAGTGGTTTACCTTGAGTTTGTATCAGTTGTTTGCCTGTGTATTATTATGATTGAAGTTGAAGAAGTCTTTGATGAGCAAGATGTTGTAGCAGACAATTTTGTGAACTATGCTTAGATCGGACTGCAGGAAGTGCAATTCCAGATTGTCCAGGCCCAAAATTTCAAGCCTGGAGGCATAGGGAATTCTATTGTGAGTGGAGGAGTGGAGTACTTTTCTCAAGAAATACCTCTGAACCCCTCAACTGTGCTAATGTCCAATGTACAATGTGGGTTCCAGGCAGACGAGCTGTATTTGATAATTGGTCTGGCAAAGGTTTTGTATGCCCTAGTTAACATTCTGAGAAGCTCTCTGAAGATGGACTCCAACATGAGTCCAAAAGCTCAGAAGACTAAACTTCTGGTTCCAGTGACCGACCAAAATTGGATCCTCCAAAAACAATTTTATTAGTTCTATTGAATTTTATTTTCTTTCCCCATCCCAAATCCCTAGGTGATCCAACAAGAAGCTATGTGGAAATACTCAGAATAGTGTATTTAGCATCAGCTGGCCATAAGCCCTTGTTTTTCACAGTGTGGAAAATGAAGAGGATTGTTGCTTCTGTATTAAACTTTCTGAAACAACAGGGAAACAAAATGTACTTAACTTAATTTGACCCATACATACTTCACTCCACAAAGTGCAGTACAGTGGTACCTTGGCACTCATCATTAATTGGTTCTGGGAGGTGTGATGAATATCTAACAAATTTTCAATAATGTGAGTCACAAGGCAGTTGACACCAACACATTCTAGCTTGTGCATTGAGTACCAAACAAATGTGTACCAGGACAAAATTTTTGGATCAGAGTGCATCACGCAGCAAATTCGATAATTTTCAAAGGAGTTGAGCACCAAGGTACCATTCTGTTTTTAATATGACTTGCTGTTTATGCTATTATAACTGCTATACACATACTTCTTGACTTACAACAATTTGTTTAGTGGCTGATAAAAGTTAAAAACAGCACTGAAAAGCAGTTTTTCACACTTATGACCATTGCAGTGTTCTCCTGGTCACATGATCAAAATTCAGACACTTGGCAACTGGCACATATTTATGACGGTTGCATTTTCTCAGGGTCACGATCACCATTTGCAACTTTCTCAAAGCAAAGTCAATGGGAAAACCAGATTCACTTAACAGTCCTATTGCAAACTTAAGAACTGCAGTGATTCACTTAAGAATTATGGCAATAAAGGTCATAAAATGGGGCAAAACTCACTTAACAACTTTTTTGCTGAGCAGTGAGGGCCATCTGTATTAGCTACCTTGGTTTCTCTCTTAGCTGAGAAGTTTAGCACTCTTTGCTTATTACTTCTTCATTCTTATCATGCTTTACATATTTATAATTTCAGATAGTTTTCTTCATGCAAAGGTCAATGCCATACATTATGCCATTCAGAAAGAGACTTTCCATCCATCTGTTAACTTTGCTGTCTAAGGAAAGTACTGTGTTTGTTTCAAGAACTGGCTTCATTGTATCTATCTGGAATTTTTTTTTTTTTCCAGTTCATTTATATGTGATGAATACAAAGCTCACATAGAAATGAAATGATGTTGCATTTGTAAAGGCAAGTGTTATTTCTCTTTGTTATTATTAAAAATGAGGTTTAAAATCCTAATTATCTGCAATCACCCTTGATGAGGTTTCCAATTAAATTATTTTAATGTTCCTGATATGTATCTTATACCTTTCATTTCCTTTTTTTGTTCCTCTTTCCTTTCCTTTCTTTCCCTTCCCTTCCCTTCCCTTTCATATCCTACATAATACCCTACAATCAATTAAGGTTTATTAAACATATGGTCAACTATAAAATGTGACACTGACAGTGAATTATGTATCTCAGAGTTGGCTACGCCCAGGTAAATGCCGACGTAGAATGTTACCTTTGAATAAATCTTCTTTAGTTTTGGGCATGTGGCTCAAAGCTCATGATTTAATTGGAGAAACTGCCGGAATCCTGACACATATATTCATTTCAAAAACCTGCGATTCTTCACTTTGAGAACCTTTCAGGACTGTAAACAAATTCCCATTTTATGCCTCTAACTTCCTAAAAAGAAAAAATAAGCATGATAAACTAGATAAGAGGTTGAGCTTAAGAAGGGCAGGAAATTATATTTTTTTCAAAGTCAGAGCTATACATAATTTACCCTTGAGTACAAATTCCTACTTTATTATTAAGTTTATTGACAATTATCTCATAAAGCTTGTGCAGTGTTTTGACTTAGCAAACTGAGACCTATCAATGTTACCTTGTTTCCATTGGCTTTTGCCTGGAGACAATTATATTATCAAAACACTTTTCTGCTTCAGCAGACTGCAGAAGAACCAGTGTTATTCTCTAATCCTTAAGTCTTTTAATATTAACTAAGAAAAATCACATTCTTGTCAATTACACAAAGTTTTTATCATGCAATCCTTTCTTTCTTTACTTTCAACTAGAAAATAACCTTTTCTGAGGCATCTTAATCTACCTCATGGCTGATATAAGGGTAAAATCAAATCATCCTATATAAACCACTCTGAAACATATTGGGAAAGAACTACCTAAAATAACTTCATGTAAACATGAGCTTTTGAAATCCTGGGCAAAACATACAATTTCTGTTTCTGGAAAGTGGAATATTATCTCTTAGTTCTCTAGCAAACACAGTACTGTTCAATCATTCATGTCATGTGACCATGTGGAGAACACACCAGGGAGAGAATGGGGCATGTCCAGTTGCAACATTACCACTCTTTCTCTAATCTTAATTTATTCAGGAAGGAATAAGAGAGTTGTATTTGCATTGTGCTATATATATAAGTGCAACTTAGCAGTACGTTTTATTTGGTTCCAAATATGTTTACCCAACTGTATTCGAGAACTGGTTAACCAATCAACAACCATATCAGCCAACTGGTTAACCAATCAACCAACCACTCCATTCCAGAGGTGGTTAACCAAGCAACCACATGTATGAGCATTCAAAGTACACTTACCTTGCAGAACTTCAAATTGAAGATCTGAAGGCCAGACAGAGTAATTTAGTTCATTTTCAGGGATTGTATGCCTGACCCTGTTCCCTCCTAATTTTCAGTTGTACCTAATTTCACATGAATGCCCAAACATAACTTAGGTCAATAATAAATCAACTGGCTTGTTCATTTACTAAAAACATGTAAGCCTACCATGTGTCCATATCTTCGTTGTGGCTTTTTAAAAACAACATTTCAGAGAGCAATAGAACTGTAAATATCACAGAAGCATTACCAAATGGAGTGGTTTTTCTGAGATTCAACTTACATCTGAATTAGAGAAGAATGTACTGTATTTCTTATTTACTTTTAATATTTGTATCTTGCCTTTTTTTTACCAAGGTATTCAAACCAACTTACATAGGAGCCTTCCTTTATTTTATCTCCACAGTAACAGCCATGGGAGCTTGGTTGGGCTTGGGCAAAGACAGAAACAACTGTTCTTCGTCATTATTGATGCAGATAACATAATCACAGCACGGACATTTGTATCCAAGGCCTCTTTCCCCCCCTAGAGAATGTAAAATTGTAATTTCATAGTAGTTATTTTTAGGTGAAACTTTTAGGGAGAAATTTTCAGGTTTTTGGTGGGGGAGGGGAACCTGAATAGGGAGTTGATATTCAGATTTTATTGTCTTCAGAAGAAATAAGCAATAGCATGTCATTTTGTTGAGTTTGTGGCTTTAAAGATTTTGATTTACCAGATCTTTTTTCTAGATTGCTTTTCTGAAATTTTACATATTTTAATTATTAGGAGATTCTATTCCCCACCATGACCAACACAGCTTTTTCTCTGGTAATATCACACTACTAACCAGAGCATACAAAACATTTGCTAGACCGATACTCAAATGCAACTCATCAGTCTGGAATCCGCATTACATATCTGATATTACTACAGTTGAGAAAGTCTAGAAATATTTCACAAGAAGAGTTCTCCACTTCTCTACTCATTGCAGAATACCTTATACCACCAGACTTGAAATTCTAGACCTAGAAAATCTAGAACTATGCCGCCTTTGGTCCAATCTAAGTATAGTCCATAAAAATTATATATTGCAAAGTCCTACCTGTCAATGAATACTTCAGCTTCAGCCATAACAGTACAAGAGCACACAATAGATACAAGGTAAACCGCACCAAACTTGATTTCAGGAAATACGACTTCAGCAACAGAGTGGTCAATATCTGGAATATTCTACCTGACTCTCTGGTTTCTTCCCCAAACCCCCAAAACTTTAACCTTAGACTGTGTACTATTGACCTCACCCCTTTCCTAAGAGGTCTGTAGGAGGCATGCATAAGTTCACCAACGTGCCCATCCTCCTTGTCCTATTGTTTCTTTTTATTTTTCCTGTATGTATCCATTTCATATATTCATAACTATATTTATAGTTATACCTGTTATCTTATAATCACTTGACAAAATAAATAAAAATAAAAAATACTTCTAATAGGATAATTTAATTTTTCTCTATCTTGAAATTTTAAATAGTGCATTACTGAAACCTATCTTTATTAAATGTTTGTTTGTTTAATACATGTATCCAAACTGCCCATCTCACCAGAAGTGGCTCTGGGCAACATGCAATAATCCAATAAAGCAGCAATATAAAAAACAGTCATTAGACAAATAAGCATTATAAAATGATTGCTCTACTAACAGAACCAATTCAAACTCCAGTTGTTCATTCTATTGCAGCAGAATCCTATCATATGTCTTTTTATCTGACTTTCTGTTTGAATCATACTGAATGTCTATGTATAAGAGTATTTACACAATTTCAAATTTAAATTTATTTCTCCTGTTTCTCTTCTGAGCATGTTTTTTTTTTTTTAATGATTTCAGAGTTCTCTTTGACAAAGAAAGTATTACTCCTGATGGTAAGGCTTGTGTGCCATAACCAATTTCCAATTATTTAGATTCAGCGAATGGCAAAAATGTTTAGTTTAACAGGCAAGTCTCCAAATCAAGTTAAATTCTAAGGAGAAGACATTTCAAATGCATGCTTGTTTTGAAGACACTCACAACTTGATCAGTATGCCTAATGGGGAATAAAACAAGAAAGGAAAAATAACAAGAAGGGAAAGTAGACTTAGTTTCTTTCCACCCTGAATGTAATATATTTATAAATTAGAATTCTGTGCCTTCTTACTAGTAGGAATACTAGGCTATGGAAAAAAACACTGTTACCGTCACCTATTAGGGTAGGTCTATAATACAAGCAGTCTTTGACTTACAACTACAAATGAGCCCAACATTTCTGTTGCTAAGTGAGACAGATGTTAACTGAATTTTGCCCATTTCGTGACCTTTCTTGCCACATTTGTTAATCACTGCAGTGAATCATTTGTTAATCATTTGAATCATTTGTGAATCATTTGTTAATCACTGCAGTGAATCACTGCAGTTGTTAAGTGAGTAACACAGTTGTTAAGTGAATCTAGCTTCTCCATTGACTTTGCTTGTCAGAAGGTCGCTAAAAGGGATACCGTGACCTTGGGACATAGCAAAGGTCATAAATATGAACATCCAAATTTGAATCACCTGACCATGGGGACACTGGAAGGGTCATAAGAATGAAAAATTGTCATAAATCATTTTTTTTAGTGATGTAACTTTGAACGGTCACTAAATAAAGTGTTGTAAGTCAAAGACCACCTTATTTAAGGCATTATTTAATATGTGATTTTTTTTCTTTTATTTTTAATGGGGATTTTGGAATCATTGTTTTTTTCACCATTGATGATATAGTGGGGTAACAAGAAAGTTAATAAAAGCAATCTTTATATAGAGAGAGCCATAGCATTGTCAGGTTTCCAAGTGATGAAATCCATTTTGAAAGAAAAGAACAAAGTCCATCTTCAAAAAGATTTCATAGGAAAGCATCAAATTGGCAAAGTCCATGGTAATTCTGGGATTACCAGGATTACCCCACAATATTAGAAGTTAGAAACAACTCCCAAAATTCAAATTCTCCAATAGAAATAATTCAACGTTGCTTGATGTCATAAATCTCCACCTCCAAGGGCCCAAGCACAGACAGCTCATTTCCCATGGGAAGGAAGATCACCTAGCCAAAACACTCTTTATCTCCACTCCTTCCCACTTAGGAATGTGTCAAGCCCGAAACCCTTCCCCTCATGACTGCCATAGTGAAAGTAAGAAAAAGAATATATACTAAGACAAACTAAAATGGCTACACTTATGTCAATTTAGGGCTTGACAAGCATAGTTTGCATTAAAAGTACCATCTTCCCATTACAGAATTTTCAGGTACAAAAACACTGCTGATTTCACCCTCACTTTATATTTTCTCTATTCACCCTCACTTTTGATTGACAAGTTCATGATTTGCAAAAGGACGAAAGAACAGCAGTAATTAAATTCTGGTATTTTCTGAAGGCCCTCCTAACAGCTACTTGAACATTTAATGGTTCGTAGCACGATCAGGTCAACTTTTTGAAATGGCATTTCTGTTCACCTTTGCATTGATGATGTATTTTGCTAAGTTCATTCAGGAAGCATGTTGCTAAGACTCCTTTGCCCTTATATTTTTAAAATAAAAAATTCTGTAATAACAACAACAAAAAAAATTAGACATGATACTTCTCTTCACTAGACTGAATCTTATATCCCCATGTCTTTCTGTACAGTTTGTGAGATGATTTTGTAAAGAATACTATAATTAAATCCATCATTTTAATTGCATTTAAGTTTCAGAATATGAGCGTTATAACACACAACTATATATATTTCTAGTAGGACAAAAAGGAATTCTTCTCTATTTCAGCAATGCACTACATTAATTAACATGTTAAATGAAAGAAAATTGTAGAAAGAAATAAACAAAGAATGTAATACCAACTATCAAATGCCTACTTTTTAGTTATCAGATTAATATTTGGGGGCAGTGAATAATATTTAATACTTATTCATCCTGAGACATAGTTTTTATTATTCATTTAGTTTATGATATACCAGACCAATCTTTTCTTTTCTTTATCATTTATTTTGTATAGAAATAAAGGCATTTCTCAGTCAGAAAATTGGATTGTGAAACCTCAGCCATAATGAGGTTTCAAAATCTCTACTCATTAGTAAAATGTCATTGCTAAGTGCACTTCCAGTTACTGCAAAGGAAATATACAAAAGGCTATGGAAAAAGGTTTATTCTACTTCTCAAGTATTTGATTGTGTATTTTAGGCACAAACCCCGATCTATAAATCAAGGAAATTTACCGCCTTGGATGAACAATCTATCCCACTTTCTCCCAGGAACACTTATGAATGGGAAAGGCCTACACATCACTAGGGATGCCTTTATAGAAAACACTTTAATATATTATCATATTTCTTGGTAGCATCATGTGGGAGTGATTTGTCAACTGAAAAATGTAGTCATAAGGGAAAGGTAAATGAGAAAGGGTTATTAGTTTAGGAGGGAGGGCGCACACAATAAATAGTCCTTTTCAATAAAACATTTTGCAAGCATCTTTCGGGCTAAGTGGCTTTATTTTCCCCATAATAATACATTGAGTGAAACTGAAGTTCAGAGGAAGATGAAAGTTGTTAGAAGACTTGTGGATATGCATTCTCAAAGTTTATAGTCACAAGGTGTGGAAGTCAATAAAGAAGCATGGGAAAATTCCATGCTAGGAATGCATGGATCCCTTTGGCCCTAAAATATCACTGAAAGCTTTTTTATAGTTTCTCCAGAAATTTCAACTATGCATCAGAAAACAAGGGGAACCAATGTTTACTTTTGCTAACTTTTTCTAATCCCAAACACTGAATGATGGCATTCTTACCATCATCTTTTATTAACCATCTGCAAAACACCTTCCATATAAGTATAACTTATATAACTGGATAGAAGCATTCCTGTCAAACAGACAACAAATGGTCAAAATTGGGAGCATCCTATCAAATTCTGTACCTGTCAACAGTGGTGTCCCCCAGGGCAGTGTTCTAGGACCAACTCTCTTCATCTCTGTGATCATATTAAGAGCAACTACATTCTCTTCGCTGATGATGTAAAGCTATTCAACACCACAGACAATACTGCTACCCTTCAAAAAGACCTTAACTATGTATCAGAATGGTCAAACAAATGGCAACTTCAAATTTCAACAAATAAATGCTCTGTCTTACCTATTGGTAAAAAAAATCAGAAAATAAAATACAAGCTGAATAGTCAAGACGTTGTTGATGATCCAAACTCTGTCAAGGAATTGGAGTTCTCATCTCTAATGATCTAAGTACTAGAGCCCACTGTAACTACATAGCCAAAAAGGCATTAAGAGTTGTTAACCTAATCTTACGTAGCTTTCTCCATGGTAATATTACATGACTAACTAGAGCATACAAAACATTTGCTAGACCAATATTCGAATACAGCTCATCAGTCTGGAACCCGCATTACGTATCTGATATTAACACAGTTGAAAAAGTCCAGAAATAATTCACAAGAGTTCTCCACTCTTCTACTCGTAGCAGAATACCTTATGCCACCAAACTCAAAATTCTAGACCTAGAAAACCTAGAACTACGTCACCTTCGGTCTGATCTAAGTGTAGTATATAAAATCATACATTGCAATTTTTTATCTGTCAATGAATACTTCAGCTTCAACCGTAACAATACAAGAGCAAACAATAGATACAAACTCAAGATAAACTTCACCAAACTTGATTTCAGGAAATACGACTTCAGCAACAGAGTGGTCAATGTCTGGAATACTCTACCTGACTCTGTGGTTTCTTCCCCAAACCCCAAAAACTTTAACCTTAGACTGTCTACTATTTTTTTTTTTTTGATAAAAGTTTTATTGATTTTAACAACAAACAAAAAACATATAAGACATAAAATATAACATAAAAAAAAAATATCATTCTTCATAAATTTACAGTGTATCGGTTGGTTTACCACTCCCTTTTGTGCATCCATTTCATAGTCATCAAAATAATTATATTACATAATAACTCACATTATCAATCATCAGTAAAATATCCCAATATCATTATTGAACAATCATTTGACTATAATTTTACTAATTCATATTTAAGCAAGATAACTATAATTAAGTTAAAATTATTCTATAACAAATCATAGAATCATACCAAATCTATCTTAATAAAATATTCTAAAAAATTATCAAAACCAAGAAAAATTATGTATTCATTATTTCCTAAATTTCTAAATATTCTATTTTTATATTGTATCATCTAACCATTGATAAAAAAGATCCCAAACTTCATAAAATTGTTTATCTTCTTGTTCTCTAATTTCAAATGTCAATCTACTCATTTCAGCACATTCCAATATTTTCTTAATAATTTCTTCCCCTAATGGTATTTTCTCACTTTTCCAATGTTTAGCAAATACAATCCTAGCCGCTGTTAATACATTTACAATCAAATACTTTAAATTTTTATTATATATATCAGGTACAATTCCCAATAAAAAAATCTCTGGTTTCAAATCTATGTGTTTCTGTGTCATTTTTTCCAGCCATATGCGAATTCTAGTCCAGTATTTCCTGGCCTCCTCACAAGTCCACCACGTATGGTAATATGAGCCAGGTATCTGATGACATTTCCAGCACTTTTCAGATTTATTCTTGAACATTCTTGCTATTCTTGTCGGGAGGAAATGCCACTGTGAAACATCTTATACAAATTTTCTTTATATGCTGTTGACATTGTCATTTTATAATTTTGTGACCACAATTTTTGCCATTTCTCTAAATCAATCCCATATCCAAAATTCGTTCCCCAAGCAATCATTGTTTCTTTAACTTGTTCTTCCTCTAATTTAATTTCCAACAAATAACTATATAGTTTTTTAATCACTTTTTCATCAGTACCTGTCAAAATCCTATCTAAATCAGTCAATTTATCATAAAATCCTTCTATTTTAGAATCTTTAAGATACCTTGCATGTATTTGCGCATATGAAAACCAATTCATCTTTATACCTTGTTCTTCTAAATTTTGCTCCAGAACCAAGTTTGGAGGAGAATCTGTATCGTTTTAAGTTCACCCTTTTCATCCAATATTTCTCCATATCTAACTATTTGTTCCTTCTTATAAGTTATAGGATACGAAAAAGCTTCAATAGTTGATAACCAAACTGGAATTTTCAAATAACATTGTTTCTTAATTTTCTCCCAATTCAATCATAACGATTCCCGGATATAATGCCTTCTAAAATAACCCTGTGATTTAGTTCCCTTATACCACAGAAAAGCATGCCAGCCCAATAATAAATCATGTCCTTCTAATGTCAACAATCTAGTCTTTCTTAACGTTATCCATTCTTTAACCCACATTAAGTTTGCAGCTTGATAATACAACTCCCAATTAGGAAGGCCATATCCTCCTCTAATTCTAGCATCCTGTAAAAGTTTTAATTTTATTCTCGCTTTCTTGCCTTGCTACATATACTTCAATCATTCGAGATTTTTATGGACAATTATATAAACAGGAGGATTTTGATGAGGAAAAAATTAAACAGTATTTACAAAATGCTAACCTACCTAAGATACCTGATGAAACTCGGAAAATGTTAGAAAGTGCTATAACAATGATGGAATTAACCGAAGCATTCAACAGACAGAACAATGGAAAAACACTAGGACCAGATGGTTTCCCGGCAGAATTTTATAAAACATTACAAGAATCATTGAGCATTCCACTGTTAGAAGTCATGAATGAAGTTATGATAAATAAGAAAATAGCTAAAACATGGTCAGAAGCTTATATTACGCTTATTCCAAAAGAAGGGGTTGACCCATTACAAATTAGGAACTATAGACCTATTTCCTTATTGAATGCAGACTATAAAATCTTTGCTTCAATCTTGGCAGAAAGGCTTAAAAAATACCTAAATAATTTTATTCATTCTGATCAGAATGGATTTTTACCAAAGAGACAGATTAAAGACAATATGAGGGTAATCCTGGACACATTGGAATATTATGAGGCGCACCCGGAAAAACAAATGGCTTTGATATTTTTAGATGCCCAAAAGGCATTTGATAATGTGAACTGGAGATTTATGTTATTACTATTGGAACAGATGGGCTTTGCTAGAAAATTTATCCAAGCAATAGAAGCCATATATTATAAGCAAACGGCAAAAGTAATGATAGATGGAGAATTCACAGATTCTATCAATATTAAAAAAGGTACAAGACAAGGATGCCCATTATCTCCTTTGTTATTTGTGTTGACCTTGGAAGTCTTAAATAGAAATATTAGAGAGGATATAAACATAAAAGGAATGAAAGTCAAAAAGGAGGAATTCAAATTGCAAGCCTTTGCAGATGACTTGGTCTTTATTTTGGAAGACCCTTTAGAGACAGCTTTAAAACTATTGGAAAAGATAGAGACGTATGGTGAAATGCCTGGTTTAAAAATAAATAAAGACAAAACAAAGATTTTGACAAAGAACATGTTATTAAGACAAAGAGAAGAGCTGGCAGATTTATTGAAAATTCAAGTTACGAACAAAGTTAAATATTTGGGGATATATTTGACGTCAAAATGTACTGCACTGAAAGAGAATAATTATATTAAACTTAAACAGCAGATAGCATCTGACTTGAAAAAATGGGAAAACCTACAATTATCATTGATAGGTAGAATTTCAACAATTAAGATGAATATTTTACCCAGAATTTTATATTTGTTCCAAACAATACCAATTAGGTTAAGTAAGGATTACTTTGAAGAATTAGACTGTCTACTATTGACCTTATCCCTTTCCTAAGAGGTCTGTAAGGGGGCGTGCATAAGTGCATCAATGTGCCTACCGTCCCTGTCCTATTGTTTCTTTTTTATTTTTCTTATATGTATCAATTTTATGTATTCATAACTATGCTTATACCTATACCTGTTATCTTATAATCGCTTGACTAAACAAACAAACAAACAAACAAACCAACCAACAAACAAGTAAGTAAGTAAGTAAGTAAGTAAGTAAGTAAGTAAGTAAATCCTAGATCAGGAGTGTTAAACTGGATTTCTTCCAGGGCCAGATCAGCTTTGTAATTCTACTCTAAAGGCCAGTGGGGAGTGGGGGGAAGATGAGATGGATACCTCCTGCAGCATCCTGCCAGCTAAAATCGGGCACAGGGGCACTCACATTCCACTTTGGCCCATTTTTGACCTGAATGTCCTCTTGCAGTTCTTTACGAGCCAAAAACGGGCCATGTAAAGGCCTCATGGCTGGCAGAGTGCTGCAGGAGGCTGTGGAGGCCGAAAATGGGCCTGAGGGGGGGCACATAGTCTATTTTAGCCAGCAGAGGCACTGTGGGCTGCTCCTTTGATATTTCCAGGCCAGCCCTGTGGGTCAGATTTAAGCACCCCGCAGGCCACATCCGGCCTTTGGGCCTTGAGGTTGATACCCTTGTCCTAGATCAATCTTATTCATTAATTAGGTATTATTTTTGTTCCCTCAAAAGTTTAGCAAGTGTAGTTTCATCAGATTCTCCTCCAAACTTGGTTCTGGAGCAAAAAGACTCATTTTTAGACCATTGTTGGATTTCACTGGGGAAAAAAAATGTGGAGATGGAGTCAACATTAAATATTCCTTCTTCATTTATTCCTAGTTAAATTCTATTTGATAAGATCGTCCTATTTTTAATGTTTTTAATAATGTTTATTTCAACTTGAAAACTATAATCTGGAAGCTTCTTTAGGAGAGCCCTCAAGGTCAGACTCCAGATGGTTGAGGGGAGCATGGTAACCTTGGGTATCCCAGATGTGCATCTCAGTTGCTCTATAATGTGCAATAGATGGACTCAAAAAAAAAACAATATTTGTAGCTCAGGGTTGAAATGAGGAGTCCTTGGTGCTTTCTGAGTTTGGTGGTTTTGTTGCAGCCATTTCATTATCCAGAGAAGGGAACATCTTCAGAGGTAGCATTAGCACTGATGAGGTTCCCTAGTTTGAGCAATGAAATGTCTGCAAGAAAACATTCAAGCTCAGAGAGCATCAAGGCGCCCGCATGGATGTATTTATAACTTCTTTCTTTGAAATACGTTCTGCTTGGTTCACACAGACCAATTTCTTATGGCGGTGCTATATTTGGAATACTGTATGAATACACTGATAAATTCTAAATTTCTTCTTTAAAACAAGACCATTCTGTTGTTCTGTGGTTCTGTTGAAACTTGAATTTTGTTGTAAAATGTGGGACAATTCTCCAGCCATTACTTCCTTTTGTAATTACACTCATCAAAGGAAGCAGCATCATCACAGTCAGGGACTGTGGTCGTCTCATTACGTCCTGCTTTAGAGTCTCTCCTTGTCTACATTTTGGCACTGAACATTTGAAGCCTTCGTGGTCAAGGTTTACATAGGGGGATTTTACAAGCAATGATGCAGGCTCTCTTAACCAGCCTTTCAATTCCATTGTAGGATTTAAGTGAGAAAGGGAAAATAGGATATAAAAACTATCAGTGTATATAGTTCATGAGCTGGAATAGACATGGTAACAGATCAGCCAATGGGGACTATCTGGTAACTGAAACATAGTATTTCTCTTGTATGGGGCCATAAGAGACAGTTTTTGGGCTTGCTCATGGCTCAACTTGACTGATTAGTATATAAGAGATGCATAGCCTCTGTATTAGTGCGTTCATATTATCTTGCTTCTGTGAATATTGCTTCTGTGTTTCTGTGCTCCTGATTTTGTATTCTGGTTGCTCCTGTTGTATGGGTATTGTATATATATATTATTTTATATAAAGAAGTTTCTTCTTTAAATCAATCCTGCAGAGTTATTTACTTGCGTGCTGGTTGGATGTGCTGCAAAATAGTCTGACAAAAACTAGCTAGCTCACAGGATTATTTTATTACAGTCAAAAGACCAGAAATACCACTCAGATTTTTTTTTTTTAACAAATTTTATTAATTTTTTACAGAAAACACAATACACAAACATACAAAACACAAAACATAAACAAAACTAAAAGATCTTTTCTGAAGTTTGTCTGATCCCGGGTTAAAACTCTTCACACAGACACAAATTCAAACATCATATTCACTTTGTATATCCTTCCATATCTTATTATCATTTTCATTTTTATATATATATATATATATAAACCATTTTTATCAATTTTATAAAAACAATGCACAAAAAATCAAGGCATAACAGCTTATAAATTATTTTCTAGGAAAAAATAATAATAAAAAACCAATAGAACATAACAATTCCAAATTATAGTATCAATACTTTATCTATTTAACTTCATATCTTATCCCTACTTCTCCTTTTCATCCAAATTATTTCTTGTTAATTAAAATTTTATTGCCTTTTATCAATATACAAAATCCAAAAAAAAAAAACCATAACAAAACCTTTATATATCCTTTCATATCTTATTACCATTTTCAATAACATTCTTTGTCTGTTCTATTTCCAACTATCCATTCATCTTTTTTCTTTTACTATACTTCTCCTATACACCAATTGGAGTAACGTCTATAACTCATTACCCTAACTTAAAAATACTTTGTATAACAATTTTTCTTGGGATTCTGTTTAAAAAATTCTAAAATTACATAATAAATTTTATACTCTAAATACACATATGAAAACACAATCTTATATACCCTCCAGAATCCCTCTTTTATCCTAAATTAAATTCACCCATTGTCTCTAAATAAACTTTTTTTCTTTAGATCTTGCTTCCCCCCATTGAGGCTTCTCCTCCCCCCTTTCTCTCTTGCTTATTCTTCTCCTTGCCCTTTTTACCCCTTTGTTTTTCCTCCTCCCTTTTCTTACTCCTTTTCCTTTGGTTTCTAACCTTGCCTCCACCTTTTCGCTCATTTTTCTCTTTTTTGGTTGTTTTTATAATTCTTAAAATCCCCTTTTTCTTATCCTTTTTCTCCTCCTCTTCGGAAGGGAGTCATTGTTCATCAAAGATGGCTTCTTCTTCCTCTTCTTCCTTGTCCCAGTCCTTCTGCTGTGTAATCAACTTTTCATAAGTACATAACGCCATTTCTAAAAATTGAAACAAAGCGCCCAAAGTATCTTCCTTTTTATATTTTTGATATTCAGCCTTTAGTTCATCCACAAGCGATGCCATTATGAAAAGAGAAACTTTTCCCAAAACAACCACAAGTATTTTTAATCAAAAACAATTCAAAAAAAAAGTTCCAAAAGTTAATACTTTTCTTCCTTCTTCTCTTTCTCTTTCTGGGGTTAAT
The DNA here is from genome assembly GCA_033807585.1 of Hydrophis major. Classification (NCBI taxonomy): domain Eukaryota; kingdom Metazoa; phylum Chordata; class Lepidosauria; order Squamata; family Elapidae; genus Hydrophis; species Hydrophis major. The sequence continues at coordinate 19,693,069 of CM066333.1, forward strand.
GTTTAATCAAAGAGGTCCAATTACCATATATCTTTCTTTGGGATTCTAGGCAATCTCCTCCTTTTTCAGCTTCTGCTCCAATTTTTTCTCCTCTCCCTTCCCACTTGCGATATCAATTTTAAATAATCAGAAATCCATACCTCCAACAAGGGTTTTCCAATTTCTTAAATTTTTCAATGTCCAAAAATCCTTTTGTCCCTTAGCTTCAACTCTCAAAACAATTCACTTTCAATGTCCAATATATCCAAACATTTCTGCTGTTTCCATGGGGTGGAAGAGTGAAGAAAAAAAAAAAAGTTCCTTTTAACAGCTTCTCCGCCGCTTTTCGCTCTTCTTAGGGATACAATGTATCCTCCAGCAATTCAAACAGCTCAGTTCCAGGCAATTTAAAGGATGTTACTTGACCCAGCTCAGATATCACTTTCACTCTTCTCCTCCAGCGCAATCTTACCCGGTTGCTGGCTTCTTCATGGCGGCCATTGTTGACCGCCGCTCCACCGCCTTGGGAAAAAGGGGTTTTTCCGGCGAAGGGGGGGGTCTGCGACACCCCCACCCCCCTATCCGACTCCCCTCTCTCTTCAGCTGTCCCTACAGGGCATCCATATCCCCCTGACCCATCTGGATCGGGGGTACCTCGACGGCTAGCACAGCAGGAATCGCGAGCTGTCGCGAATTCCTGCTGCCCCGAAGCCACGCGAAACCGGAAACCCAAAATACCACTCAGATTTTTGGCTAAGAGGAAACATAATGTAAAATCAAATATAATCAGAAATGATTGAAGAGGCAGACCTCATGCTGTTTATATAACAGTATAAGAAAAAGATATAATTTATATAAGCACCTACCACTTTTATAATTTGCTCCAAATACTTTATTCATTATATCATGCACAGAAAAACAAAGAAGCCTTTCTTGTTATTTTCTACAAATAACCAGCTTCAATTTCAGAAGATTGTTTCTCCTATTGAAGATAAACTAAAGAGCATAATAAAGTAGAGGTTTTTTTTTTTTTTTTTTAATTCCTTTCAACTTTAAATCAGAGGTGAGAGTCCAGAGACTTTCATGTAAATCATTTCACTTCGTACAGTCTTGGAGTATTGGAAGAAATGTATATTTAACTTATAGCAAGGATCAGATTTATTGTTCCATCAATTTAGATGAAACTAAAGATACAATTACATGCTTTTCAAGAAAAAAGTCAATTTTTGGCCAAGGACAAGGTAAATATTTGCTCATTATTTCAAGGAAGTGAATCCTTATAGTTGAGTAATAGCATTTTATGAAGGCTGGTCAAAAGAGTAAAAATTGTTGCAATCTACAAAGATGACTCAGACCTTCTGAACAAGATTTTCTCTTACTATTATTATATAGTGCTCAAAGTCTAGCATGCTATTTTAAGTCCAAATCCAAATCCTTGTATTTAAGCATTCACATTGTTTGTATAAAAGTGCAATCTGATTGTTACTTTTCCCAATGTTCATATGATTTTTGCCTAACAAGCATGATTTTTGCCAACGTGCCTAACAAGCAGAACAAAAAGACTCTTAAAACTTATCTTATGTTTTATGGTATTAGACAAATTGTCTTTCATTAATTAAATTAAGTTTAAGAAGCTGTAGCTTAGGATATTGTGTGAATGAGTTTAAAAGACAATTTGAATAGTTCCATTTGCACTGGTGTCATTTTTTAAAGATTTCTGGATCCACAGCAGATGGGCAAAATATCTAGGCCAGGGGTGTCAAACTGATGTCATCATGGCAGTGTCACATGACATGCCGGGACTTTTTTTTCCCTTCGCTAAACCGGGCTTGGACGTGGCCAGCATGTGACGCATCTGGCCTGTGGGCCAGGAGTTTGACAGCCCTGATCTAGGCTATAGCAATAGCACTTGGCATTATGTATTGCTTCACAGTTTACTGCCCTCTCTAAGTGGTTTACAATGTCAGTCTATTGCCCCAAAAATCTGGGTCCTCCTTTTACTGACCTGGAAGGATGGAAGGCTAAGTCAACCTGAACCAGTCAGAATAGAATTCCTGAGGTGAGCAGTGAGCTAGCCTGAAGTACTGCATTCTAATCACTGAGGCACCACAGCTCTATACCCAATTGGCAAACTGTACAGTCCCCAGATATTCTACTTGAAAATTATTGATGCTGTTGACATGTATACAAAAAAAGTTAAAGTAAAATTTATCCTAAAAATATCTCCCTCCAAAAAGTATACCCTAACAATCATCAGCAATCACCCATGAATCGCTAGTTGTGGCTCTTGGCTACTCAAAACAGAACTAAAAAGGAAAAATGCAATTTGCTAAAAAGTTGCCTGTTCCTGATTTAAAGATTAATTTTCCCTTTGTTGTATTGTGCAAAGCCTTGCCGGAATAATGTTAATAAGGCTGAGAGAGGCATCCTGAACAAGAATATTTTGATCCAAAGGTCAAAAATAGTGATTGCAGGGTTGGCTTCCTCAAAATGCTTTGCATTGGCCTTCTGGAACTTGCTAAGTCCCTGCATGAAAGCCTTTCCTACAACTGAAGAGACAGGAAGAGCCCACTGTGATGCTGTGGATCAAAGGTATGAAGGAACTTCAGAAATAGCACAGCTGATAGGTTTCCAAAGTAGCTTCAAAACACTTCACTATGTGGGTGTCTAGCAATGTGAAAATATGTTTGGGTCTAGACATGTGATATCAATAGCAATGGCCCTATTCTTACCCATATCTAAATTGTTTAATAGTCTAGAACAATGATTCTCAACCTGTGGTCTGAGAATCTCCAGGGTGAGATTCAGCCAGTTCACACCGGTTAGGATGAACCAGTTGTTAAATTACCCAAACCCCATTTACCATTCTCAAAGTGGATCCCAGGTGCTGCACTGTACTGCAATGGAGAAATGGGCAACAGAGCAGCCAGTGTGAGAGAAGGAGAAGGCTGCTTTCCCTCTTCTCCCTGACTCTCATCATTCCGGCCACTCTGTTGCCCATTTCTCCATTGCAGTGCAGTGCAGCACCAGGATCCACTTTGATAGCGGGGTGTGTGTGTGTGTAATTTAACAATTGGTTCAACCAAGGTCAGGTTGGCCATCGTGGGAGGCTCATCCTACATGTGCAGCGGAGCTGGAGGATGGGAATGGGCCACACCTCTCATGACAGCCAACCTGAAACTGAGCAAAACATTTGTTAAATTATTTGAATCCCACCACTGGGACCATAATGTCATAGGGTGTCTACAAAGCCTTAAAGAAATCTTGAACTAAGTCTTGGGGATCTGGGCCCATGGCCACAAACACTATCTATAGGGGGTCTGAGGTGAAGAAAAGGTTGACAACCAGTGATCTAGAACAAAAGTAAATCAAGAAAATGTGGTTCAGGTATAACTGAGAGCATGCTTTCAATTTGAGTATTAATTTTAATTTAACTCTGGACAGATCTGCTTTTACTGTAGAATTTTGATTGAAGTCTCTGCATGACTTGAGGTAAAACAAAATCAGAATATTGCTTATGGAAATGCAAGTTGAATTAATATTTTCTTCCAAAGAAAAGGAAAGAAAAAGCTAAATGCAGCCCATTGAAATTCCATATACATTTGGGAATGAATGATGACATGTGCAAAAAAGACAGTGAACTGGTGTCAAGAGAGAAGAAAGATATCACCTAAATGAGTTAAAGAGGAAAAATATTAGGCTGTAGTAAGCCATCATTTATAGAGAATATATTTAAGGATATGCCGAACACAATTGTAAAAGAACCATAAAAAGAACTTATGTTTCATTTGCAGTAACTCAAAGTCAGTTTATACCATTCAGCTGTTGCAAAGGCTGTAATAAACATGCAAGTGAACAATTAATCTTGCTTTTTGGAGGAAAGGTTTTTCACCTGAACTACTCATTGTACTTGTCAATAATAGAGCTGTGCTCTTAAATCTGATGTTTATAATTTCTAGAAAATATGACAAGAACTGGATCACGAAGTTTAATGTTCTATCCTGGGTATTGTTTAATCTTGACTTCTCATAAGCATAATAAACACAAGGCCAACTCTGAGTACAACCAAATGTTCATAAACTATTATTATAGCAGGATTGGAGAGAATAGATATGCTAGAAGAAATATCAGGAGATGTAGTTAAGGAACATCTTAAAGGCCAAAGTTGCTAATTCTTAAATACTTATCAGGAATAGCTAAGTTTATCCTCAAGAAGAAAAAGATGGGGGAGAAACATGACAGTTGTCTTCAAATAGGAGACATATAGGATTTCTATATAGGATAAATATATATATATATAGGATTTTTCAGAATTCTTCCAGAAAATTAGGGTGGAGGAAGAAACCCAATGCATTTCAGTTGAAAGGAAGTAGTTTTTGGTTGGATACTATGAAAAATATCCTAATGTTAAGAATTGCTAAATGGATCAAGTCCAGTACTTCCTAGTCAAACCACAGACAACTACAATGATGTAATACATATCGATTTTACAGAAGACATTGTTGAAAAAGCACTGAGCAATCTAAAACCATCCCTATCTATTGGACCGGACGGAAAATGTGCCTACTTCTTAAAAAAGCTACCCACTGCCATAGCCGAATCTCTAAGCATAATCTTTGAAAAATCTTTCAGGACCAGCTCCTTGCCAAAACTATGGTCACAAGCCACAGTCACCCCCATTTTCAAAAAGGGAGACCCCAGCCTAGTTGAAAATTACAAACCAATCTCCTTATGCTGCATCACCTGTAAAGTCATGGAATCAATTATTAACCAATCCATTATCCTCTACTTAGAGACAAACAACCTACTCTCTAATAATAAACAATTTGGTTTCAGAAAAAAAAAACTATCCTGTCCTGTAATCTGCAACTCTTACACTGCAAAAACATATGGACTACACAACTTGATCAGGGCAAAGCAATAGATGCAATCTACATAGACTTCTGTAAAGCCTTTGATTCAGTGGTACACAACAAACTACTCCTAAAACTAAAATCTTATGGTATCTCTGGACACCTCCATAACTGGATAGAAGCATTCCTGTCAAACAGACAAAACTGGTCAAAATTGGGAGCATCCTATCAAATTCTGTACCTGTCAACAGTGGTGTCCCCCAAGGCAGTGTTTTAGGACCAACTCTCTTCATACTCTACATAAATGACCTCTGTGATCATATTAAGAGCAACTGCATTCTCTTTGCTGATGATATAAAGCTATTCAACACCACAGACAATACTACTACCCTCTAAAAAGACCTCGACTATGTATCAGGATGGTCAAACAAATGGCAACTTCAAATCTCAACAAATAAATGCATATTGGCAGAAAAAAATCAGAAAATAAAATATAAGCTAAATAGTCAAGATCTTGTTGAAGATCCAAACTTTGTCAAGGAGTACTCATCTCAAATTATCTAAGTACTAGAGCCCACTGTAATTACATAGCCAAAAAGGCATTAAGAGTTGTTAATCTAATCCTACGTAGCTTCTTCTCTGGTAATATCATACTATTAACTAGAGCATACAAAACATTTGCTAGTCCTGAATACAGCTCATCAGTCTGGAACTCATATCATGGATCTGATATTAACGCAATTGAAAAATCCAGAAATATTTCACAAGAAGAGTTCTCCACTTCTCTACTCATTGCAGAATACCTTATGCCACCAGACTTGAAATTCTAGACCTAGAAAACCTAGAACTATGCTGCCTCAGGTCCGATCTAAATATAGTATATAAAATCATACATTGCAATGTCCTACCTGCGAATGAATACTTCAGTTTTAATCATAACAATACAAGAGCACACAATAGATACAAACTCATGGTTAACCACACCAAACTTGACTGCAGAAAATACAACTTCAGCAACAGAGTGGTCAATGTTTGGAATACTCTATCTGACTCTGTGGTTTCTTCTCCAAACCCCAAAAACTTTAACCTTAGACTGTCTACTATTGACCTCACCCTCTTCCTAAGAGGCCTGTAGGGTGCATGCATAAGCGCACCAACGTGCCTACCATCCTGTCCTATTGTTTTTTATTTTTCTTATAAGTATCTATCTCATGTATTCAAAACTATATTTGTTCTTTTACCTGTATCTTGTAAGCAATTGATACATCAAATAAATACTAAATAGATTATAGGTTTCAGGAGCTACCCTTGAATTGGAAATTGATAAACAATCAGTTTGTGAAGCAAACGTGCAATATAGATTTAATCATGCAATTGAACAGCCCTCTCTCAACATCATCTAACTCTAGTCTACAGCAGTCGTTTTAACAGTTCCAAGGAGGCTCCATTCCCATTTGCACCACTCAGGTGACTCTGAGGACACAGATAAATCTCCAGATGGCCTCAACGACTCAATAAAAGAATGCAAATGACCAGCTGTCTGCAAGGAGCATAACTCCTTTCATTCCCCACCATTTAGTCAGAGCTGAAGAAGCTTCTTGGGTGAGAAGTGAAATATCTTCAAAAAAAAAAAAAAAAAAACCCAGAAAGTCCAGTTTTCTCTTGAAAAAGCAGGATTAGGATTCACAAAACACATTTCATCCAGGATACTCTAAAGCTATAGTGTGACTACATTTTCTTCAATCTCCCCCAGAAAAGGGAATATTGTATACTGAAAGAAAATGGTTCAGAATGGTTAGTTCCTATGTTGGCTTCTGAAGAAGAAAGCACAGACTACCCCTGCTCTCAAAGATTGCTCCCCAGGCATCTCTTCAAGACCTTATTAAAATCATTCATGTTCCCTTAAACCAGTGGTAGTCAACCTGGTCCCTACTGCCCACTAGTGGACATTCCAGCTTTCATGGTGGGCAATAGGGGTTTTGTCTTCTACTTTATAAATCACCATTATTGTGGAACTAGTGCGCAGTTAGAGAAAACTTTCCTACTAACAGAGTTAAAAAAGTGGGTGGTAGGTATAAAAAGGTTGACTATCCCTGCCTTAAACTTTAAAAGAATGCCAGTTTATATGGCAGAACTTGCCTTTCCATAATATTGAAGACTTAAGTAAAGTAAGGTCTTGAATGCTGGTTAATTTAAGTCTATCTCCAGGTCTCCCTTCCATGGTAACTGTTCTGTCCCTAATTAGCATTCTTGAGATCCCCGCGCTTTGATTGGCCAAAGCGCGGGGCACTCTGATTGGTCAGGCGAGCCGCGCCGATTGGCTCGCTAAGAATCTCCTGCGAGTGGTCCATTCGAATCGCGGGAGATTCAAAGAGGTGCCATTGGCCGCGGCCGCCGCGGCTAAAGGAATAAAAGCCGCGAGCTTTTTCCTTTGCGCCAGTTCGGTTCCAACTTTAAATAAAAGAGCATGATTTGAAGTCACCGACTCCTGGCATCATTTCGCGGACACAACAGTAACCAGTTCTCACTCTGCTTAGCTGTTTAAAAGTTGATGCAGATGTTAAGACCCAAACACAGATTTTTCAGGTTGAATGATTCCAACAGTAGATACAAGCAACCTATTCTGAACAATAGCCTTTTCAGCATGGACCAGCATGGCCCGGTGATATTATGCAAAATAATTTGCATTATATATTTACTAAGTAGTCCTACTCCATGTCCTACTCAAAAGTGTTTAAAATTGATAGTAAGACCTGTTGGGTAAAAATAATGAAATCTCCAAATAAAAACTTCATCTTAGAATGAGATTTTCCTACTCTTGGTTTAAAAGGAACAGTAATTTAAATGAAAAACAATGTCAAGAATAATGAAAATACATAAAAACAGAATAAATTAAAGGAATAAGTAGACATAGATTTGGATAGTCTTATACTCTGCTTTAGGTAGATGAATCAGACAGTTATTGCATCATTTTTACAAAAGTCTTTTTATATAATCTTTCGTATTATGAAAGGAAATCTGAACTTTAATCACTTTTACTATATTATTATTTCTCAACAGATGAATTGTACAAATCATAATGGAAAAGTTAGCAAACATGCCTTATGACCTACTTGCAATTCTGATGTATACATGACTCATTGCAGTTTCAACTAGCCATTGTGTATTTCTCCTATTCCTTAGAAAAGCTGTGTTATCTTTTTTTATTTTTTTATTTTACATCGAAATTTGCCTATTTCTATTCAGGAAGAATACAATGAAATGGGTGATCATCATTTTCCTCTTGAAACTAACATGAGTTTTGATTAACAATGCAGTATATCAATCACATATAATTTCTCTGTTTTTCATTTCTCAATGCAGGGGTTCCATTCTGAATGAATGAGGCACACTTTGTTTTCTCTTGTAGGTTAGAAGGAGAAGTTAAAACAACTTCTTGGTGCCATTACTTCTTGTTTTTTTGGGGTGGGGTGGGGGGTGGAATCCAACTTCAAAGCATTATGGATTCCGGCACTTTATTTACACAGGGATTTCTCATGCATTTAGTAATTTGAATGGGAGAATTTTCTCATACTTCAATAAGTCTCAACAAAAATAAAACTACCATATATGCATATGCATACCTACAAACAATCATCATTGTCGTCATCATCATCATCAATTAATGACCCCATAATCCCTTGCAGGGTGGAGTCTGGCAACTGAATGGATCTAATAGAGTGTTGAATGGCCGGATGCCCTTCCTGTTGCAAATTTGGAGTTTTGTTCAGCAGATATATTCTCATTGTGCCCAGAGAGAGAAATATCTGAGGTTCGAACTCACAGCCTCCTGATTGTGAGGTGAGAGCTCCACCTCTAGGTCACCGCACCACTCTATATTTAGAGACAATAATAGAAGATAGCAATACCACCCGCTCTATGGTTTTTATGGTCAGACCAGAACGTGATAGTTACTTACTGTAATAAGGGAGCCTGGAAAGGATACATTCAACCACTCCTCACAAACAAAAATAAGGTCGAATAGGGCCACATTTGGAAACAGGAAGAATTCAGGCATTTTGTTTGTGATGCTTCTTGTGTTAAGTAGCTTGCATTTTAGGCCTGAAGGGGTGGGCGTGGAGGAAGTTGGGGGGGGTGCATGCCTAGTTTTGGTTGTTGGGGTGAGGGTTGTTGGGACATGGGAGGCTGGTCTTGCGTTTGATATAGTCAGTGCGGCAGTCTATGTACAGATCAGTGTCTTCTAGGTCCTGGCATCTTTTGAGCTCTGAGTGGAGCTAGCGGGCACAGGCATGTAAGTATGGACAGGTCGGGCTGTGAATGAAGTTTGTGCAGCTTTTGGTGAATGAGTTTATTGTGGAGATGAATTTTCATTTGCTGGTTTCACTCTTGCAAACGACTCTACAGAAGCATGGGGCCACTGAGCCCTTGCTGTTCTTGAACTCAGGGCCATCGCGGGAAATGTCAATGATTTCAAAAATAATAATAAAAAATAAAAAGACAATCCAAACAGTAATAATATTATCATTCAACTAAGGCTCCAGCATATCGTAATTCAAAGGTCTGGGAATAGAACTATGTGTTGACAGTTTTTATAAATGCCAGCAGGGTTGGGACCAACTATAGAGTATGTTAGGGATTGTACCATTTCAGAACTTTAAAAAGATGCATCAATGCCAATCTGATTAAAATAGCCGCATCTATTTTCAGGATCATAAATTAAAAGCACTGCATGACCCCACTGTCTAATTCTCCTCATCCCCAGCATGCAATGAACCACCAAATGATATGTAACAAAAGAAAGACTTGTATCATTCCAAGGATTTATGCCATTTTTGGAACACAAACAGTAGATGTCTTAAACATCTATTATCTCTCCAAACCTCTTTGGACACATTTAAAATTAATGTGCCAAAGAGATTATATTAGAAGCATTTGTATTTTGTGGTTAATCCTAATACTATCTGGATGTAGTAAGGTATAAACTGTTCAGGGACAGCTATGATCAGAGTGGCATATAACTCAAATAAATAAACAAATCTTACTTTTCATTTAACAGCAACAATTACAAAGCACTCCCTTCCACCCTTTTTGTCAGAATCACAGTTGTGTATAATAAATTAGCCTAAGACATATGATACAATCCTCACAGATGAGGATTACACTTTAATGTGAGATAACTTGACTTCTTCCTTCCTTTCTTATTCCTTCACTAAATCACTCAATATTAAACAAAGATAGAAGTTCAGCAACATCATGAATGATGGACCTTTAAAAAGGATTTTTATGCCATTAAGTTCAGTTTTCTGTTTAATGGAGGAATTCAAATTTTAGCATCATATTTAATCATCTTGTTCTTTTAACCCCCGTAATGCCTTGCAGGGTGGAGTCTGGGCAGTTGAATGGAACTGAATATGTTTACTGGCCAGATGCCCTTCCTGTCACCAATGCAGAATTATATTCAGCAGATACATTCTCATCATGCCCAGAGAGAGAAATATCTGCTTCTGCCTAGGATTGAACTCATAGCCTCCTGATCTGTGAGGCTAGAGCTCCACCTCTAGGCCACCACACCACTCAGTATAGATGTCTATCTAGTGAATAGGTTAAAATCATAACTTTTGAAGTTTATTTTCCACACCCTATCATAGTAAGCTATGTTATCCAAATGAGTATCTGTTTAAATGAGCCTGCTTCACCTTCAGATCCATGGCTCATCACTAAATCCTCTATGGTATCTGTAATGGTGTTCTGGTCTTCTAAAAGCTTCACAATCACAGAAGCCCTTTTCTATCACCAGAGAATCAATAGTTTTCTTCTCACAGTACTGTATGTGTATATCTAAACCAGGGGTGTCCAACCTTGGCAACTTTAAGACTTGTGGACTTCAACTCCCAGAATTCCTCAGCCAGCTTTGAAGTCCACAAGTCTTAAAGTTGCCAAGGTTGGACACCCCTGATCTAAACCCTCGTGGGTGGTGGTGGTGGTTGTTTTGAGAAAAGCTTTGTGATAAAAATGTTACTTATAAGCTGTTTGAGGCTTACTCACTAGTCAATTTTTTTTTTAAAGAAATGTTTAAAAATATGTTAAAGAAACACAGATTTGCACTCTATGGGCATATCTAAACCCTCATAAGTTTGGTGGTGTTTTTTGTTTTTGGAAAGAGCTTTAGTTCTGTGATAAAAAAAATGTTACTGATAAACTGTTTAAGATTTACTCACTAGTTGATGTCTTTTAACAGAAAAGTTAAAAAAAAATAAAGAAACACAAATTTGTGTTGAAAATCTATATCTAGCTGAAATTCATGGCACATTTCCTACATAGATAGATCCTTTAATCATGAACATGATGATTGCCTTTGTTTTTATAGGCAATATAGTGGTTCAAAAGCCTGATCCAATCCCAATGATGCTTGTCAGCCTTCTTCCAATGCAGTCTGTGATTTCAGATAGAATTACAAACAGAAAGCATTACAAACAAGTACACGGGACTTTTTTTAGCTGCCAGCTGCTTGCTTTGGCTTCCAAAATACTCCTCCAAAATTGCAATTGTATATCTGTTTTAAACAATGAATAGAAATATAGTTCCAAAACATTGTTTGGCACATTTTTTCTGGCATGGAAGAGCGGCCATTAAAATCCTTCCTTTCCAGAAGAGAAAACAGAGATTGAGTTTTGAGATTGTTCTATGCAAAATGTCCTAAATGTATGTTTGTCATAAAGATTTTCCACATGTTTCCATGGCCAATGACAGTCACTGCCAGAAGCAACTTTGGTTAAGCCCTAACTAGACCAGAAGAAAGTTGTCAAAGGCAGCAATTAGACAGAAGAGTGAAGTACCACAGAAAATAGAGTGAAGAAAAGTACACACGTACAGTATCTTGGTTTGAGTTGTTTTCTCCACAAGCAAGGTGACCAACAAGTAGGATAGCTGGGATCCAAAGTTAGTAGGTTGTCTTTTTATTGATTTAGCATATAGGAAAAGAGGTTTCACAGTGGCTAGAATGCAGTATTGCAGGCTAACTCTGCCAATGTGCTGGAACTCAATTCTGACAGGTTGACTTAGCCTTCCATCCTTTGGAGGTCGGTATAATGAGGACCCAGATTGTTGAGGGCAATATGTTGACATTTGTAAACTGCTCAGAGAGTGCTCTAAAGAAAAATGGAACCAGTGGTGGGATTCGAAAAATTTTACTACTGCTTCTGTGGATGTGGCTTGGTGGGCGTGATGTGGCTTGGTGGGCATGGCAGGGAAAGGCTACTGTAAAATCCCCATTCCCTCCCCACTTCTGGGGGAAGGTTGCTGCAAAATCCCATTCCCTTCCCACCCCACTAACCTGCTTTCCAGTTATGTTCTCCTGTGCAGGGCAACAAAAGAAGAGCCAATCGATCAGCTGGGAGGCAGAGAATAGATGGGGGCGGGGGCAATCAGAGGTGGTATTCATCAGTTCTCCAAACTACTCAAAATCTGCTGAATACCACCTCTGAATGGAATGGTATATAAATCTAAGTGCTGTTGCTATTGCCAGAGTATATAGGCTGAGAATATAACCATGTACTGTGTTAAGTTTTGAGCATGGGCGAGAAAGAATGGAGACAAGCCTCTGAACAGTGAACTTCAGCTCTTTATTTACATTCCTCTCTTCAATAGCAGTTAAACCCGCCTTATATAGGCAAACCCTGTAACTTTTAACCAATAACGAGCTAGGAGCGCTAGCTCTTATAACCAATAGGAACTCTCTGTTAAGGGCCAATCGAATTCCCCGGAATGGGCCAATCCGGTCCGGCCGTTTAACAGCCAATCAGAAGTGCAGGGCCAGAACCCTGCACTTACTCCAAGCTCACACTTTATTAATCTTTATGCATACACAACATACTGTATATCAATATAACCTGAGGCATAGCATTTTATAGCAACTGTAATTCTGGTCCCAACTGTTAGTCTAAGACTATCTTTATTTGTTTTTTAGAAATCTAATTTTATATTCAATTATCTACATACATTCCATTAACCCTGAAATGATCACAGGAAGCAGAAATGCTATCACTAAGCCTCTGCAGGCAGTCAAAACATTTTTGCACATTAAAATCCCATCCTCAAAACAGATTAAATCATATGTGCATTAAATAACTTCCCTTGTGTTACAAATTCAAATGCTATTCTCAACCTATAGGCAATTCAAGTGAGTTGAGGGTCCCATCCGTTTTCATGTTCTCTTGTCTGAACGGGTTTAATGTTTTGCAATTAAAAAGTCGAACAAGGCAAAAGAGCTTCCCAGTTTTGTTTCCTCTTTTATTTATCTATGTAAAGGATAGTGATAAGCAAATCCAGTCAAGCTTTATCAGAACAGTCAAGCAATTTCACTTTCCCAGCTGAATTAATTATTTTGTTTTTATTTTTATTTTGCAAAGTCCCTCTTCTTGACACATAGCCTGGTGCAAAATTATTAAACAAGCATCTTTTTTCTGCTCTCTAACTTTTTAAAATTAAATTAAGACAATAACTCTTAATTTAATTTGTCACCCTGTATAATATAAGCTTAACATATCTCTTTGCCTAGTATATACCTATTCCTCTATGTTCCCAAACACTAGAACAATTCCTATATAGTTTTAAGAAAATAGCTTTCAGAACTGAATAGTAGATTTTCCTCACTTTTAGTCAGTTGTCTTAGCAGCTGGCTGGAATCCAGTTTATCATCCTCTGATAGGTAAATCTTTGAATTTCTTTCTTCCATCTATTTTCTGGAGCAATCTCTTGTGCCATTTGTATTGGTTAGCAATTATGTTAATGCTTTGATAGCACTAACATAATTGATAAATAATGATAGCAGTTTTCCAATATTAGAGGGGCTCCTACAAAGATGAGTGGGGTCAAATTATTTTCCAAAGCACCAAAAGGCAAGATGAAAAACAACGCATGGAAACTAACCAAGGAGAGAAGCAACCTAGAACAAAGAAGAAATTTCCTGAGCATCAGAATAATTAATCAAGGGAACTGCTTGCCCTCAGAAGTTGTGAGTGCTTCATCACTGGAGTTTTTAAAGAAGAGACTGGATAGTCACTTGTCTCAAATTGTATAGGGTCTCCTGCTCAACCAGAGGCTGGACTAGAAGACCTCTTCGGTCCCTTCCATCCAGAGGTGGTTATTCAGCAAGTTCTCACCAGTTCTAGGAGAACCGGTAGCAGAAATTTTGAGTAGTTCAGAGAACCAGCAAATACTACTTCTGACTGGCCCCGCCCCCATCTATTGTCTGCTTCCCGAGACCCACATGATTGGTTGGGTCTTCTTTGGTTGCCCTGCACAGGAGAACAGAGCTGGAAAGCAGGTTAGTGGGGTGGGGAGGGAATAGGATTTTGCAGTAACCTTCCCTCAGTCTTGGGATGGGAATGGAGATTTTACAGTATCCTTCCTCTGCCATGTCCACCATGCCATGCCCACCAAGCCATGTCATACCCACCGAGCCATGCCCACAAATCCTGTAGTTAAAAAAAATTGAATCCCACCATTGCTTCCATCCCAATTATTCTATGATTCTTTTCCTCATCAGAAAGCCACATCCCCGGACTTATCATTGGGCACTTTGTGCATTTCTCCCCATGGAAAATAAATAAATAAATAAGTCTGCAGAAATAAAAACTGCTCAATCCATTTTAGGATTTCTAGCTAACTTCCCCTGGAACACATCTTTAGCTGCTGCTATCAGTTGTACAACCCAGCCTTCCAAAATCTTCTCTGATGGATATTTAAAATTTGATCTCTGATGCCAGTGTAGCATTTGAAACGGACCATTTACAGTTACTTTCAGAGCTTTTCTATCAGAATCTAAATTAAGACTAACTCTTAGCTTCTTATTAGCAAAGCAAGCACAACCTGTTTGGTTTGAATGTGTGCATGGATAGATGAAGATCTAGTGATAAGCTATGGTGGGGAACAGGCTTATCACACAAATCATTGGATTGATTTAATACTTTCAAAGTATCCAGTCTCTAATTATTAACACTAAGTTAGAAGCTCCTCATAATATACTAGCTATCAAATTGTAAACAGCTGTTAGCATATCTACTCAGAATAGTCAGCCAGGTACACTATAATACATTATGGTATCTATAACCATTTCATACTTGTAATAGTGGTAAGATCATTCTATAAGTTTAGGTGAGACAACATCTGTGATTCCAATCAGAATGACAACTAATTAACTAAAGATATTGAATGATAGGGGGAGTGAGAAATCCATGCTAAGAAGAATTTAACGTCAGGAAATGGAAGATACCACCGAATGAATCTCAACGCTGTCAAATATAAGACCCCAAATGTGGAGCTATAAGAATCAAAGCTGGTTTAGCAAGGGAGACCTGCTTTAAACTGTTCTCCCAAAAAGTTGTGGAATGTGGCAGTGATAGCAAAATTTGTCATTTCAATTTACTGTTGCTGCTTTGGGTACCTATTGTGTGTATACAGTACCATATGTATCACCTGTTCAACTGCACATCTGCTTTTTAAACAATGCTGCATTTTATTGTTGTTCTTCAGGGAGAGGAAAGTACAGTGTAGTAAACAAAACTATTTAACACATGGACATATTATCAATTTATATTTGTCTTGTTAATTAGAGAAGTTTTTCAAAATTAACAATTGAGATATCCCATGTAGCTCTCCCATCTGCTTTTTCCCATCCTGGTTCATGTAATGAAATAATCTGTCTATATAACCAGATGTATTGAGACCTGTAACCTCCAGACATCTGAAAGATAATATTTTGGAAAGGATTTCATGAAAAGATTTTTTTAAAAAAAATGTGTGTTGTTTTATGTGCTATTAAATTATCTATCTATCTATCTATCTATCTATCTATCTATCTATCTATCTGTCTGTCTGTCTGTCTGTCTGTCTGTCTGTCTGTCTGTCTTGTTGTTGTTGTCATCATTATTATTATTTACACAAAAATATAAAATTAAAAATGCCATTTTTTAAGCTGGTATTAGCCTTAATATGCATCGTGATTACATGATAAGATTACAGATCTTCAAGTGAATCACTTTGGTGACTGTGTCATGTTGTTTATAATCTGTGCAATCTTCTTGCATGATCTGATCTATTGTTTCTTCTACCTCCTTGAATAAGCTGTGCTTTGAATCATTTAATTATTTTTTCAATTCTGGACTTGACTGTTTTAGTTAGGGTAGCTTGCTCTTCAGCAGCCAAAATTAAACCTTTGGTTTCTTTTTTTAATATTCCACTTGTAAGCCATAGGCGGGTTTTAACTTTATCTACTTTTTCCTTGACCCTTTTGTTGAAATTGAGTGTGTAATAGCAATAGCACTTAGACTTATATACTGCTTCATAGTGCTTTACAGCCCCCTCTAAGTGGTTTACAGAGTCAGCATGTTGCCCCCCAACAATTTGGGTCCTCAAATTATTATGCTTTTCCTTGCCAGCATTTTGTTCTTGTTTTTATTACTTTGATATTTCTGTTTTATTCCCACTGTTCAGAAAGTTCCATTTTTTAATGAGCTTCATTGCTTGTTTTGACTATCTTTTAGTAATCAGCCAATAAATGCTTTTCCTCTTCAACACTTTGTATGATATGAGTAAACCTCTGTCTCCATTCCTGCAGGGCAGATATAAGTTATTAATATCACTATGGAAATATAATGCATAGTGAATAGTTGTTTCAGTTCAAATTGTCCAGTTGAGCTTGTATACACTTAACAATTCCAGTGTCTATGGAGATTCCCAGTCATCCAGGTGATGAATCTCCTAAAGGTGCTTTTTCTTCAAGAGAGAACTGGACTTTCTGGGGTGTTTTTTTTTTTTTTGAAGATGTTTCACTTCTCATCCAAGAAGCTTCTTAATGAGAGCTGAAGAAGCTTCTTGGATGAGAAGTGAAATGTCTTCAAAGTAAAACCAGAAAGTCCAGATGCCTCTTCAAAAAAGCACCTTTGCGTCAATAATTCCAGTGGTGTATCATTATCACAGGTATGGCCCAGATATTGATGCCTTTGATGGTCTTTCCACCATTCATTCCACCATTTCCACCATTTTTTCCCCTTTTGGCACTTCTTACTCTTTGGATATTTTTTTTACTGATCACATGTTTATTAAACTCACAAATTCTTATGTCCCCCCTTTTTATTCAGACCAACATAGTTTTCTATAATCATATCAGTGGATAATGATATATTAATAGTGCTTCAAATTAGAGATGATGGTGATTATTGAAAAGATTATTTAATTTTAACATTAAGTGGTACCATTAGTATTATTTAAAATAATAACAAACCAAATGTTAAATAATCTGCAGGTCATCATAATAAGAAACCCTTATAACAGATAAGAAAAAAAGAAAAACAAGACAAAAACAGGGTTTTTAATCTTTGCAACACTATGTATAAGTTTTCATAATACATACATAGTATACAATAATAAATTTGTTATCCCTTAAAGTTCCATGAATCTTCACTATTTTTCCAGAATATGCTTAACGCTGTCTTATTATGGGGTTAAAATCATAACCAATCTCCTACCCCAACGGTTATTCTAAGGTCATGAAAAGAACTCAGTTCAACTTCAGATCACTATGGAACTTTAAGGGATCTGAATTTGAACCACTTTATCCATTTTTTTTTTTTTATCCCTTGTCTACACATCTTCAAGAGTGTATAGGATCTAGGCATTTGCATGATTCCATGTTCATGTTATTATTCAGTTTTATTTCAAATAGCACAGCTTTGAAGCCACTGGTGTTTCTTCTTCAGATCAGCCAGGAAGTCACACATTTTTGAAATTTAATGTGTTTTGTAAAATTTGGCACCTGACAAAAACTTGTGTCATTGTTCAAGGAAGCATAATAAAAAACCAAATAAAATATAATGACATATCCCTTGAGTTTTTTTCATATTAAGATGGCCAGAAACCTTTTCATCTGAGATAATAGTGCTTGCCATTTCCATTTTATGAACTAGAAGCATTGTATATTCAATTCCTAGTGATGACTTCATAAATATTTCCCTGTAGTTCGTTCTCTATTCACGATAATCTATAATTATTCAAGGTGAAAATGGTGTTCATATTTCTCCCATGGCATGATTTTGTACCCTGTCATAAGATCCATAATGTTGAATTGTACAAAACCCAAAATGATGAGTGACCTTAGATTAAAAGCACTGAAGAGCTGGAAGCTCAATCTTTTCAGTTTTTCATTCTTGACAAACACATCTTCTACATTCCACAATTTTCAGCACTTTCTTGTCCTCATATTCTAAATTATTAACTAACCATTTCTCTTTTGCTTTTGTCTTCAATTTTCAGTGCCAACATTTTTAGTCTAGCAACTTATATTGCTTTGTATATAATCTCATAGACTCAAATAAACAAGTCATGTATGCTGCAAATAGAGCCAATCAGTTTAAGAGCAGGAGTGTTGAGAAGAAGAAAAATGCTGCCAAAAATTAGCCAGGGGAAAAGCATGCACTTAACAGCAGTAAAAGAAAAAAAAATGAGATGTGTATAGTGTGTAGTCTGGATTCATCAATTGTACTTCTTTCAAAATTAATAAGCCCTGTCACACCACAACCCATTTGATTTGCAAGCTATCCCCAGTGTACTGTAAACCTAATCCATTTTTTCTTCAGTTACTCCTTACCAACTACAGCTCACAAATGGTTTCAGGAGCTTGCTACAGCTGTTGCTGCTGCCTGATTGGCAACAATGATCTGAAAACTAGGGAGTAGGATTCTCACTTGGTGTTTGCAATGAAAAAGGAAAGTAGGAGAAATGCACTTGGAAACATATATTCCAACTGATATAAAGAAGTACAGCAAGAAAGGAGAATGAGGACAAGGAAAAATAGTTTCCCAAGCTGAAGAACATGTTTTTGCTCTATAGAGTAGAGTAGAGTAGAGTAGAGTAGAGTAGAGTAGAGTAGAGTAGAGTAGAATAGAATAGAATAGAACAGAACAGAACAGAACAGAACAGAAAAGAAAAGAATAGAAACAAAAAGAAAAGAAAAGAAAAGAAAAGAAAAGAAAAGAAAAGAGAGTTGAAAGGGACCTTGGAGGTCTTCTAGTCCAGCCCCCTATTAGGTAGGAAATCCTACACCACTTCAGACAAATGGTTCTCCAATCTCTTCTTAAAAACTTCCAACGTTGGAGCATTCACAACTTCTGGAGGCAAGTTGCTCCACTGATCAATTGTTCTCACTGTCAGGAAATTTCTCCTTAGTTCTAAGTTGCTTCTCTCCCTGATTAGTTTCCACCCATTGCTTCTTGTCCTGCCCTCAGGTGCTTTGGAGAATAGCTTGACCCCCTCTTCTTTGTGTCAGCCCCTGAGATATTGCAACACTGCTATTATGTCATCCCTTTTCACTAAATTAGACATACCCATTCTAAATGTACTAGCATTTATTTTCAGTGACATAACTGATGGGAGTTTGTCTTGCAGTAGACATAAGATATATCTTTATATGCTGAATCCGGGATCTTACTAGCTCCAGCCTGAGGATTTCAAAATTTCTAGAAATCCTGAAGAAAAGTCTATGTCCTTACTTACCTTGATGAGTTAGTCCAGGGATGGCTAACCTTTTCGGTATTGAGTGCCCAAAACGTGCACATGTGCATCCCCAAAATGCAATGCATGCACGTCCCCCGCACATACAACCCTGCCCACATACATGTGTCCCATTCCTGCACATGCACCCCTCCCCCTGCATGTGCCTCTCCTCCCACACATGTACAACAGAGACCCAAAGACCAGCTGGCCGGCGGGAGGCACATGCACATGTGCAGCAGAGCTGAGCTGGAGTGCCGGCTCACAGGCCCACAGAAAGGGTTCTGTGTGCCCTCTCTGGCACTCATGCCATATGTTCGCCATCACAGAGTTAGTCCGTGGAATTAAGAATTCTTACTGGGCACGGTTTTCAATTCCATAGATAATTCCATGCACATTCAGCCATTCAGATAAACCCATCCTTCAAAAGCTTTCTCTGTGTTCCCGTTCACAAGCTCTTTGTGCACTGCACATGTGAGTGATAAAGTCAATGTGAACTTTTTTCCCCCATTTGGCAAACATTCTGCAAAGCAAAGATTCAACTTCTTAAAATGTCTCATTTAATTTTTCAAACAAAGTTGTTCAAGCATATGAAAAACGGTTACAGGGACTGGGTATGGATACCCTAGAAAAAAGGAAGGCTAGAGGTAACATGATAGCAGTATTCCAAGATCTGATGGGCTGCCACAAAGAAAAGGGGTTCAACTTATTTTGCAAAGCACCAGAAGGCAAGATAAGGAACAATGGATGAAAACTAATCAAGGAGAGAAGCAATCTGGAATTAAGGTAAAACTTCCTAACAGTGAGAACAATTAACCAGTGGAACAGCTTACCTTCAGAAGCTATGGGTGCTTCATCACTGAAGGTGTTTAAAGAAAAGATTGGAGAGCCCCTTGTCTGAAATTGTATAGGGTCTCCTGCTTGAGCAGGGGCCGGACTAGACCTCCAAGCTCAATTCTAATTGAATTCCATTAACTCTAGTTGATTGCAATTGTTTTCCTAGGTCCAAAATTGCATTATGCTTGTTTCTTAACTTTAATTACTTCAGTTTATTCACTCACAGTTGCTTTTCTACTATGCCATACTTCAGATGAGGAAAATGCAGGGGTTAAATTGATAGAAGGAACTAACTCATATTACATTAAAAATTGGTCTGTGAAATGCAAGGGCCTGGAATTACAAACTCTTGTTATTCCTATAGCAGTACAAAAATGGAGTGATTATTGGATAAACTGTGCTGTCTCAGCTTCTCAGATTTAATTTTATTTATGTAAATAAATTTGACTCCAAGAGATATGTTACTCATATTACAAGTTAACTGGTGTGAAATTACATATATATATTCAGGCTATAGAAAACATCTGCACTTTTTCAGAACTAACTCTGCCATTTCACTATCAAATGGTGGTTTGTATTTTTATTGGCCTTTTCAAACGAGGTCACAAATATCGTGACTTCAATATTTCTCTTCCTTCATTGTCTTTGATAAAGTATTTTTTTTCTGCAAATATAATAAGGTGGACAAGATCATTCTGAAGATAAAGGCTTCACTGATAATGCCATGAAATCAAGGGAAGAATGGATTGGCTTTTTCTAAGGAGTCAAAAATTATGTTCAACATGATTTGTTTGTTTATTTATTTAACTAGACATGTGTATTCCTCTGCACTAATATTTTCCAAACCATTTATGTCCTCTTTGTAAGATTATATGGGTGTCAGAACTGCCATCATATGCTGAGCTTCGCATTTGCAAGCTGCCAGTCTGCCATGAATTATGGGGAGGAGGGAGCCGGATGGGAAGGAGGAAGGTTGCCAACTCATCATACCATCTCAAGGTCAAAGCCCTGGGAAAAGCTCAAGAATCATCTCGCTGTTGAAGAGACCATTCCCAAAACAATGTATTCTGATTCCATTGGGCAATAAGGAACTAGCAGAGTGGAGGAATGGAATGGGGAAAGTTAACCAGATGCAAATGTCAGGTTTGGCTTTGCTTCATTGTATTCTACTTGGCTTTTAGTAAAGTATACCTTTCAACCTGAAAGGAGTCAAGGGTCTTTCTTATCTAAAGGAGCAAGCTGGGGCAAGTCTGACAATGTGTTTTATATATATATAAATGTATATAACATGATTTTTCACAAAGACAAGTTTAGGTTTAGCTTCCTGGTAAAGAGAAGATTAGTAAGAAGAATTAATCATCATAATCAGCTAGTTTAGAAACAGTAAGATGACAGATGCTCGTTCAGGTTGGCTTGACATACAGTATCATTCAAATTTATAGTTACGTTTGCCTCTTACTCAGTTATTGTAGTTTTACTATAATATTAGGTTCATATCCCTATTCACTATCACATCACTTTTGCCTTGATGTTACAATTCACACCATTTAAAAAATGAGCAGGTTTTACCTATATACTGATTTTGCTAAATGTACCTATTCTCCTTGCAGCCGAGAAAAAGACAGCAGCTTTTTGATCTTGGATGAAATTGTGTTTTCCTCTTAACTTACTTTTGTATGTTATTTGCAGCAAAAGGAGTAAGGCTAGAGAGAAACCAGGGAATAACTTGGTATGCATATCAATATGACAGAAGTTGCAGGGCCTAGTTGCAATTTAAGCCAGAATAAACTGGAAATCCTGATAACTAGTCTAACAGAAAGAGTTGAAAATTGATATAGCGGAAATTTTGAGTAGTTTGGAGAACTGGAAAATACAACCTCTGGCAGGGCCACCCCTATCTATTTGCTGCCTCCCGAGTCCCAGCTAATTGGCTGGGTCTTCTTTTATTGTCTTGCACAGGAGAATAGAGCTGGAAAGCAGGTTAGTGGGGTGGGGAGGAAATGGGGATTTTACAGTTTCCTTTCCCTAGACTGGGGTAGAAATGGAGATTTTGCAGTATATCCTTCACCTGGAATGGGGTGGAAATGGGAATTTTACAGTATCCTTCCCCTGCCACACCGACCAAGCCATGCCCACCAAGCCACACCCACAGAACTAGTAGTTAAAAAAAAATTGAATATCACCACATGTGATGGATCCAAGAAGCTTCTTCAGCTCTGACAGGGGAGTAGGTAATGAAAGGATTTATATCGTTTCAGGCAGCTGATCATTGGCATTCCTTTATAGGGTTGTTTGGGACAACTATATATGAAGGGACTAAAAACATGCTTGAAATACAGAAAAAGTTCAGTATGAATCCAAACTGAAGATACTGAGTGCAAAGATGGCTATTGAAAACATGGACCTTAGCAACCCCTAAGCTCCAAAATATCTTCCTTGTACACCAAGACTTATGATTTGTACATATTTCAATATTTTGTACTGAGAATTGGAAATCTGGCATCCCACCGCTTCAATCCCAAGCTTTGAGTGACCAGAGATAGGAGCTTCAGGATCTATATAATTGCTTAATGGGAAAATCAAAACAGATTGGGGCGGTATTTTCCAGAATCATTGCCATTATCATCTTGAAGAAGAATTTCCCAGAAATTTATCTCATCAAGATCTGGGCTCCAATAGACTTTTAAAATTCTCTACCAGATTGGTATTCAGAAAATGTGAAGGATTTCTTTGAATTTTTCCAAGGAACTACTCCAATAATTTTTCAGTTATAGCAACTTGTAAATATGTGGCTAATTTAAAATAAAATAGCTGGAGAAGTTTTCCTATGGACATTTTCCTTTGGAAAGTAATGGGAAATAAGAAGTTAGAGAAGCTGCAAGCTCCCTGAGAGAGACTTGTGTAGTGAAGGATAAGTGAAAACACAACTCTTGGCCGCTCATGTTCTCTTCTACTTTGAAACAGTTCATAAAGCAAATTCTCATAAAATTGAATGAGAATTCGATAGTACGAAAAAAAGCATAGGAGCTTTTTTCACCTGCTGCTTAGGGTCAACCCCTTAGTCCCTCTTTCCCTCTGTCCTTTCCTGATGAGAAAAACAAATAAACAAAACCAACTCACAAGAATTACATTTTCAAAGCATTCAAATAGATCAGTGTTCCCTGAGTGCGTGAACAAAATTTATACCTCTCTAAGATAACTAAAATCAACATTCCATTAGGGAAACATTTTGGATATAGATAATAGCATCTGTGTTGATACTGTTACGTATCTTTTATGTGAATAACACAAAAAGTGCATCTTTTCTAACTCACTAAACTTAATGAAGTTAAAGAAACACACTTTTATCCTCCTAATATGTTACCCTTTTTTTTTTAGCTAAGTCCCCATCTTTTGTCATGTGAATGATCCAACCTAGGGGAGGAAAATATGTAGATACAAATGTTTACTCTGAGGGGCATTACAGTAGGCCAAAAATTACATTTTAGCAGAACCAAAGATGTGGTGTGTGACATAATACAAGATATTTTAGCAGGATTCAACAAAAACATGAATATGGAGATAAATGGAAAGGTTAGAGTTGCACATTTTATTATTTATTGTGGAAGTTATTGCTTAATAACATGATGAATATCGAAAACCCCTGGTATTTGTCACTGAAAACAAAGCTACAGCTGAGAATTAGCATACGTTTTTATATGTAGATAGTCTCTGATAAAATCCTTGGTATCTTTAAATAACACTGTAGTCCTAGAAAGTGATGCTAAATGACAAATAATTACACAGGTAGATGGACCAACAACATATACAACTCTCTGGTAAGCGGTTTCTAGTCAAAATGATCCAATTCCCTACCTAATCCTGAGCTAATTAGTCCACCTTTATCAATGTTATGGACTAAGCCAACACAGCGGTACAACCCTAAACAGCTTTACTTTACAGCAGGCTTGTAATCCTGCACTTCTCATTGGCCCGCGAATAGCGAGTCGTGATTGGTCGTTTCTGGCCAGTCTGATTTTCTCTTAACGGGCCCCTCTGATTGGACGCTTGTGAAAGCGGTAAACTCAAATCATTGGTTGTTTTGACAGCAGCCAGCTCTATAAAAGAGCTGCTGCTGCCCAAGTATTTGCTCTGTTCTTATTTTACAATAAAGAGTTGAAGTCACCGTTCGATGTCTCATCTCTGTTCCTTGCGCCCATGCTCAGGACTTAACAATCAATGTAGGTAATTTTGCATTCATTCATGCAAAAATCAATTCTCTCCTGTTTCTACATTGTGTTTTTTTTTTAACCTGTTTCTTCCTCCACATGAATGCTCACATTATAATATACATGATCTGTTTGAAAATAGCTTTTAAAAGTGCAATGAATGCATGAATTCTGATCTTGCACATTTGCCTAGGAAGTGTAAATCAGGTCAGTTTGTAATAAAAAAAACAACCAATATTGAATTCCTGAAGTATTCCAACGGAAAAGAACCTGAGGTTTGTTGCAGCAAATAAAGCAAATTAACAATATAAGTTCAGATGTTTTAGTCTAAGACAGAGGTGGCCTGCAGGCTGGATGTGTCATGCACTGGCCACGTCCAACTCCAGTTTTGCAAAGGGGGGAAGTCATGATATGTCATGTGACAACAACATGACACTGTGAGTTTGACCTCCACCCCCCCGGTGTAAGATTATCTAAACCTCTGGCCTATAAACAGGGGCAATATAAACTCCTTAAATATCCCACAGGTGAAATGTGTAAGCTTACACTGATCTTCTTTCTCCTTCAGTTGCACTTTATAATAATACATTTATAATACATTGATATTTCCTGATCTTTGCCAAATAGAGGGAAAGGAAAGTGGCTGGCCCAGTCAACCAAGCAATTGTATGTGGCATTTCAAAGGTTATCATATCACAGCAAGTGGTTTGATCCAGAAAGAACTCAAGAGAAATGAAGAGCTCTATTACAATGGAAAATGCTGAATTCATCCATATTGCAAAATAAGTACTGTCTGTTTTACTGATTTAAAGAGGAACTTTGGCCAGGCACTTTTTATATCTTGTCACATTGAGTACTAAGAAATATGATAGAAAGCAAAGAACATTCAGGTGACTTGTCTATGGAGATTCTCAGTCATCCAAGTCCTGGTTGTCCCAAAGGTGTTTTTCCAAAAGGCAACTGGACTTTGTTTTTCCTTGAAGATGTTTCACTTCTCATCTAAGAAGCTTCTTCAGTTCTGACTCAGAAGTCAAAAGAGTCAGAGTTGAAGAAGCTTCTTGGATGAGAAGTAAGATGTCTTCAAGGAAAAACAAAGTCCAGTTGCCTTTTGAAAAAGCACTTTGGGGACATTCAGATGACTTCACCTACAGAAGTGTCCTGACACAGAACAGATGATATATTGCATTATAGTACATGGTTGGTAGCCAGTGGTGGGATTCAAAAATTTTTTACTACTGGTTCTGTGGGTGAGGCTTGGTGGGTGTGGTGTGACCTGGTAAGCGTGGCAGGGGAAGGATACTGCAAAATCCCCATTCTCTCCCCACCCCACTAACCTGATTTCCAGTTCCATTCTCCTATGCAGGGCAACCAAAGAAGAACCAGCCAATCATCTGGGACTCAGAAGGCAGAGAATAGATGGGGGTGGGACTAGTCAGAGGTGGTATTTACCAGTTCTCCAAATTACTCAAAATTTCTGCTACCAGTTCTCCAGAACTAAGAAGCCTCCAATTTGATCTTCCTTCCAGGTATCATCCTCACACACCCACTTCTTGTGGTGAAATGTAGTTTGGATTTCTGGGTGAGAGGGGCTGTATTCCAGAGTTTGGTTGGGAGAAAGAGATCAAAGTAGGTCCTCCCTCAAACTTCTCACAATATGTATTTAATGATATAAGTTAGTGCTTTAATTTGGAAATACTTCTATCTATAGTGAGGAGCAATAGCAGAACCTGCTTAGAAGTAAGTCTGGGTATTCTTGTTTTGGGGGATTTTAAAAACTTCTTGCGATTTTATTGTGATTCCCATCCAGGTATTTTTTACCTATTTTCACTCAACGGTGGATTTCAGTTTTTTAAATATTTTCATTGAAAATTTTGATTACAATAGCAAAAGCAAATATAACCTAAACTCAGAGAGAAAGAAAGAATAAAAGGCCTGGCATGGAAAGAAAAAGAAAACAAGAAAAGAAAAAGGGAGAGGTAAAAAAGAAAAAGAAAATAATAAGCAACTTCCAATTTTCATTACAAGTGTAAATAAATGTAATAATACTTCACCCCCTTAAGCAAGTTACAAATAATTATTTCTTCTTCCCATAGTCCCTCATTTATTTTTATGCAAATCATAAATCATCAACTTTTCAATCCTTGTGTCAGCAAAAAGTTTCAAAAGCATTACCAGAGCTTTATAAAACCATGATTTATTTTAACCTTGGTCAATCCAACTTTATATTCCTTTCTTTTACTTAACTATCTTGATCTTTAATTCATTCAGATGTTGCCATCAGATTTGCTCTCTCTTCGGTTTTTCTTCTTCCCATCCCAAAGGCTTCTTCAAGGCTTTATCAAATCCTCTTTTGTAAATCCAACAAAAAGTTATTGTTCAGTTCATTTTTCTTGGTTTATCATTTGTTGGTTTATCATTTGAAACAAGTTATTTGCCTATTAGAAAGTCCTTTTTACAGGTCATTCATTTGTGTTTCCACTTTAGCTATCTTTGTGTTTCTTGTTTTTTAATTTTCAAGTATTTCTGATTATATTTCTACCAAAGAAAAAAATTGTTTCACCTCTTTATGTTGTAAATCTTTCAGAACATTCTCTTTCACATCTATCATTCCTTCATTAACATTTCTGGACAGTTTATCCAAAGAAGCAGATATCATTGCTGACACGGTAGCTGCTACTTTGTGATTCCATTCTTCAAAAACTTCAAATGAAATAATATTTTGCATCATACTTCAATGAAAACAAAATTGGTTTTTTTACTTTTCTGCCTAGACTCTTTAGTCCCTTTTATTATCCAGTTTCTGAAATCATAAAACCCTCAATTTCACTTCCATGAGAGGCTGTTTATTTATGCAATTATTATTTCCAAAATCATTAGATAAATACCCTAATATCCAAATCTTTTGGTCCTTTAATTCATTTACAACTTTTTTACATCAGAATCTTATTCAGCATTTTTCCATTTATTTATAACTTTTTACAATCTAATGCCTGTAGTTAGTTTTTCTTTTAATCAAGAATGATAGTGAACTTACCAGGCAGTTTTTAGGTTTGTTGGTTTGAAGATCTCTATGATCTTAAAATAGTTAAAAAGAAATTTCCTAAAAGGCTGAGAAAGAGAGGCCAGTGTATCCAGTGTCCTTTAAAAGTTGTGAGCATGATGGCTGCCTTGTTCCCAGTGCTTTGATCTCCTCATGAGAAAGTGTATCCAGAACATATGTGGATAATAGCCCATCCTCTCTTTTTCCAGAGAGGTTCCATAGAACCAGTCTACATGTCCTCAATTTACAACCACAATTGAGCACAAAATTCCTGTTGTTCAGTGAGACATTTGTTAAGTGAATTTTGCACCATTTTACAACCTTTTTTGCCATAGTTATTAAGTGAATCATTGCAGTTGATAAGTTAGTAACCCTGTGTTAAGTGAATCTGGCTTCCCCGTTGACTTTGCTTGTCAGTAGATCTCAAAAGATGATCATGTGACCTCGGGACACATCAACGGTCATAAATATGAACCAGTTGCCAAGCATCTGAATTTTGATCACATGATCATGGGGATCCTGGAATTGTCATAACTATGAAAAACGGTCATAAGTCACATTTTTCAGTGCCGTTGTAACTTTGAATGGTCACTAAACAAACTCTTGTAGGTCGAGGACAAGCCAGTCCTTTGGTCTTTCTTACAGTTAAACTTCTCTGTTCACTAAAACTAGCTTGCCTCTTGGATAGCTATATTCATTATTGGATTTGTATTCCTCTTGACAACAATGACTGGTATTCCAACACTGCTTAGTTTTTTTGGATTAGCCAAGCTTGGTTATTTGTAACTTTCCCAAAAAGAAACAACAATGAATTCCCTCTATTTCCATAGACATAGACAAGGAAGTTTACAAATAAAAATATAATCATCGTCCATTATGATATTCTAAGTGAAGTGGTTCCATAATCAGACAAACAATGATTCATTCAGTTAAATTATTTTTATGCTACCTTTTCCAAATAATTTCTGGGGGAGGTTTCTCCTTCACCATTCCCTTTCCTTCCACCCCTAATTAAAATTGAACTGGATTTTTTTTTCCTGCGCTTTAAATACAGCTATATAGAAAGCGAAACATGAATCCATTTCTTTTAGTTTAAAATGGATACTTTGGTATCTGTGTGATCCTACCCTTATGCAAGTATATTTATAAGAATTGTTCCATTCATCAGTGTACCATGTTTATGTAAGGGTAATAAGAGTAGTCAGCTATTATCTCTCCTTAAAGAGCCAGGGATAGTTTTAATGGCTTGCCTAAATCATTGTCAATGTTCGTTTAATCAAATATATTAAATTACAAGGAACATCCTCTTCTCTTCACAGACCTTGAAAATATGACAAATCTGCTTTCCGTCTTTGGCAGTGATGTGGGGGAGGGGAAGAAAGTTCGAGAGAAACCCTGATTCAAATTGTCAAACAAGAAGGAGAGACTTTCATTTTATTTTATTTTCAAAAGAAAGCCAGGAACAATTTGATCTAAAACAACTGTTACATAGTAATATGTAAACAACTATGCTTCAACGGAACAAATCACTGCATGTGTCCACCAAATATAAAGTTTATTTTGTAACTAAGACGTTGACATCTTGATTGTGAAAAAGGAGAAGACATCTTTGTGGTAATGTTAGCAGTTCATTAAACCAAATCAATTAAAAAGTTATGTGTTTATCTGCCTAGTCAAATGTCACTGCTTCTTTTATATTATTTTGATTCTTAAAATGGCATATTCATATCGCAGAGCCTCAATCAAGGATCAGGCTGTCTGATTCAAAGGACATTCTTTTCTTGTGAAGTGTTAGGAATGTAAAATAAATCAGCCATGGATTTTTTTTTTGCCCAATTATTGAGATACCTATAAAGGAATTTCTTCTATCATATATAAGACATGGGTTGGCAAGGAGTCTAGTGAGGTTTATAAATTTCTCAGATTAAAAAACATGTGTCAAAGTATATACATATACATTTACATACATATGGCAAAGATGTATAATAAAAAATGGATCCATTGGGAAAATCTCAAAATTAAATACTGAAAAAAAAAAATGTAAAAGGACTCGGGATTCTATACATCCATCTATTCCTCAGAATATGAAACAGGAAATGATCAGATATGGTTTGTTTGTTTGTTTGTTTAGTGGAAGATGGAAGTACGTATGCCTGGAATCTATAATGCTATTATAGAGTTTACCTGCCTAAGATTGCTAGCTCATTCAATTCAAGCTCATGTGCTACCCAGGGTTTATTTTAGTATCCAGCATACTATCAGCATCATTCGTGGCTTCCATCCTCTGATTTTACCTTGTGTTGAGGCAGGTCTGACACTGGTTGGCTCCTTGCCTCCACACAAAATGCATTTTTTCCCCCACTGGAGTGATACCAAATTATCTACTTGCATTTTGCATGTTTTCAAACTGCCCAGTTGACAGGAGCTGAGGTCAGTGATGGGAACTCAGTCCATCACATGGTGCTAGGACTTGAACTGCTGGAGTACAGAGAGCTGATCTTCCTCTGATCGGCAAATCCAGTGTATTTAAGCCACTGAGCCACCATGCCTCTTTATCAGATATGGTGCTATTAGAAGACAACAAGATGAGTTTTAAAAGGGTTTAAAATGATTGGGTCCCACTGGAAACTGCAACTTCCAGTATGATGAGTGGTGGTAGTGGCAATTCCTGCCCACTGGTAACAATCATTTCCCTGTCCCTTTCCCAGGAATCATTAAGAACATGACTATAACTTTTTCAAACTGGGCATTTTTAGTGCATTGGTGAAGCTGATCACAAAATGGTTGCAACAGGGGCCTTGCACATTAAGAAAATGATGGTCATGCTAAGTTATCATTCTAGAATTTATCAGTTTTATCAGTTAGCTAACTGCTGAAATTGGTCCTTTAAGGTAAAGGAGCTCCTATGGATTTTATTCTGCTAGTCATTGCCAACTATGGGAGGCAGTGCTCATCTGTTTCAAGGCTATTGAATCACTACTATCCAAAAATATTTCTGGGGTCATGTAGCCAGCATGATGTCACAGAGTGCTATTACCTTCCCATGAAGTGGTATTCATATTTGCATGCTTTTGAACTACTAGGTTGGCAGGAACTGAGGTGAACATAGGAACCCACCCCGTTGCATGGTGCTTGGGTCTTGAACATTGGCTGCTGGCTTTTCAGCAAACAAGCCCAGTGTTTTAACTATTGAGTCACCATGTTGCCCTGGTCTTTCCCTTTAACCCTACAAAAATGTTTGTACATCAGTGGACCACGGTAATATAAGTTCTGTTACCTCTATAAAAATAAGTTGCAGATCATTCAGTAAGAATACTTCTCACAAAGTCTGCATCTAAGCCTTCTTTGTAATAATAAATAGAAAATAAGTGCTCCTGTAGTGATATTATAGGTATTGCTAATGGCCATGCAAATTACCTTTCCTTTGAAGTTATTTGTCTGAAGCATATGTGAAATGTGAACAGGGAAAAGCTACAGATGATTAAAAGAACAAAATGCTGAAAAAGAAAATGTTAAAAAACAAATTTTAAAAAAACAGCACTTTGCTTTTTAAATTGAGTGTTTGATTCATTAGTGTATGTATTTCTTAAATTCTCTAGGTATTAAGACCAATCAATCTGCACAGCTGCAATTTAATATAAGTCAAAGCTCTGTTAGGTGAATAAAATGTAAAAATAATTAAGTTGGTTTCCCCCAGTCTTTCAAAAGCATGGATATATATATAATTTTTACTGGCTTACTCAATCCTCTTGATTTGGTTGGAAAACAGGTAGTAAAAAAGATCAGATCACTGAATTTTATTGTGCAAGGTTGACCGCCGCCACTGATCTTGAAGTAGCATATAGCAGTCATGCAGGTTGAATGGGTCATATATTAAGAAAATAAGCATCACTTCATGAACACATGGCTTTCCACATTAAAAAATATTTTTAAGTTGATGTGTTCCAATCAGCACCAATGACAAGGTGAGAACATGAAGAATATTTAAAGAGGTGCTTGGTAACATCCTATTAAAGTTAGTGAAATAGACTGAAGTAAGTTACAGATTGACCTTTAGACTAGTTTAACAAGTTGTTGAGAGCTACTGAAAAACATAAATGGTAGCTTGATTTTAGAAAGGGAAATGAATAGCATGCTCTGGAGTTGGCTTTTAAATTAGAAATATTTTGAACATAAGAGTTCAGCGTGGGAGTAGTAAATCATATAATGAGTATAACAAATTAGTGCAAGTTGATATTAATATCTGAATAATAGATCAAAAATGTAGTAAGAGATAGAGATAAGCATTCCAAATTAATCAGGTAAATAACAACATATGTCAACAAATGAACCATGTTATGTATCATGATTCAGAATCATATTGTTGAGTTTAAAGATGTTCACAAGAGTTTTTTTGAGTCAATATTTAATTTTTACCACATTTCAGATAATCTGTTGCAGAGTATCCCTGATTATTTATTCAGGAGTATGCAAATTAATCTATTTAACAATTCCTTAGAATAACAAACAAGAAAAATGTGCAAAGAGCCATAAGATAAGATTCTTTAAAAATAATAACCACAAGAAGTTAAAGAGTGATCTATGTATTAAGACCCCGTTGCTTCAATCCAGTACTAGTTTTATACAAGTTCTCCATTAACATGTAGTCAGGAGGTGGTCATGCTCCTAGATTTATAAAATAAATCATGTATAGTAGTTGGAGCAGAGCCAGGGACTATAATCCATTTTGAGGAAGGTTCAAATGGAAGACATGTGATATCAAAACTAAGAAATATTCGAAGTACTGGAATAAGATTGTTCAAATCCCCCATCCTAATCTCTTTGGACCAGTCTTTCTTAACCCAGTCTATTTGGTGGGATTCTTGCTATGAGGATAAAATTAGTAGAGACCCTCCTAATTTTATTTGCCTTGTGCTTTCTGAGAAAAGATGCAACAGGAATAAATAAAATATCACCAAATCTGTGACTTTGTAACCATTTGAAAACATACTCTTGACCCTGTATGTCCTGTTGTACCAAAAGCATCACATCGGTCCTCTCCTCATTTTAAATAGATATTCATTTATGATAAGTGTAAGATAGAAAGTACAAAGTGTGAAATGCCTTTTTTGATAGCAATCTCTAAAAATAGATCTCTATGGCAATATTTTACTGTGCCCTTGAAGGTGAATGCAGACTTTCCTTAGCAGACTCGTTTTATGTTTTCAACACAAATGTGGCTCAGTGCAATTTCCATTGTGGAAGCTTAAGTTCTTAAGAGCCATAGGACCAGGTAGAAGGAAGAAATATGCAACACCACCACCCCCATAAAAGAATTGCTACCACTATTTAATATATCTTATATTTTTAGCCTATGCTAAAAATATATATTATTGCTAAAGGCTGAAGATCCGTGGTTAAAAGGTTTGGGGACCTCTGTAATTGATAAAATATCAGTAAATGCACATTTTGGGATTGGGGTAAACATTCCAATTCTTTTTTGAGAGTGCTAAGTGGATCATTAATATAGAATATTGCTTCTCCTAGAGAAAACTTTAAAGGACAATATAGCTGAGGGTTGAAATGAGAGTCCTTGGTGCTCTCTGAGGTTGGTTGATTTTGTGCAGACATTTCAATACTGATTATATTACCTAGTTTGGTCATGAAATATCTGCAGGAAAACAACCAAGTTAAGAGAGTACTAAGGACTTCTCAAAAAGAACTTTGTTTGGTAGCAGTCTTAGGTGGCATAAATGGGCAGTGTCACTAGCTGAGGTATAGTCCCATTTTCATACATTCATGTAAATTTGTTCTATTATATCTATGAGGATTATCAGTGTGTTTGGATTCTTAATGAATATATGGAATTTTCTCCTGAATGATGCAGTGGCCTAGAGGTGGAACTCTTGTCTCACAAACAGGAGGCTGTGACTTCAATCCTAGGTAGATATCTGGGCACAATGTGAACTGTGCACTGGCAGCAGGAAGGGCATCCAGCCAGCTGAGTAAACACTCAGCTCTATTCAGTTGTCTGACTACACTTCGCAAAACATTACAGGATCATTAAAAGATTTTATAAAATATGGAATTCTCCCCTCCCCAATAGTTTCACCAAAGATTCATATTTCTGTCAGAGGAAACCACTGAGCAGTAATTTAGAGAATTTCTCAAAACCAATTAAAGATAAAGGTTCCCCTTGCACATATGTGCTATTCGTTCCTGATTAGCGGTGCTCATTTCTGTTACAAAGCCAAAGAGACATCTGAAGACATCTCTGTGGTCAAGTGGCCAACATGACTAAATGTCTAAGGTGCACAGAATGCTATTACCTTCCCACCAAAGTGGTCCCTATTTTTCTACTTGCATTTTTTACGTGCTTTTGAACTGCTAGTAATGGGAGCTCACTCCGTTACACGGCACTAGAGATTCAAAACACTGACCTGCCGACCTTTCAATTGACAAGCTCAGCCTCTTAGCACTGAGCCACCCATGCAAAATCAATTAGAACTGTATTATTTAATGGATTATTTATGAATTGATAGTGTGGGATGAATAAAAAGCTTGTTGCTGATCTGCTACATATGTCATCATGGGACATAGTGAATAATGGATCGTCATTACCTTTTGTAGTACAGTACATTGATCCCCTTAGAATCAAAGACTATAAAAGATTGATGGTAAATATTTTCATTCAAGTTCATAACAAAAATAGATGGTTTTTTTTATATTATATGATATTCAGTGAAATATACATTATGGATGCTTTATAGGTTGGGCTTAAGACTAATATGCCTTATGAACATTTTACTAGTGATATGAAATAATGGTAGAAATATTCATGTGATTAATTAATTTTCCCTTCCCCCATAATTGCCTTGCTGTATGTGTATATGTAGATTTATTATATCTCTGCGTGTACACACACAAACACCATTTTTTTTTTTAAAAAAAAAGTCCTTTGGGATTCATGCAATCAGTCATGTCTCCAGGATTGGGACTTTATGTGTGTGTGACGTTATGCACAAGCACAAAGTGTTAAAGCTCACACTATGATGCTACTTTTAATTATTTGCTTTTATTACAGAATTCTGCCTGAAATTTTATTGACCCATTTTAATTTACAATGCTATCAGAACAATTTTTAGCGATCATTGTAAAATTAACATTTCCACCATTTGTTTAGGGAATGATATATAAAAAAATTACAATAGAGTTTTTCTTTTCTTTTTCTTTTCTTTTTTTTTAGATTTTTTTCATGTTTTTAATGTAAGATTTTCAAGACTGCTGCATTGCTTTATGAAATGATTATAGTCTAAAGCAATAATTAATTATTGCTTTAGAGTAGACTATAAAACTCAGTTAAGACTTGGCTGTGAGTTTGAAGAAATGCTAAGATTATATACATTTTTCATTTATTTTATTTATAGGAAGAAAAGGGAAGGTTTTTTTTCCTTTCATACTTCCATCATTTATTGGTCCAAATATTTCAAAAATTGTTTCCTCAATTGTCTTCAATGTCAGATAATACTCAGGAATCATTCAAGCTTATTAATATTTCCTAGGTGGAATAGATTTAAGCTGCAGTTTTGGCTGTGATTCAGTTTAGGAAACAAGAGAAGTTTGTATGTATTTCTTGAATGTTGATATACCCACATATACATATGATAACAATACTGATTGACTTTATTTATTTTTTATTATAATTCTATTAATGTTCTGAAAAATACATTGGAATATAAAAAGAAATCTTGTGAGAACAATAAATGAAATTGTACATTAAAAAAACTTTTAAAAGCCAATTTACAAGCTAATATAAATGTAAAGAGAAAAGGAAGGAAATAGGCAAGACATTCTATTTTATTATAATAGAGATAAAGTAGTTTTTGAACAGGAAATTAATTCTTCACCACACAAAATCGTATTCCTGGTCTTCATTCAAAGGCTGTGGTGAGACAGATTTTATTAATCTTTAGAACATACTATGAATATGGTATAGAATTTGGATTGTATTCCAAAAATACAATCATTTTTTAAAAAGATCCTGGTTCCATACATCCAGAGTTAGTCATAAATAAATACATTCCAAATTTTAGGAATATAATTTAACAATATTTCTTTAATCAACTTGAATAATTTTTTTTATAAAAAAATTATTTGGGTTTTCACAAACATAACAAAAGTAAAATTTCTTTTTTTGAGAATAGCATGGTTCCGGGTTATCACTTCTTCATACAGACACAAATTCAATTTCATATTCATCTTTGTGTTCTATTCCATATCTTATTACTATTTTAACATTTTCTCAATATTTTTTCCCTTCCCTTAGTTTTCTCAATCTTACTTTTAATTATCTTATTCCTTTCTAAAGTTTCAATATCTTTCTAGTCATCATATTTATACTTTTGTCTGTCCTATTTCAATTTCATATTTTCTTTTCTCATTAAACAATTTTTCCCCCTGTAGTTAGTAATTGGAGTCTGACACCTTTGTATCTTTTAATTTTTATCCATTCAACTCTTATTTAAACTTCAATTTATGCCTTTACAATTATAACATTCAATATAGCACATAACTTCCAGTCGAATTCTGCTTGGTACATTCTTAAAATACGCACTATTCTTAAAGAGAATATATATATATATATATATATATATATATATATATATATATATATATATATATATATATATATATGTTTTCTTAAGTTTTCGCGGGTACTTACATGTCTGGCATTCAGCTTTGTTCGGGTATTTTCCCACGTGGTGCTTTTAAAGTTGTAGCAACGTTTCAGCAGAATCTCATCTGCCATCATCAGGCTTCTGTATGGTGTTTGTGAGTCAGACTTTTGCAGTTGTTTCAGATTTAAATTTGGGGCAGCCTATTGCTGTGTCAGAATGGTTTTTTCTTCCTCCTGATTGGTTGAGAGTCTTGGTCTGTGTTTATTGGTCTTGGAGTTTGCTGTGTTCTGCTACTGATATCTTCTGTCTGTTTTTTTTTGGGGGGGGGCTCTTTTTGTATCTTGATTGGCTGGCAACATTGTGTTACTTTATTGGAGACCTTTAGTGCAGCTTGGCTTCGGGTAAATGGACGGCTATCATTCGTTAGGAAGCTGGGTTTCATCTGGGTGCCTGGTTGGGGTGTGTTTGAGCTGGAGGTATCAGGGGGGATCTGTTTGTGCCCAGGTGTTTGCCTGGCTTGTGGTGTGGAGATTTTTTTGTTTGTGAGTGCAGGTTTCCAAATGATTGACAGTCTGGTGGAATCATCTCTTCTGTTCATGCTTTCTGGTCTTTTTTCAATCTCTATGGCTTCTCTGATGATTCTGTGGCTGGGATTTTCTATGGTGGCTAGGGCATGGTGCCATTGAAGTTGATGCTATGACCTGTGGCTTCCATGTGTTGGACAAGTGAGGAAGTGTGTTCCAGCTTTTTGACTGCATTTTTGTGTTCATCCAGGCGGGTGCTTATTCTTCTATTGGTCTGTCCAATGTATGTGGCCGGGCATGATGCACAGGGGACTTCATATATGCCTTGGTTTTCCAGGTCAATTTTGTCTTTGGGGTTCCTGAGGATGGCTGCTATTTTTCTGTCTGTTTTGAAGGCAGTCTTGATGTGGTGTCTGTATAGAATCTTACTAATTTTGTCTGTAGTGCCTCTTATGTAGGGCAGGACAGCTGTTCCATGGGTCTGTTCATCTTCTGGGTCTCTATTATGTCTCAGTGTGCTTTTGTGGATCAAGTTGGTGATTTTGCTTTTGTGGAAGCCGTTGGCTGTCAATATTTTAGTCAGGGTGCATAGTTCAGTCTTAATGTGTGTCTTGTCTGCCAGGCGTTTGGTTCTGGTAATTAATGTTTTAGCCACGGAGTTTATCTGTGCTGGGTGGTGGTGGGATTGGGCGTTGAGGTAGCGGTTGGTGTGTGTTTTCTTCTGGTATATGGTGTGTCCTAGTGTGCCATCTGTTTTCTTGTAGATTAGTACATCTAGGAATGGTAGTTGTTTGTTTGTTTCTGTTTCCATGGTGAACTTGATTTTGGGGTGTGCGCTGTTTAGGTGTGTTAGGAAGTTGTTTAGGTTTTCTTGTCCATGGGGCCAAATCACGAATGTGTCATCTATATATCTTTACCATAGTTTGGGTTTGAGTATGGCATTAGCCAGGGCTCTGGATTCGAATTCTTCCATGAACAGGTTTGCAATGACAGGTGACAGTGGTGATCCCATGGGGGCTCCTTCAAATATATCTAATTGCCTTTGGTGCTAGAAATGCTGAATAATTCCTACTATATTCATAATCAAATGTTTGTTAGGACTTTATTGGTACGAAATAGTAATTTTCCAATTGAGATGTAAGGTACATAATATAATTTTTATTCTAATAAATTTTAGGAAAACAAATACTCATAATAGAATAATCTGGAGTCAAGAAAATTAAAGCTTCCATTTTCAAATGAAAGATGTAGCTCTGAAATGGAGATCCTTGGTATTTGAATATTCATTTGTCTATTTCATTAAAACATCTGCATAGTCTCAAAAAAGTATTAACCCCCCATGCATATAACAATCTTAAAGCTTTATCTGCTTTATTTATTCAGTCATTTATTTATTCACTGCATTTATTGCTTTCTGAAAGCTAAGATGGATTTTTATCCATTTCTCAATTTGCCCATTTTTCAGTTCCTCTACATTCTATACATGCTATACCACTTGAAAGATACCTAAAAATACTTCTGAGGTTTTCAATAGAATCTGAAGAAAAAACAAAATTCAGTTTTCACATATTTGCAAAAGTATTTTACCAATTAGCAAAATATTAGATTTCTGCCAATTTTTTGTTCATCCAAGATATTTGCTATATTACTTTATCATGGACTAAGGTAAAGATCTTTGACCATCATTCAAAAGTTCCAGCTGTCACCAGTATATAATAAATTCTGCGCAATCCTGCCATCTAAATATCATTCAATAGTCTTATTCAATATGCCAAAAATTCCTTCAGCAAATTAAATATTTAAAAAGAGATGGCAGACCCTCGATGAGCTTCATGACACATTTTAATTTCAGGGGAAATAATCCTATTGATAATTAACATAGTGGAAGCCATAGAATAATACATTTATACTCAAGAAATAAAATAAGATGAAAATACATTTTTCTTAATAACTTGCTCCAAATGCTTTATTTGCAACATTTTGAAAAGTTTTTTTCTGCAGCTAATAAAGACATTAGGGCTATTTCATTATCGTCGAGTATAATGATATCTACGAGTAATCTAATGTTATCAGAGACCTGACTTCCTTTCATAAAACCAGAATATGCAGTATAGATTATTAATGATAATAGCCTCTCTATTATTTGTGGCAAAGGAGTAGTGAAAATCCTGTCCTTTAAACTAACAAGAATAATAACTTGCAGAGTTTGTGAGGTCCCATTGTATAAGCTGCAATAAAGATAGCACCCATTTTTCAAAGTGTTAATTATATATTTGTAATAATATTACAATCAGTTTTTTTCCCCTGTTTTTTAGAACATTCAAAAAGAATATGATCTGACCCATGGATCTCTCCAGTTTTTCATGCTTTATAACAAACACTTCCCGTATATTTAGAGAGGTCACTAAATCCCTTGGACAACAACATCTTCAGAAGACTTATTTCATTCTGAAAGTCATCCACCTATTCCAAATGTACAACATGAGTTAAAGTCCATAAAATGGAAAATAATTATAATTTCTATTTATTGTTCACAAAAATTCTCTTTTTATACATGTTACCTTTCTTTGTTGCAATTAATTTAACCCTGAAGGCAACAATTTGCCAATTTTCTTCCTACTGCCAGTATATCTTAATACACTTAATTCAATAATTTAAATAAATTTAAATGATATAATAGGTTGAGCTCCCAATTGAACAAATCTAAGAGTATTTTATGAGTCCAAAGTATAATTTCTAGTATAAATATTCAAAGTTTTCTGTCGTGTCCGCAAAAAGACGCTCAGAGTCCGTGACTATCATTCAAGCTCTTTATTAAACTGTTGTGAACCGAACCGGCGAAAAGGAAAAAGCCCGCGGCTTTTATTATTTTCGCTGCGGCGGCCGCGGCCAATGGCAGTGATTCAAGTCTCCCACTCTTGGAGCGAGCCAATCGTGGGAGACTTCAATCGGGCCAATCAGCGCGGCTCGCCTGGCCAATCAGAAATCCCCGCGCCTTAGCCAATCAAGGCGCGGGGATTTCGAGTATTCAAATTCAGGACAGAACACCCCTCCCCTCTTGGTATGGACCATCACGTAGCGTAGTCACGCAGGTAGGCGGGGCTCCGTCTAGTCCTAGTTGACCTGCGCAACTCAGTTTCAAGCTGTACCTCGGCCGGAGCGGTCATCTTTTTGGCTGCTCCTCCCTCTGTGTGAACCGGCTGGATGATCGGGCCGGTTCGTTCTCCGTGGCTCCCGCCTGGGCCTACCGGGTCGGTTGAGCTGCGGGTTTCGCCGCTCCCGCTTGGTTTCTCCGAGTCGGTTGAGCTGGCCAGGTGGTTCTTCTCTGGAGGGGACTCGCGATGGCTGCGTTCCGGTGAGTATTTTTGGATTTTTTCTTGCGCTATTTTATTCGGGTGTTCCCTCCCCCCTTGGTTCGAGTCTTGGGGGTTGAGGTCTGTTGCCGTACGTGACCGGAGCTGGTCGATGTGTCGTTTCCAGGCTCGCCCGTCGGTGGTTTGGAGCCGGTACGACCGTGGACCGGTGATTTGAGTGATGACGGCTGGGATCCATAGGGGGTCCCCCGTCAGATTTTTGGCGTAAACTAAGTCACCGGGGGCAAATGTCCGGTATTTGGAGCTGGAGTCTGGGGGCCGCTCCGGGTTGTAAGTCAGGTGCAACCTGTCGAGTGGGGACCTCAGCTTCCTGCCCATTAACAGTTCGGCTGGGCTTTTGTTGGTAGTGGTGTTTGGGGTGATGTGTTGTATGAAGAGGAGTTTGTTGATTTTGTCGTTGATCTCCCCGTGGTCCATTTTCCGGAGGGTTTTTTTAGTAAACTGGACCATCCGTTCCGCTCTACCGTTCGCCGCCGGATGCGCCGGTGCCGTTAATGCGTGGCGGATGCCCCTCTCCGCCAAAAACCTTTCAAACTCGAGGGAAGTAAACTGGGGCCCGTTATCTGAGACGATGACGTCTGGGAGACCGTGCGTGGAAAACAGTTTACACAGTTCTTTGATGACGGCCTCCGTGGTAGTGGATTTCATGTCGCTTACTTCCAACCAATTGGAGTAAGCGTCGACTGTGATCAAAAAAGTATGCCCATTTGTTGGACCCGCAAAGTCTAAATGGATTCTGGACCAGGGCCCCCTTGGTATTTCCCAGTCCCGGATGGGTGCTGCGGGTGGGCTGGGTCTGGTCTCCTGACAACGATGGCATTTGGCGACCCATTGCTCAATCTGTTTGTCCATTCCCGGCCACCAAGCGTAACTCCTGGCCAGGGCTTTAGTCCTGACGATGCCAGGATGACCCTCATGCAGCATCTCTAAGACCCTTCCTTGCAATCTGTCCGGGATGACTACCCTGTCACCCCACAAGATACATCCCTTAAGTAGTGAAAGTTCAGTCTGGCGGTTTCTGAACGTTTTAATGGATTCGTCATTGTCCCTTTCAGGCCAACCTTTTTCTAGCCAATGTAGGATTCGCGCCAGACGCTTATCCTTAACAGTCTCTCTGGCAATGTCCGATGCGGTAATGGATAGGTTCTCAATGCTAAGGGTGTTTGTTGTTGGTGCTGGGTCAGGATCAGAGTCTGGTAAGGGGGAACGGCTTAAAGCGTCCGCGTGCGAAATTTTCTTACCTGGCTTGTGTAACAGTTCGTAGCTGTAGGCTGCCAGGAACTCGGACCACCTTGTCATCCGGGGTGATAAAATGTTCGGGGTGGCTCGGTTTCCGGCGAGGATTCCCAGCAACGGCTTATGGTCTGTCACAATGGTGAACGGGCGGCCATATAGGTATTCGTGGAAACGCTTAACGGCGGCAACTATAGCCAAGGCTTCTTTGTCCAGCTGGCTATAGTTCCGCTCTGGTTTAGTCAGAGTCCTGGAGAAAAAAGCGATGGGTGCTTCCCTTTTGTCGGGGAGGGTATGGCTGAGGACAGCGCCGACGCCGAAAGGTGATGCATCGCAAGTGACAGCTAAGGGCAAGGTTTCGCTGAATTGAATCAGGACGGCGTCGGAGGTGAGGAGGTCTTTGGTTTTTTGAAAGGCGGTTTGCTCTCGTCTCCCCCAAGTCCAGGTTGCCGCCTTATCCAGGAGTCTATGCAAAGGCTCCGCCGCCGTAGCCTTTTGGGGTAGGAAAACATTATAAAAATTCAGCAACCCTAAGAACGCTTGTAGTTCCGTTTTAGACTTTGGGGTAGGGGCTTCTTTGATGGCTTTCACTTTTTTAATTGTAGGGTGAATGCCATGCCGGTCTAGAAGGTAGCCCAAAAATTCCACTTGCTTTGTGCATAGTTGGCATTTTTCTCGTTTAACTTTAAGTCCTG
Source organism: Hydrophis major (assembly GCA_033807585.1). Classification (NCBI taxonomy): domain Eukaryota; kingdom Metazoa; phylum Chordata; class Lepidosauria; order Squamata; family Elapidae; genus Hydrophis; species Hydrophis major. The sequence goes on from CM066333.1 coordinate 19,735,016, forward strand.
TCACTTTAAATTTTGTTAAGACCTGTCTGAGTCGGTTTTCTAATTCGGCTTCGTTTGGCGCCGCTACTAATACGTCATCAAAATAGGGCACCACCCCCTTGATGCCCTGTAGCAAACGTTCCATCAGGCTTTGAAAGATGCCTGGTGCCACGCTGACTCCGAATTGGAGTCGGTTACACTTGAAGGCCCCCCGATGGGTCACGATGGTCTGGGCTTCCGCCGTTTTCTCATCTACTGGTAACTGCTGATATGCCTGGGCGAGATCGACCTTGGCAAAGACCTTGCCCCCTCCCAGTGAGTGCAGCAGATGTTGCACGATTGGGACTGGGTAGGCGCTTTGTTGTAATGCGCCATTTAGGGTGGCCTTATAGTCCCCGCAAATTCTCACGGACCCGTCTGGTTTTACTGGGGTCACTATAGGGGTTTCCCATCGGGCATGGTCTATCGGCTGCAACACCCCCTGTTCGACGAGCTTGTTGATCTGCTCGTCAATTTTAGGCTTCAGGGTGAATGGTACCCTCCTAGGTTTAAGCCGCTTGGGGGGAACCTTCGGGTCTAGGTCAAACGAAATAAGGGGCCCCTGGTACTTGCCCAAGCTTCCATCGAAAACTTCCTGGAACTCCTGGGCTAGCCGCTGTTCCCAACCGTCGTCGGCGACGTGGTTGACTCCTGTCAGCGCGATGTCAAGCGGGGCGAACCATTGTAAACCCAGTAGGCTTGGGCGGTCGCGATCGACGATGGTGAGTGGCAGTTGTTCGGTGCGGCCCTTGTAGGTTACATTGAAGCTCTTGGTGCCCACTACCGGGACGCGGTTCCCTTGGTAGTCTTTTATGATGATTTTCTGGGTATGAATGTTCCTCTTATGGAGGGTGGGTACAAGCCGCTTAATCTCGCGCCATGCAATCATGGAGAGGTAGGACCCGGAGTCCACTTACATCTTGCATGGCTGGCCTTCAATATGGACTTCAACGTGTACCTTTCTGGCGCCGTCGGAGATGGCGTGGCCGATGGTCACCGTCTGGTGTGTTTCTTCTTTTCGCCGACCGTCGCCGCCTCTTGAAGATCGCTGGGTACGGTCCCACCGACCGTCCGGTTGGCGCTCTCTGGTCTTGGGCGGGGGGCTTTCCTTCTTCCGGTCGTGTTGTTCCCATCTGGGCGGGCTGCGGGTCTTCTTTTGGCGGCAAACTCGAGCGATGTGACCCCGTCGTTCACAATGCCTACAAATAGAGTCAAAAAATCGGCATTCTGACCTGGGGTGGTCGCCGCCGCACCCGGCACAGTTGGTCCTTGACCTACGACCTCTTCGATTCCACTGGTCGCCGCGTCCCGTCTGCACGCGATGTATGTCCTCCTCGTCTTCCGACGTGCTGGAGGCTGACTGGAATTCTCCGTAGTGTGCGGTTGATTCACTTCTAGGGTCGGCCGACCTTGCCGGGTTGTTGTTTCCGCCCTTTGCGTCAGATCTTCGCATGCTGTCAGCAGACGAGCAGGTTGCCTCTGCGGCTGCGGCTGCGGTGAGGGCGTCTGCTAGGCTGATGTCGCCCTTGGCCATAAGCCGGCTCTGGAGTGTAGGGTCCCATAGGCCGAGCACGAATCGGTCTCTTATGAGGCTGTTTAGACCTTCAAACTCGCAGAGTCCTCCTAGGCGCCGCAGCTCGGCAACGAAGTCGCTCAATTTCTCGTCTGGTTTCTGATTTCGGTGGTAAAACTCGTTGCGCCGTATCAGGATGGGGACCTCGGGGGCGTAATGGCGCCGCAGTATAGGCTCGAGGACGTCCCAGTCCATGGCGGTTGCGTCTGCCGGCTTGGCCAATGCTTTGGCCATCTGGAAGACCTCTGGTCTGCAGTGAGTAAGGAAGACGGCGCGTTTTAGCGGGCCCGGGGCGTCCTTCATTCCGGCGCATTCCAAGTACATTCGGAACCGGTCTGAGTACGATTCCCAGTCCTCGTTGGCGGGGTTGAAGGGGGCGGGCGGTGCGATCTTCGCCATCTCTTTCGCTGGAACTGGTTCTTGTTGGACACGGGGTTCGGTTCAGGGTCGGGATCCCACCCTCGTCGCCAGTGTCGTGTCCGCAAAAAGACGCTCAGAGTCCGTGACTATCATTCAAGCTCTTTATTAAACTGTTGTGAACCGAACCGGCGAAAAGGAAAAAGCCCGCGGCTTTTATCCTTTTCGCTGCGGCGGCCGCGGCCAATGGCAGCGATTCAAGTCTCCCGCTCTTGGAGCGAGCCAATCGCGGGAGACTTCAATCAGGCCAATCAGCGCGGCTCGCCTGGCCAATCAGAAATCCCCGCGCCTTAGCCAATCAAGGCGCGGGGATTTCGAGTATTCAAATTCAGGACAGAACACTTTCTTTATGTTCTTTGCTAAATTTTCTTAATAAAGACTTGTAGGCTATAATCTTACATCAAAGGGATAATTTGAACAGCTGACAGCTGCTCTTCACTTTATTATCTGTTTTTTAAGTGATTTTTTTTAAAATAAAAAAATACATGTTTACAAACAAACTAACAAAAACCATATTAATATATCATTCCCTATTAATTTGATTTATTTTTTTTTTAGAAAAAACAGTGATATTATTTAAATGATATAATCAGAAAAAGTAGTTGGACCAATTTGGCACTTCTCAACTTAACTAATTATAGCTGAAGATATTAAAAATAGTTTATACAAAGAGCCTGTGCCATATGGAGGGCATTCTGTTTCTAAGGATTCAATTAAAATCCCCAACTACCTCTAGACAAAAACTATTTACAAAATAATATCTAAAGTGTTTCTTTTTCTCTAACTGGATCTTAACAATATAAACAAGCCGCCTCCACCATTACATATTAAAATTATGTTTTATGGTATCTATAAGTGTCCCAATTTTTTTATCCGAACTATAAGATTTGGAGATTTCCCAGTTAATATTGCCATCCCTCTGGCCATTTTCCAATTATACAAATCTGATCCATCCACTTTACAGCCAAAACACACTTTTATTAAGTAGAATGTAAGTTTCTTTCAGAAAAAAAAACTTCAGGATTCTACAACTGCAATTTGTAAAATATCTTTCTCCTCTTAGATACATCTGTCAATCAATTAACCACAATACAACACTATAATTTAAAAGTTATAAATTAAAATGTATAATTTGGTAGGCGAAAACTCATTATTCTCATATGCTTGTAATATATTTGACATTGCCAAATGTAATTGCTTTTGGGGAAACCACTGACTCTTCTTTCTAAGTTGTTTTCTTCCCCCAAATTTTAAATTGTCATTTCAATACAGTTAATTTTCTGTATCTTTTAATTTTTTTTTTTTTTGCAAAGCATCATGTTTTGTTATTAATGCAATGTAGGAAAAGAATAAGCAAAGCTTGGGGGAGTGGAGTTAAACGCATCATTAGGTTAGAGTCCTTGCAATCCCCCAAGTGCTCCAAGTCCAACCCCTCCTAAATTCGGTTGACCCTTATCATGATGAATGTATTTATGATGACTATGATTCATCACTTTTATGTACATCAAGGGCTTATGCACCGAAGACAAATTCTGTGTGTGTCCAATCACACTTGGCCAATAAAGAATTCTATTCAACTACATGTTGAACTTTCATTGACCAGATTCTTGTGTATGAGCTTGAATAAATCTTCTATGCTGATTACAATAGGATCACCAACATGATCGCCAACATCCGATGACGGATATGGCACAAGAAGAAGAAGAATGCTAATTACAAGATTACAAATGGTCCTAATTCTTTGTGCCTGACATGTAACCACCTTTGAAAGACAAATAAGGGCATTCTTCACATAGAATACTGGATGATTAAAAACTCAATACTTAAAGTTTTCTTGCCTATAAGAAATTATTCTCTCAAAAGAAGTTTTGCTCACTGGATGACTTTTCCAAAAATCCCAAGAACAATTGAGAACACTTCAATTAACATTTCTGCTTACAAGTTGGTTTTATAAGCAAACCAAAATATTGTTTTCAACAGAGGAAACAGAAACAAACATCACCATCTTCCCAGAAGATGCAATGCAGATTGATTACAAAGCTATGGAAATGAGTTAACTTATTTGTATTCTTGATCCATACAATGTAATATATTCTGAGTCCCCAAAACAAAATTTATATTCCACAATTACATTTACTCTCTGGTAACAAAAGCACAATGTGCACTGAATGAAATCATTGTAGTCAAACTATTAAAATGGCAATAATGCATGTGTTGAACCTTGATTAAGTTTCAAAGAGTTGTTATTCAAACTTATTGGTCCAGCCAGTAAGCACACATCCCTACATCAAGTTCTGTTTAAGAGTAAACTTTAATTAAAGTGTCCTGTTCTCTGCCATAGACAACTATGTTATGGCAATATTTGCATTCTATAAAAACAATCATGGCTGTGATTATCACTAAACATATACAAGAAAAGTTATTATTCTGTCTGAACAGGAGAACCTGTCAGTCAAAGTTCCACTTTTCTATCTAGTTAATTGCCAGAACTTTATCAGAAAAGGAAACACAGAAATATGTTCCATAGATGCATATTGAGAGAAAGGATTTGTAATCTTTGGCTGGAGATAAATGTAGCTTAGCTCAATATTTTGACACATAAAACCCCACATAAAACTACTGTAAATGCTTAAACAAGAACTGAAGGCTGGAAGGAAACTGAAAGGAAGAACATGTGGAAGATGAATCCTACTTTGAGCCAGTGATGCCTGGTCACACCAGTTTGGGCGAACTGGTATCTATGATCATTGGCTGGGCTCACCCACCCACCCCTGTGCTATCCTTTCTATATATAACTAACTTTCTAGCTTGTTCCCTCTGCCCACGCTACCCAGCTAAGTTCCGTGTTGCCCCTGCTGTACTCACCAGCACTACCTGAGTTGATTAGCTACATGCTGAAAGCTCCGTTTCAGTCTCAAAGGGGCACATGTGCAACCAGCAAACCAGTTGTTAATATAAGTGCAGCCCACCTCTGGTTAGAACCAAAATATATTTAGGATATAGGAGTTCACCACTAAAATACGTAGGCATTGAGCACAAGACTTGTGTTCTTTAACTGTCAGATCTGTTTACCATAAAGGGCAAAACAAAACAAGATGTTTAGAGATCCGTAAACCTACTTGAAAATAACAGAGAAATTGCACATAAACTTACAAGAACCAAAAGCCAAAATCAAGATAAGCATACAAAGAAGAACATTAAATAATAACAACAAATGTACAAACGAACTGAAGCTATTAGTGGGAAATATTTTTTTTCCAGGGAAGAAGAAAAAGAAATGTTATAATCAAAGTTGTCATCTTATGCAGCTGCTGCTTTTAACTGATCATTTTATTGTTTACATTTCTACAGATTTGGATTATAATGCATCCAGATTTATTGTGTTTTTATTTTTTGAAATAATTTTTTTTTTGTCTAAGTAAAACTTCAGGTATCTTTAAAGATCATTACCAAAGGAATTAATATTTTTTTTGTTATCCATCTTCTTGGAGGGCAGACATTTCCTCGAGGCAACACTGATTTCCATCAAGTCTGAACCATAATTTGAACTTTAGAAAATATCATTTTTCCCCCTTTCTCAGAAGCAGCTTTGAAATATCTGGATTCAAATGTGAAATTCCCACCTAAATGAAATTACAGATATTATTTGACTTACAACCATTGGGACCACAATTTCTCTTATAAGTTGGTATGGTCATGACATTACCAAACACAAGTTTCGAACCATTTTCAGTCTTTAAGCAAATGATGTGGCCATTAAGCAAATCCAACTTTCTCAATTGACATTGACTTATCAGAAACCACCTGGAAGGTTGTAAATGACCAGGGAAGGGAGATTGAAACAGTCATAACTTTGAGGACAGGTGGTGGGTATCTTTTCCAAGGCCATCATAACTTTGAACTGCCGTTAAATCAACGCTGAGAAGTCAAGAACTGCCTTTATAGCCATAAAGCACAATCCTATAAATCCACTTCAGCACTTCATTCTGGCTAAAATACCTTCAACACCCTTTGGTGCAAAATTTTACAAAAATTAAGATGCCAGTATGAAATAGATATTGTTGTGTATGCAATATAACTAATAAAGTATGAGCTTGGAGTCAAGTGCAGGGTTCTGGCCCTGCACTTCTAATTGGCTGTTAAGCGGCCGGACCGGATTGGCCCGTTCTGGGGAATCCGATTGGCCCTTAACAGAAATGTCTTATTGGTTTAACTAACCAACGTTAGTTAAATGTTCCTAGCTCGTTATTGATTAATCATTACAAGGTTTGCCTATATAAGGCAGGTTTTACTGCTGTTCAATTGAGCAAGTTATGATGTAATAAAGAGCTGAAGTTCACCGGTCAGAAGCTTGTCTCCATTCTTTCTTGCCCATGCTCAAAACATAACACTGGCGACGAGGATGGGATATGGAGACATCTGAACCAACGGAACCAAGAAGCAACACCGAGCACGTGATAGACAGCGTCAACAACGGAACCATGTCCGGCGGCATCGTACCACCCGCTCCGTTCGATCCGACACAAGAGGACTGGGAGTCCTACATGGATCGCTTCCAAATATTCCTTGAGACGAACAACTTAAAGGACGCCACACCAGGAAAGAAATGGGCGGTGTTCCTAACGCATTGTGGTCCAACTGTATTTAAGATGGCTAAAGCACTAGCCAAACCCCGAGAAGTGAAGGCCATGGATTGGGACGAACTCGAACCTATCCTGCGAGCCCACTATGCTCCTACCATGTCTACGCTCGTGAGACGCCACGAGTTTTATCAAAGAAATCAGCGAAAAGGAGAAAGTGTGGCCGACTTCATAGCAGACCTCCGAAACTTGGGAGGCCTTTGCGGATTCACCGATCTAGAAGAAGCACTAAGAGATCGCATAGTTTTTGGATTAGATGCTCCAGGCGTCCAAAGCAAGCTGATGGCAAAAGGCAACATCAGCCTTGCCGACACCATTACTGATGCTACCACGGCAGAGGCAACCAAGAAGTCGTCTGCACAACTATGCCGAAACCGCACTCCGGTACCACCACCGGCCAGCGAAATCTCACCTAGTGCAGAGGGGCAGCTCGCGACAACACACCACGAGGACCTCTCTTCATCGTCAGATAGCGACGAAGAAGGGGTCCATCAACTGCGGACCAACCGAGACCACTACCCGAAGCCTGTATGCCCTTGCGCTGGATGTGGAGCCAACCATGCCAGGTCCGAATGCAAGTTCCGCGACGCACTCTGCCATGAGTGTGGGAAACGAGGCCACATCGGACGGGTCTGCCGCAGCTTGCCAGGACCCAGCCAGGCCTCAAAAGGGACCAACTATCACCAATCGACAGGAAACCATCCTGTACGGCGAGCATCAGTAAACCACTCCTACAGAAATCGAGCTTTGCAGAGAGAAGAGGCTCACCATACTTTCACTATCGGTCACGCCTCAACCTTGGACACTAAGAAAATCCGAGTAACAGTAGCCATCGAAAACCAGCCTTGCCACATGGAGGTTGATTCGGGATCGTCTCTCTCGATGGTGTCGTGGAGAACACTCAAGCAACTCATCCCCACAATTCAATGTCAAGATCTCCGGTTCCAACGCCTCATCCTCAAGGACTAACAGGGGAATTGAATCCCTGTCATCGGGTCCTGCTGAGTCCGAGTCTCCTTCAAGAAGCACACAGCGTACTTACCTTTGACAGTCATCGATAGCGATAGGCCTAGCCTACTGGGCCTCCAATGGTTCACGCCACTCGGCATTGAAGTGGCCGGCGTAAACCTAGTCGGTGGCTGTGACTGGGAGGAAGACCTTATATCTGAGTTCAGGGATGTCTTCACGGACAGCTTAGGCGAGTACAAGGGGACCCTGATCTCATTCAGCCTAGATCCCAAGGAAGCTCCCATTCGCTTGAAGCCCCGTCGAGTCCCGTTTGCCTTAAAGGCGAAAATCGATGAGCAACTCGACAAACTGATAGCTCAGGGGGTGTTGGAGCCCATTGATCACTCCCCGTGGGAAACCCCTATTGTAACACCCATTAAGCCAGACGGGTCAATCCGAATTTGTGGGGACTACTGGGCCACCTTGAACCACGTCCTCCAGCAGAACATGTATCCAGTTCCGGTGGTGCAGCACCTCCTCCATTCCCTGGGGGGCGGGAAAGTTTTTGCTAAATTGGATTTAGCTCAGGCATATCAGCAATTACCAGTAGATGAAAAAACGGCATAGGCTTAAACTATTGTGATGCACCGAGGTGCCTTTAAATGTACCCAGCTGCAATTCGGAGTTAGTGTAGCCCCGGGGATCTTTCAGCCTTATGGAAAGGTTACTGCAAGGAATTAAGGGCGTGGTCCCCTATCTTGACAATGTATTAATTGCAGCCCCAAACAAAAAAATCTTACAGGACCGGTTAAAATTAATCCTAAAAAAATTTCAAGAAGCCAGTCTTAAGGTTAAAAAAAATAAATGTAAATTGTGCACTGACAGTGTTGAGTTTTTAGGATACCTGATTGATAGCCAGGGCATTCACCCTACCGAAGGTAAATTAAAAGCAATCAAAAACGCTCCCAGGCCACGAAACAAGGCCAATCTCCAGGCGTTCCTAGGCCTCATCAATTTCTATAATGTATTTTTACCGCACAAAGCAACTGTCGCTATATCGTTACACCGATTGTTAGATAAAAGGGCAATTTGGTTATGGGGTTACCGTGAAGAACAGGCATTTAGAAATGTTAAAAAACTGCTCACTTCTGACTCTGTACTCATGCAGTATAATGAGACTTTGCTATTAGTTATAACCTGTGATGCATCGCCTTTCGGGGTGGGCGCCATTTTGAGCCACGTACTGCCTAACGGGAATGAAGCCCCTGTTGCATATTTTTCAAAGACTCTTTCAAAAACTGAGCAAAACTATGGACAAATTGATAAAGAAGCCCTTGCAATCGTCTCAGCTGTGAAAAGATTTCATGAATACGTGTATGGCAGGCCTTTTACTATTGTGACTGACCACAAACCGTTGCTAGGGATAATAGCTGGAGATAAGCCAACTCCCTACATATTATCCCCTAGGATGACCTGATGGTCAGAATTCTTAGCTGCTTATAACTATCGGCTGCAATACCGCCCGGGGAAAGCCATTCCCCACGCCGACGCATTGAGCTGAGCACCACTTCCAGAAACTCTCATCGATCCAGCACCAACGGTAACCACGTTGCAAATCGAGGCACTCAACTCGCCGACACTGACCGCTCGAGACATTGCGAGAGAAACCAAACACGACCACACCCTAGCACGAGTCCTAAGTTGGGTAGAACACGGATGGCCATTGGACCAATTGTCTAATGACTTCACACCATTCAAGTCTCGACAGACCGAGCTCTTCTCCCAGAAAGGGTGTGTCATCTGGGGCGATAGAGTCGTTATCCCAGAACGGCTCCGAAAAGCACTGCTGAGAACCTTGCACGATGGCCACCTCGGCATCGTGCGAATGAAAGCCCTTGAACGAAGCTACGCATGGTGGCTGGGCATTGACAAGCAAATCGAACAGTGGGTTAAAGCTTGTCCCAAATGCCAAGAAGTCAGCAACGCCCCTCCAAAAGCCATGCCTACTGAATGGGAGACACCACATGGACCCTGGTCCCGAATTCACCTGGACTTCGCGGGGCCAACCAAGGGCCACACCTTCCTGCTTACTGTCGATGCCTACTCAAATTGGCTTGAGATTCATCACATGACTACTACAACCTCCGAGGCAGTCATCAAGATTCTAAACAGACTCTTTGCAACCCACGGATTACCAGACATCCTGGTATCCGATAACAGCCCACAATTTACTGCACTAGCATTCAAGCAGTACCTCGCTGACCGCGGCATCCACCATGTGCTCACCTCGCCTGCGCACCCTGCGACCAATGGCCGAGCAGAACTCATGGTCCAATTTGTAAAGAAAACCTTACAAAAGGTAAACTATGATAACATTGACGACAAGGTCAATCAAATCCTCTTCTTGCAACACATCACCCCACATAGCGTCACCAACAAAACTCCCGCTGAACTGCTAATGGGACGAAAGCTCCACTCCCACCTCAACCGGTTGCACCCGGCTTATGAACCAGAGAAACCACTAGGATCCAGCGGCCGCTGTCGCACCTTCCAGGTAGGAGTCCTGGTTTATGCAAAAAACCTATCGGGTGACCCGTTGTGGGTGGAAGCGACAGTAGTACATGTAACCGGCCCCAGATCCTACCTTGTGCAATGCTGTGACAATAAACTCTGGAAACGGCATATCGACCAATTACGGTCGCGGCTTGCAGCAGCCAGTCCGCAACTCCCCTATGACCAAACTGAGGGGGGGGAGGTACGGAAGAAGATGAAGCCCTAGGAAACCCGTTCGAAGGGAACGACGATTTAACAGAAACCCAGTCTGCGGAGCCGGAGGGAGAAATGTTTGTACTTCAAGAAATTGCAGAAAATGGGGGCAACGACGCAGAAGTGAACTCTGAACCAGAGGTAGCCCCACTACCAAACAACGATCTACCTCAGCAGGACTGCAACCACCCGATACAACGAAAGTCAAAGAGATTAAAAAGACAACCGTCCTATTTAAAGGACTATGTAACTGCGCCCTGAACTAAGAAGCCAGGGGGAAGGGGTATTGTGTATGCAATATAACTAATAAAGTATGAGCTTGGAGTCAAGTGTAGGGTTCTGGCCCTGCACTTCTAATTGGCTGTTAAGCGGCCGGACCGGATTGGCCCGTTCTGGGAAATCCGATTGGCCCTTAACAGAAATGTCTTATTGGTTTAAGAGCTAACGTTCCTAGCTCGTTATTGGTTAATCGTTACAAGGTTTGCCTATATAAGGCAGGTTTTACTGCTGTTCAATTGAGCAAGTTATGATGTAATAAAGAGCTGAAGTTCACCGTTTAGAAGCTTGTCTCCATTCTTTCTTGCCCATGCTCAAAATATAACGCATATGAAGATGCAAATTTTCACATTATAAACAAGTGTACCACAGACAAAAGTGTTTTCTTTCCCTCCTCCAGTTCATTCCCCATCTTTCCAAAATAAATTGCACTACAAATCCCTAAAATATTGTAGTAGGGAGAAACATTCAAAAATATTGCCAAAATATACTACCTTGGAACATGTGGTATTGATGAACGAAGACATTTGGTCGTAATTAAATTTTAAAACCTTGTTTTTCTCCACTGAAATTAATGTCACCAAATTCAGGTATCAACTCCCATTATCCAGACTTTTATTTTTTTATTTTTTTGATCTTTCTTATTGGTAATTCTTAAATCCATGCTATTATGTGGCAGATGCTTGTCTGTTTGAATTCAGAATTTGACTGGCAACAATTTATTAAAAGTTTTTGATACCTGACTCTTGGCAGTTTATAATCATTTATAATTGTTAAATTGTAGAGCTGGAATGAGGAAGCTTTGCAACCTGAAAGATACATTTTGTCCTGCTGTTTTTGCAGGAACATCATTCATGATAACATGACATCACTGGCATGATCTGGGCTGAAATCTGAGAAAGATTAAAGCTCAAACCCTAAATCAAAATGGCCCAATTTTTGGAGGAAGGCAAAAGAGGAGGATATCTTCAAACATTGCAAAGTTTATTGCATTCATTTGGCTCTTCAAGCAGCCTAGTCTTGTTTTCTAGATGAAAAAAAAAAATAAAAAATGTGCCCCAACTGAAATAAGAGTCCTACCAGGTGATCTAATAGTAATAAAGAAATGCCACTGGTAGAGACTCCAGTTAATGCTAAAATGAAACATTTGCATGCAATAATACCATTATTATTTAACAGCTGCTTGATAATGAGCGTTCTTGTCTTATTAAATGCCTGCAATTTACATAAAGCTAATAGGAATTTACTTTATACTGAATAGAATCCAATCTATGTCCTATCTTGCTTAATATTCACTCTGCTGATAGTCTGGCAAGCTATCCAAGGTTTCAGACAGCTGCTGGATTCCAGGGATTTAACCTGTGATCTTCTACAGGAAATGTAGATGATGTTCAATAAAATCCTGCTTTTTGCTGTATTTCTTTATGGGGTAGCAACAAATCTCAGTACATTTTAGCTTTGGCAACTAAAAACTGAAGAGTCAACTGTAATTGAAAAAATATGCAAAGAGATCTAACAGACTGGTTCCAGTCTGGATTCCTTTAGATCTGTTTCTAGATAACTATAGGTAATCATTGACTTACAGCAATTCATTTAGTGACCATTCAAAGTCACAACAACACTAAAAAAAGTGACTTACAGCCTTTTTTCACACTTATGGCCATTGCAGCATCCCCATAGTCACGTGATCAAATATCAGATGCTTGGCAAATGACTCACATTTATGACAGTTGCAATGACCTGGGATTATATGATCCCATTTTATGACCTTCTGACAAGCAAAGTCAATGGAGAAGCCAGGTTCACTTCACAACGGTGTTACTAATTTAATAGGTGCAGTGATTCATTTAACAACTGTGGTAAGAAATGTTGAAAATGGGGCAAAACCAGTGGTGGTATTCAACTGGTTCTGCCCAGTTCTGGAGAGCCAGTAGGAGCAATGAGCAGCAGAGAACAAATTGGTTCTCTCCGTTGCTCTAATGCAGGGGTGTCCAACCTTGACAACTCTGGGAGTTGAAGTCCACAAGTCTTAAAGTTGCCAAGGTTGGACACCCCTGCTCTAATGGCTCTGCTGTTGGCCCATCCATCTGCCCGGGTTCCCATACTCACCTTGATCTGCTGAATTTGAAACACAGCTGCTTTGTGTGGCACAGAATAGTGCCATGTGACAGCTACTGAAGCGACTGGAATTGTGCAGGCTTGCAGGAGGCGAGTTAGAACACCTCTGCACAAATGCCTCTGCACCAGTGCAAAATGCACATTTGACACACATGTGCACGCAAAGTGTGTGCATGCACACAAAGCACACCCACCAATATTTGAATCCCACCATTGGGCAAAACTCACTTAACAATAGAAATTGGGGACTCAATTGTGGTCATAAATTGAGGACTACCTGTATGGGGTAGGAATTTGGGGAGTTAAAATCCAATATAATCTGTAAGACTTATTAAAATACAGAAAAAGTCCCTGGATATTTTCATGGGATTAAGTCCTATTGTTTCTCTAGGATTCCTTTCTGAAGAGAAAATATAAATAATTTAAATAGGAAAAAAAAAATCTCTGAAAACTAGAGTTTTATTTTAGCTTGGAACGTCCATGTTCCCTCTTTTCTTTCTTTAAAAAAAAATGTTTCAGGAGGATTCTATGACCGGATCATTTTTATTTTTCTTTACATTTTGCCTTGTTCTCAGTCTTTTTATCATTAAACATAAGTGAACCAGTGAAAAGATAATTAGGAAGGGTTTTTTGTTTTTTTGCTTTTACATCACCATCCAACTAACCTTTTTTAAAAAAAAAAAATGTTTGCTTTCACTGTGAAATAAAACTTTGTGTTTAAAATGAAGGATGCCTCCACCAATTAAGCTGACAACAAATGAATTGCTTTGCCCCGCCTATATACAGCTACTTTTCATTTTCTCTATTCAGTGTAGTTCAGAAGAATGCTACCAGATAAAGCTGTATTTTGTGCACAGGAACTAGTTTTTTACAAGTCACTTTCCCTTTTCCCATTTTCTGATGTTATAACAATTGATCAAACTATTTTTAGGGGGTACATACTGGACCTAATAGAAAAAAAATTCTGATGCACAATAATACTAATTTATCCTTAGAGCAGGGCTGCAAACTCAAGGCCCGTGGGCCAGATCTGGTCCACAATGTGATCAGGTATGGCCATCCTGGAAACTGTTAGGCCCTAACCTGTGTTGCTTTGGCCCGGCTCATTCTATCATGGCAAGCGTGCGAGTGCGTAGAAGTTGGTGGGGTGCCCATGCACAGGCCTAACCCACACCAACCTGGCAGGAGCACATGCAAACAGGTTGGGATGGTGTGGGCCAGGTCTATGTGCACACACGCCTGCTGGGATAATGTGGACTGGGCCTGTGCACCTGCTGATTCCTGCACGCATGCATGCCTGCCATGATAGAATGGGCCAGACCAAAGCGATGCCGTCCAGCCCCTTACCATGCAGCAGGGGTAGGATTCACATTTTTAAACAATTTTTTTCTGTAGGTGTAGCTTAATTGGTGGGTGTGACTTGGTGGTCATATTATTGGCTGGGCGTAGCCAACTCAATATCACTCACATCAAGGCACACATCTCCTCGCCTGGCCTCTCATGACTGTGGGGATGCTGCAGCAGTCGTAAATGTGAAAAATGGTCATAAGTCACTTATTTCAGTGCCATTATAACTTTGAATGGTCACTCCATACAAGCAAAGTACCAGCAAAGGAGGGGAAAAAACTCCATAGAAGTTCCTGAGACAGGAAATCTAGCCCTGCCAAGACTGTAATAAGGGTTAATGGAGAGGCATTATGTAAGCAACACCAGAATGTTTCCTTCCTGCCTTCCTAACAGGATTAGGCTGGTAATTTCTTCTAACAACCAGTTCTCCAAACTGCTTAGAATGTTAACAACTGGTTCTTGCAAATAGGTGTGAACTGGTAGAATCCCACCCCTGCCCTCCAGCCCTCCAGCCCCTTCCAGCCCACAGAGGACAACCACAATGCTTATAGAGCTCTCAAGGAAATTGAATTTGAACCCCTGCCTTAGAGTGACCTTTCCCAATCTGAATTCTTCTCAGATATGGGACTTCAACTCCTAGTATTCCCCAACCTGCAGGACAAAATCACAAACTGGAAGACATCCAAAATGGTGAAGGCCGATAAGGGCTTATCAATATTACTGTTTGCTTTAGGGCTCTAATGGCATGAATGAAGAGTGTGAGATATAATAAGCACATCCGGAAAATACATCACAGAGTGGTTTAAAATCACTGAGTGATATGATTTAGCATTAGGTAAATTGAAGTGGAAGCTTTTATATAAGTCTAGTTTTCAATTAATGGAAGTTGACTGGGATTGAATATCAAAAGCTGCTTTATAATATTCACACATATCTGTCTCCTGGGCCTGGGATTATTGATAAATCTAGCCCATTATAGTCCCAAATAATGGTTCTCCAAAGTCTTAGGTGAAAATTGATTTTCAGTCCTCCATAGTACAGACTACTGTTTACTGATGCCAGAGATAGAATCTAGAATTTCACAGCGAAGGTGGTGATATTGATAAATTCTTATATGGAAGAACTCAGCATTGCTAAAATAATTCTCCAGCCATGCACTGAATATTATTATTTTGCACTGAAAATCTTTATAACAACATAATGTTTCTCAGTATTTTGAGAATCTGCAATGCGGTGACATACAAAAAAACAGTTAACTGGAAAAGTAATGAGAAATATAAGTCACACAAACTCATAAGTTTCAAATACTTGCCCATTTGTTTCAGTGAAAGATTATAAAAGAATACCTGGTTATTGTTCTTTTTTAATAAGAAAATGAATTAAACTTTTGGCATAAATATTAAAAGCTCCTGTTATTTCTCTAGCTTGTGTTACACAGTGTCAATCTTTCTGAATATCAGTATTTCTTTAATTAAGAATATACAATCAGTCAAGCCACCCCAAAGGACTTATAAAAGTAATTTCATGTACAAAATCAAATCAAATGACGGTGATGGTTTGATTAAACATCAATAAAACCAACAGTTAATAAAAACAGAAATTAAAAATACATCCAACGCTAAGATATTTTTATAAATTGTTTCTGTGTTCTTGGGCTAATATTTAAATGATGCTTGTGCTATTGAAAGAGTTGTGTGGGGGGAAAAAAGAAGCTGTGGGTAATTTGGGCAATATGCATTCTGTTGTAATAGACATGCCTTGAATGTAATTCTTCAATTACATTCACTCTAAGTATTTTCCATTAAGAATTGGGGAAGGGGAAGTCCTATTTGTGTCCAGAATTCTTAACTGTGTTTGGAATGGACAGTGTTCCCTTTGATGGAAAAAACTTTGAATTGATACAAAGCAAATTTCTACAGTCCTTATGTTAGATTGTTAAATAATACAATACACTTTCATTTCACTTATTTATATACTGGTAGTCCTTGACTTACGACCCCAACGGAGCAGTGGTGGGATTCAAATATTGTTGCCACCGGTTTGGTGGATGTGGCTTGGAGGGCACGCATGCACACATTGTATGCACGTGTGCACCAAACATGCACTTTGTGCAGGCACAGAGGCATTTGTGCAGGCACAGAGGTGTTTTAACTCACCTCCTGCAATCCTGCACGATCCCAGTTGCTTCAGCAGCTGCCACGCAGCACTCTTCTGTGACACACAAAGCAACTGCACTTCAAATTCAGCGGATAAAAGTGAGTAGGGAGGCCAGGCGGGCGGGCGGGTCCAACAGCAGAGTGGCGGAGAGAACCGGTTCGGTTTCTGCTGCTCATCGTTCCTACTGGCTCACCAGAACTGGGCAGAACCGGTTGAATACCACCACTCCAATGGAGCCCGAAATTTATGTTGCTAAGTGAGAAATGTGTTAAGTGAGTTTTGCCTCATCTTACAACCTTTCTTGCTGCATTTGTTAAGTGCAATTGTTAAATTAGTAACTCCATTCTTAAGTGAACTTGGCTTTCCCATTAACTTTGCTTGTCAGAAGGTCACAAAAGTGGATTGCATGACCCCGGTGCACTACAACCGTCGTAAATATGATCCAGTTGTCAAGCATCCAAATGTAAATCACCTGACCATGAGGATGCTGCAACATTCTTAAGTGTGAAAATGGTCATAAGCCCCCTTTTTCAGTGTCATTGTAACTTTGAATGGTCACTAAATGAATAAGTTGAGGAGTATCTGTCCTGCCTTGATAATTTTTATAGTTAACTCAAGTAAAGAAACATGTCTAATAATCTTTTTCTCTTTCTGTTTTCCCCTGATGAGGTGAGTTGGGCTGAGAGAGAGGGATTGATGAAAAATCATCCAGTCAGGTTTCCTGCCTAAGGCTGGACTAGAACTCACAGACTCCTGACGATTGTCCCAAAGTCACCTAGCAGTCTTTCTTTAGAATTCCAGAATCCAAATTAGAGAAAGGGACATTAATGAAACTAATTAATGAAACTAACTGAAGGCCAGACAAGGAATAATGGGTGAAAACTGATCAAGGGGAGATTCAACCTAGAAATAAGGGGAAATTTTCTGACAGACAAAACAATAACCAATGGAACAGAAGTTGCCTTCAGAAGTTGTGGCAGCTTCATCACTGGAGGCTTTCAAGAAGAGACTGGACTGCCATTTGTCAGAAATGTTATAGGCTGGGTCTCCTGCTTGGGCAGGGGGTTGGACTAGATGACCTACAAGGTCCTTTCCAACTCTGTTAATCTAATCTAATTTGCCAAACTAATTGAGGCTGACCAGATTGCAATTCCTTTTCACCCCCTAGATTGTCTTCCAGATTCCCCCCCTGGGGGGGGAGGAGGGGGGGAGGAGAGGGGGGGGGAAAAATATCATGTCCAAACTGGAAAAAACTTGAAACGATTCCAGTTTGCCTCAGCTAAGAAGTGGAGATAACCTCAAGACGACATGCTCTTTAAAAATATTGCATTGTAAGACATCTTCATGACACCTCAAGCAGGACATGAAAACAAGCCATTTATAAACTATTTCAACAACTTTGGAAGATTTTAGAATAAATAAATTAAATTAGGAAATGAAAATTAGAGAATGAGGGCTAATCGATCTTTTCTTTTCTCTTCTGCATTGTTCTAAACCACTTAGCACCCTGCTGAGTTTACAGGTGGTGAATTTACCAGTTGTGCTTTATTTCAGCGCACCTGATGCTTCTTTGCTACCTGCTATTTGAATGAATGAGAGCTTTGTTCTCCTAGCTAGGTAGATATTTGCCAGAAGGAAATTGATCAATGGAAACAGTATCAGGTTGTAAAAATAAACTACAGTGGATGGTTTAGGTGCATCCCAAAATCAATAAATAAGAACAGGTCTTAACAATCTAAAATGAAGAACTATTACCTAGGCTAGCTAAATTACATTCTGTTGGATCATTTGCTGTACTGAATGCTGCTGGGCATGAAACCAAGGCACTGTACAAATTAAGCAGCTGACTTGCTGACAGATGGGATATATACTACAGGGTTGATTTTTACTGGTAAATTAAAATGGTGCTGGTAAATTAGATCTGCAGTTACATAAACTGTCAGGGCTACAAAAGCTGTTTAAAATTGTATGAGTATAGAAAGGGGCCAAGTAGTTTTCCTTTTTATTTCCTTTCTATAAAATTAGCAGTGTTGATTAATTAAGTCACAAACTGCTGCTGCAGAGTGAAGTATTTCTGTTTATGGCTTTGACCACTTGTCCCAGAGGTTCCTTTTTTTTCCCAAAAAGCAACTGGAATTTCTTGGACTTTCTTCTTTCTTCTTTGCTTCTCATCCAAGAAACTTCTTCCCTTAGTCCTAGGATTCCTCCTGTGAAAAAATAAATTGATCAATTAATTTATATCAGTCTGTAGTAGCTTATTATGGACTGCAGCAGTGGGATCCTACCTGTTCCACTACCAGTTTGGTATGCACACACCTAATACGTGCTCCCCTAAAATCCAAGCTTCTAAAATCCAAGATGGCGCCGACGACGGCTGCCTCGGTGAAATGCTCTCTAATAGTTTCTTTATTCTTTATTATTATCTGCAATTCACTATGAATTTCATACTCACAAGACCATCTGCTTACTGAGAGTATTTGCACCAACACATATTACTTGTGTGTCCAACCACACTTGGCCAATAAAGAATTCTATTCTATTCTATTCTATTCTATTCTATTCTATTCTATTCTATTCTAAAGCACGTACGCAGCTTTCCCCACACCCAGCTGAGAACTGCAGCGCCCATCAGCTGAGAGGATAAAGAAGACAAAAGCGCAAGGGCAGGTGGGAGGGCCAATCCTCCACTTTTCTCTTCTTTTTTCCTCTCAGCTGATCATCAGAGGCTTTTTTTAACTTTTTTTTTTTTTACTTTTTTTGGACAAACCGGCAGCATACCGATGGGCTGGCCCACTGTTACTTTTATAATGTAATTCTTCAGACACCGGTATTCTACGTGTTGTACATTTCTCTCTTGTGCCTGGATTTTGTCATTTTAGTTTTTGCTGCAGTTGTTGTTACATGAGAAGCAATATACATATTTGAGCAATTTCATGTATTTCTTTATAAATCTTCATAGCCTTTCCTCATTTAAATCTTCATAGCCTTTCCTCCTTTTTCTCCTTCAGCCAGCCTAATTTGAGTGTTTCTTCCCATCACAAACATCCAGCTTTGATTTTTTTATATATAGAAAGTTTTTATTTTTTAAGACAAACATATACAAACAAACATAAAAACATAAAACCACCTTCCATTTTAAATACATACAGTGTGTACAAATCTTTTGTGCTATCCTTTCGTACTCATTACTCACAGTTTATATAATTTTTCACATTGTCAAAGTAACATATGCTTATATATTTATCAGTTGTTAATCATCCATGACTAAACTATTTATTCCATCATTTTATACGAGATATTCCAAGTTTTATTTTAAAATTTATATTGTACTTTCATGCAATGGTTATATATGTCTATATTATATTTTCTATCAATCTATTGAACTTCTATTACAAAATAGAAAGAGATTAGTTGAATAACATAGTTTTTCTTGAGATGAACTTGGCCCATTTGACTGACTGGTTCTTTCCTTTGCTATGAATATTTTTCACCAAAGATGTTCTTGGACAAATAAAAATCCCCATCTGCAGTCAGCATTTGTCAGTGACTCAACTCAGCATTTTTCAAAGTAAACAGCTACTGGTGAAGCTAAGGAACAATATGAGAGAAAGGGTACCAAATATGCAGCTTTGGGGGATCCCTGAACCAGCAGATTTGAAGATTTTTTTTTTTAAAAAGGCTTCTCTAAATTTACTTCCAAATGTTTTAATCTGATTACTTAAACGAAACTGAATGTATGAAAAGATTTTCACTGTGCCTATTTGCACAGGCACTAAGGAAATAATAATTGGAGGTTTGAAGCCTATGGAGATGCTAGACCCAGGTAAAAGAAAAGAACAAAGCTCAATTTATAAAAAAAAAAATCAAGAAAACACAGCTTTGTTATATGTCTGGTGAATAGGAAAACAACCTTCCCTGCATTAGCCTGCCTCTTAACCTGCCAAGCCCATCATGCCACACACATTTTCAGTTCATATATTAGAATTAATATCTCCTCTCTTGGCATGATTTTAAGCACATATGCAAAAAGAATTCCTCATTTCCTCTCTTTTTTGTGAGAGATAAAATATTTGGAAATATTTTGGAAAACATGACAAATTTTGGAAGATGTGTTATGCTAAGGCATAGAATAGAATAGAACAGAACAGAACAGAACAGAACAGAATAAAATAATTTACTGACCAAGTGTGATTGGACACACAAGGAATTTGTCTTTGTGTAAATATTCTCAGAATACATAAAAGAAAAGATACATTTGTCAAGAGTCGAGAATCATAAGGTACAACACTTAATAATAGTCATAGGATGCAATAAGCAATCAAATCATACTAGGAAACAGTCAATATAAAGTTACGGTCCTACAATCACACGTGGGAGGGGATGGGTGATAAGGAGTGATGAGAAGATTAACAGTAATAGTAGTGCAGACTTTGTAAACAGTTGGACAGTGTTGAGGGAATTATTTGTTTAGCAGAGTGATGGCATTTGGGAAAAAACTGTCCTTGTGTCTAGTTGTTCTGGTGTACTGTGCTCTATAGCATTGTTTTGAGGGAAGGAGTTGAAACAGTTTATGTCCGGGATGTGAGGGGTCTGTAAATATTTGCACAATCCTCTTTTTGACTCATACAGTATACAGGTCCTTGATTGCATGGAGCAGAAATAAAGAGCAAAGATTCTCTTATTAAATTTGGAGTTTGTCAGAAGTAATTTTCAGGGAACAAGCTGGCATTGATGTAATCCAAGGTCTTCTGTCCTCTGGAGAAATAAAGAAAAGTTAACTAAGTACAGTTATATCTTTTTATGTATTTCTTTCTAAATCTAATAGTTTGTCTCTAGTGATTATTGGCTCTATACAAATTTAGTTTTCTGTGTATTTATGCAAATGAGCAACTATTTATATTACAGATGCTCCTACATCACAGCAAGCCAGAATTGTTGTGGGATATGCTCAGATTCTTATATTCCCCTGTATATTTTCCTGTTGGATGTTCTTCTAAATTGATGTGTGTGATTTAAACAGACACTTTTTAAAATAACTTTTGAAAATAACCCTTATTTTTTTTCCCTTTTGTTATTCAAATAATATTTAATTAATCACAATATACTGTGGACTCTATTTTCCACAAAAGAAAAGGAAGGTAGGGGCTGATTTCCTCTGATAAAAAAATGAATTATTTCTTTTTTTATTGTTTGTCGCACTGTCAGCCAGATACTTAGACTGCATTTGGCATTTTTATCCACTTATCGAGTTCTTCCCAAGGTCTTGGAATAGGCAAATGATAATGCTTTTGGTATTAGAAGCATCATTGCATTATATAAGCTGTTCCGAGTAAGGCTGCCTTTTGCAATTGACAGATGGTGAATAGGTCAATGCAAATGGTGTTCAAGTGGTGCTCCAATTGTTTAGGATTGTGCTCAACCCTGAACCTTTGTTTCTTTTGCCACTGTCATTCTATTTCTATGTCTTTGTATTTTATTGTTGTTGTTATTCATTAAACATGAAACTCAGTCAACTGAACATTAAAAAATATATCACAAATATTATTGGCTGGTGCTGATGGGTTGCTGCCACCATCCTAGGTTGATACCAAGTATTTTCTTAAGATGTATGATGTTCCCAATAGCGCAATTTTTTGCAGTTCCATTTATTGTTATTGCAGGAAACTGCAATTTATTGATGCATTTTATAAAATTCTTGGACATGGTAGTGCCCCAATGACAATAGGTATCATTAAGGTATCATTACTACTACTGCTACTACTACTACTACTACTACTACTACTATTATTATTATTATTATTATTATTATTATTATTATTATTATTATTATTATTATTATTATTATTATTTTACATTATTTCCTATAACCCTTTTTATTTGTTGGGTAAGTGCATAAGTTGTGGAACTCTATTCCTCCCATATGTTGAAGTTCAAAAGATATTCTCCTGAAAGATAGAGCATGGTGGCAAGAATTGCCAAGATGCTACATCAAGATATGGTACGGAAATATAAAAGATTAATGAAGAGAAGATTCAAGACTTCTAAGCTTTTACCCTCTATATTCTAGTCCATGGGGTAAAAGATTGGAAGTCTCAAGTCTTCTCTCCCTTAAACTTATTGCTGTGTCTAAAAGATTATATGTGCAAGCCTTATCACAGTGCTGACATCAGTCTTTATGTGTGGACCAATCTGTGGTATGCCTATGACATATGGAAGATTATGACTTGAAATGTAAGAGAAGTAAATAGCAGAGAGACATGAATTAGTGAATGAATGAATGAATGAATGAATGAATGAATGAATGAAAAGGGAAAAAATGTCTGGGAAACTAACAGAAAGGAGAAGGATGTAATAGTTCTAAAGGAAGGTGGCTGGATCCTATAAAGTTAATGTGAAAATTATAGATTTAATTATAAATGGAAAGAGCTAAAGGATATTTCATAAAGCATGAACTGCTGGCATGCAAATTGTTGTGGGGGTCATACATAAGTGATCATAGGCTTATAACCATTTTGGGAAACTGCAATATTTTGGATCTGTAGATGGAGTACAAGAAAATATAGCAGTGGTTCACACATAGAGAGATGGGGCTCTTCATGTAACATGTGAATGAAGATTTTATTCTTGTTTGACAGTTGGAAAATGCTATTGTCTATTCTATGCCCATCTAGTCCGGCAGTATGTTCTCATAGTGACCAACCAACTGCACAAGGCAGCCTAGATGGGCTTCCAGAGATAGGTACACTGCCATCAGCAATAATAGCTATTTATAGCCAGCACTACAACTCATGGTAAATGGCATTCATAGAATTGAATTGTGTAATTGAGTAGAGTAGAGTAGAGTAGAGTAGAGTAGAGTAGAGTAGAGTAGAGTAGAGTAGAGTAGAGTAGAGCAGAATCATATCGAACTGAATCAGAATTGGAAGATCTTGTAGTCAAATCCCTTGCTCAGGAAGGAAACTCTATACCTGTGATGGTGAACCTATGACACACATGACAGATAGCACTCAGAGCCCTTTCTATGGGCATGTGAGCTTTCACCCCAGCTTAGCTCCGCCACGCATGTGCATGCACCTCCCGATGGCCATCTGGTCTTTGGGTCTCTACCATGCATGCGTGGGAGGAGGGCACATGCAGGGGGTGGGGTGAATGCACAGGAGGTGAGGTGTATGTGTGGGGGGCAGGGGACATGTGCAGGGGACATGCATGCATAGTATTTTGGGGATGTGCATGCGAACGCTTTGGGCACTTGGTGCTGAAAAGTTTAGCCATCACTGCTTTATACCATTGATAAAGTGCCTTATGTAATTGGCACAATTTTGGATCAAAGCTGTATAAGAAATCATCATGAACAAAATTTGGAAATCAAACTCTTGCTTTATTATTTTTCTTCAGCAATTTACAAGAAATGTATGACTGAGAAAATGTATTATATGTTCCTTTTTTAGAGACAGCATATAAAACAGTGAAAAGACTTGAATTATACATTTATCTTGTGTGAGATTTGCCCATATTTTCTAAGTGATTTCCACTCTGATAAATTGATGAATATGAATTGAAAAAAAAATTAACACATTAAAGTCAAAGGCAGATTGCTTTGAATGTGAAGTGAATTTCTGCAGGTTGTATATAAATAGCAAAAAACAGAAATAGAGGATGAATATTTGAGCCATAACAGAATGTGTGCTAAAGATAAGAAAATGGAAGAAATGTTAAGCTCTACAAATGCTATTAAGAAGGTCACAGGTAGTATGTTATCTGTTACAAAGAATTAATGTTTGTCAGAAGAAATAACCATGTCTGTGTAAGAGACAAACGTGAAAGTTGGGTAAATTTGTAAAAAATACAAAAGTAAGGAGAATGCAGTGGCAGTGGATTACTTCAGCACATGTGTAATAATAGATGAGCCATGAATTGGTGTGGAATGGATTGGTACAAAAGTAATCCATCAAGCCAACTTTGTTATATATAAAGAGAATAAATATTATATCTTAACAGAAATATGAAAAGGAAAGGTTTGTAGGTCAAGAGAAATGAGGATTATAGAAGCATGGTTAGATGGAGAACAACAATAATTAAAAAAAGAGGTAATTAAAGAAGAGAAGCAGTGTTTGCGCAAAGAAGAAGCAGATTTTTTTCCCTAAGGTCTGATTCTCAGAGATTGAAGTCCTTACAGTTTTCATAGCAAGATTTGCCATTGCCTTCTTCCTAGGCCTGGGAGAAAGTGACTGGCCCCATGATCACCCAGCTTTGTACCGAAGGTGGGAACAGAATTCAGTCTTCTAATTCTAGCCTGATACTGTAACCACAACCCCAAACAGGTTTTCAGGGATAATTTAGAGGGATATAAAAATAGGAAGGCAAATAGCAAATTGTTTGGTGCAAGTTAGAGTTAACTATTTTGAATCAGTTGCTTCAAAATCTAAGGGACTGGTTTGGACAAAACTCAGCAGCACTTTTTTGATAACAATAGGATCACCAATAGGATCGCCAACATCCAATGATAGATATGGTACAAGAAGAAGAAGAAGAAGAAGAAGAAGAAGAAGAAGAAGAAGAAGAAGAAGAAGAAGAAGAAGAAGAAGAAGAAGAAGAAGAAGAAGAAGAAGAAGAAGAAGAAGAAGAAGAAGAAGAAGAAGAAGAAGAAGAAGAAGAAGAAGAAGAAGAAGAGTAGTTTTCCTTATCTCGTGTCTTCATTCCTTGGGCTTACTATTTCTTACCCTGCTTTGCAAATTTTAGAATGTCGCTTAGCCCAAAGTGGAAAAGAATTGATGGGTATGAGTTTGTCTTTGTAGATTTTATCTCCAGTAAAAAGTTTCTGAGCTGCATATTGCATGTTTGTGAGTAGGGGTGGGATTCAAATTTTTAACAACCGGTTCTGAGGGCATGGCTTAGGTGGTGGGTGTGGCTTGGTGGTCATGTGACTGAGTGGACATGGTGATCATATTATTGGCTGGGTGTGGCCAACCCAATATCATTCACATCATATTATATATCATATTGTTAGATGTCTCTGTTCCTGAAATCTGGTTATATCTTTCCAGTTGTATATTTGTCCAGTGATGAGAGCATAACTTGCTTTAGAACTTTTTTCCAAGAGTTAAACTTGAATCTCAGGACAGATATTATGGTGGTGGAGCCAGGGTTATGCCAGGGTGTTATGAATTTAGAAAGATGTCAGGTTCCTTGGATGTGTTGGAATTGTTCCAAAGGAAACCAGGTAGCATCTATTTGGAATACAAGTAATCCTCAACTTCTGACCAATCACTTTATAACTGGTCTAAGTTATGAGGGTCCCCCCCAAAAAGGAATTTGCGGACCACATTCAAAGTTCTGTTGGCTGAATCCCCATGCAGTCACCTGATTGCATTTTGGGAACTAGGCAACTGGCTTACAATTACAGATGTTTTCAGCATCCCACAACCATTGTTCTGACCCAGCTCCCCAAACACGACAAACCTTCTGATGTGAACTCAAAAGATTCCTTTATTAGGAATGCCGGCAGCCCCAGTAAAAAAGTTTATCTCACAGGCCAACGTCAATCTGGCTGGAAGATTAATAGTTGTCTGCCATACCTATTTATCTCTGCCTCCTGCCTTTTCTCTCCAGAGCTAGGGTGGGACCTTTCTAGCAGAGGTGACTCTTCCTTCCCCAGGTTCAGCCCATGGATTTCTACTGCTCTCCCTTTCTCTGCCTTCTGGGCATCAGGCACTAGACCCAGCTGTTCCTCTTCCTCTTCATCAACCAGCTCCAGACCTGGAGGCTCTTGACTCTCCATCTGAGGGTTGACAGATGGCCCAGTCTGTGCCCCCCCCTCTCTCTGCCAGCTCCATGCCTCAGAGCTCTCAGTTTGCCTTGGTTCTGGCCCTAACTCTCACTCCTCCTCCTGCTCCTCTTATTCAGCTGCTGGAGGGGCAGGGGCCCCATGACCACACTTTATTGTATTTTTTGGCTGGAAACCAACATTTACTTCCACATTCTGGCAAAAAAAAACACAAAAAAACCCCCTGTAGACAAAGGCCTTGCTTAACAATCACAGCATTTGGATAAAAATCACCAGGAAAAAAAAGGGGCCATAACATTCTGGAAGTCATTTGACAATATGCTTTATGACTCGCACAACTTATGACCATCATTCTGGGCTCAATTACTGTTATAAGTTGTGGGCTGCTTGTAATTTAAATTGGATGCCTGTTTTGAGATAAAATGCTGGGATCCAAATTACATAACAGAATGCTAAGAACAACTTGGAGAAAAGTCCAATTGGAATGAATGTTTTGATAAGTATATTGACATATTAGAGTTATTCACAAATATGATGTAAAAGGCTAGGACAATGTTTCCTTTTTTTACTGTTTCCATCATCTGAGATAGATAAATTTTTTGTTCAGTAAAAATGTACCTGACATTTTTTTTTCTTTTAAAGTTGAATCCTCTTAATAATCTTTATATTTGCAGGGAAATATCAGACATTGGTGTTCATTGCTGGGTTTTTTTTTATTAATTTATATTTATATTTCATAGTTTTAAATTGCACCTCTCCTTCAAAAAGGGCCTCTTGATCAATAAAAAAATGTCTCAAAATTAACATTAAAATTTTAAAAAAATAAATTAGAGTTAACATTTTTTAAATATGGAATGACAATTAAACATCAAAAAAAAGGGGGGGGTGAAATATGATGGCCATTTAAGAAAGTATTACAGGTAGGGGCAGGGGTTTTAATTTTAATGCAGAAGTGATGAAAATACACCCAGTTGTGTAGCTGCGGAGCTTAACAGAAACATTTTGCGTGCCCTAAGCAACCTTGTTGAAAAGAGATGTTTTTTTCTCTAATATTTTTTTTTTCTTCCCTTTTCTGTTTCCTTTGCTCCAGGCTACCTACCTAAACAAAATGGTGAGCCTAACTCTCAACACAAAGGACAAAAGATCAGTACATACAGCCACAGAGGACCATTTTAGGTATTCATCAGGCAGCCAAGCCACTTCCTGTGAAAACAAAAACTGCCAGTTGTCAAGCGTCTGTCTCGGCAATCTCCTGAAGGAAAAAGAAATAGTGGAAGTTATCAAGCATACAAGAGATTCTTATGAAGCCCCTTCTTTTGAGGTGAACCACAATGGCTTAGCAGGAGTCATGCAAAGCATGTCAAAATCAACTGCCAATAAGGCAGATAATGGCACCATTTTTCCGGGCCCTCCGAAAGATCAACCTTCCCTCAGTCGACAACCGTCTACCTTCATAGGAAGGCTTGGACAACCCCCAAGAGGACCAATCTCTTTGCACATGTACAGCAGGAAAAATGTGTTCCTTCACCACAATCTCCACACCTCTGAACTTCAGACTTTAGGCCAGCAAGATGGGTAAAGAGAGTCAGCACATATTTATTCAGGTGGACCATTTAACTGACTTTGATTCTTCTCAGCTGCTGCTACCTATTTGTTTTACCTTTTATTATGATTGTTTCTTAAATCAGAGCTGTTCCTGTAAAATAAAGACAAGGATTGGGTGGCAGGGTGGAGGATAGGGGAGCTAGCATGTTAACTTTAATGAGTAATTGAAATGGTGTTTTTTTTTCCAGAATTCACCAGACTGTAAATTCCAAATTTTGGTGAAGTTGATGATATAACTGCCTTGGCTTCCTATTGAATGGATGGGACATCCAGAAGAGGCCCAACATTCTATTATTTTTTTTCCTTTTGCTGTGCATCACTTGATTGCCTACAATTTCTGAAGAATATATCAAATAGGACTTCTGTTTCTTTTAATAATGTTAATGTAGATGTAAATGTGACGAACGAGTAGAATTAGTAACAACTCCTAAATTGGGGTAAGAAGCCGATTGTAGTCTTTCCATCAGGAGTTGTTTGCCCCTTCCATTTCAGTCTCATTTGCACCAAGACCAGAAGAAGACAAAAATCTAGGTTCTGTATAAATCATGCAAAATTTAATTTGAAATGCTGATTCAAACTGAAAAATCAATCAAATTATCTTTGGACATTTGCATGGATTCAGCAAACTGGGTCATTTCAAATTGATTAGGAAAAAAACAACACAGTTTTTGCACATGAGCCAAAGTGTTTAAATCTTCCAAACTGATTTTAGGGACACACAAGTATTTTTTTTTTTTTTTTTAAATCTGAAAACACATTTTAATTTGATTTAGAATTACCTTCAAATTAAATTTCCAAATATTTTCAGACAGTTTTCTTTTTCTTATTTTGGCTCCAAAAGTAGTATTAAGTAGTATGAAAATCACTTCAGGTTTGCTTTCGCTTTCAAGGCTCAGTATCAATAATCATTTTGCTTCTGCTCTTTATCATCTGGGTATATGCTTGGGCTGTGGAAGATTTTATACTGCATTGTTGGTGGCATAAGTTTAAAAGTGCCCTAATGTTGATGGATTCCAACATCAATCAGTTTAATTATCATGGATAGGGTTAATAACAGTTGACTTCCCACATACTCATATGCAGACATGCAAATCACTACAACTTTATTTGCAATTTATAACCAAATTGTTGCAAGTCAGAATATTTTGTCAGGACTTGCATATCACCACATTAAATAACCACATTAGTTAAGGCATCAAATCAGCCAATTAATTATAAATGAATAATAGTCTATATGTTGTTGATTTTGTTACCTTTAATATCAAAATGAGCCAAGGTGGATAATGTGCAATAAAGAATTGTAAGCATTGTTGAACAGTATTTTGTGCACCCTAATTGTGCAAAATTTATTTGAATCTGCCCCTTACATTTACAGAAACCATTCTGTAATTTCCATCTTCATTTTGAGGTGGGAAAATTGTTACAGGTAAAATTGAAATTCACAGGCATAAATACTTCCATAGTTATAGGAATCCAGTGACAAGGGCTTCAATTTTTTGTGTCTTCTCACAATTGATGTTTGTATCTTTTCACAATTGATGTTTGTATCTTTCACTTATTTGTAAAATCCACTTAGCTTTGTAAAATCCACTTATCATTCGGGAAGGACAATTGAATGCTAGTTAGTTTCCCTTCTTTATCCGGTTGGCGTGTTTATATTTGCCCACACTAACTGTTGCATATTGTGACTTTTAATAATGTAATACAAGGTCAAATTAGAAGAATTTCCTAATTTATAACATACCATAAATTCAAAGCAAAATTCAGAAGATCATTTAATTCAATATATATCTTTTTTCCCCCCTATCAACTTGATAAGAAACATAGTAAGAAATTTTGAAACTTCTGTTTATGAGTTCAATTATTCTGTGATTCAGAATAATTGAAACAAATTAGAAACCCCGCTTTGTAAAATACATTTTTCTTCACATTTTGCCTATGATTTATACATGGTGCAATTCTGTGGATATTTACTGTAAAATTAAGCCCTAGTGTATTAAATGGCATATGCATCATTATGTCTGGTTAAGATTGTAACTTGATAGCAACTGGACACAATATCAAGCTATATATCATATAGTACCACCAGTGTTTGATTTTCAGAGAAAAGAAATACAAAATGGATATTGGTATATTGGTATTGTTCTTGGAACAGCAACAGAAAAAATTTGTGAAAAATTTCCTTCAAGTGTTGAGAGACTTATCCCTTCCTTCCTCCCTCCCTCCCTCCCTCCCTCCCTCCCTCCCTTCCTTCCTTCCTTCCTCAACAACCTCATCCCCATTCTCCACAAAATCACTTCCCCATGCAACCACAAAACATAGGTTTATCTTATAGCTTAATACTTGCTTGATGCAGTATACCAGGACAATGGCCCAGTTTTTTATTCATGCTCTGTAAACTAAGATTGGTTACTAGTTATAGAGTCAATCTTGGACCAGATTTGCTGCTTCCATGACACTATAACAGGAGTGTCAAACTCAAGGCCCATGGGCCAGATACAGCTAGATACAGGATGCTTAGATCTGGCCCGCGGGGCTACACTGGAAACAGCAAAGGACCAGCCTCTGGTGCCTCTGCCAGTGAAAATGGAGCTTGGGAGGGCCGTGGTGGGTGTTTAGAGGTTTGCAGGAGGCCATCTTAGCCGAAAATGGAGCTTGGGAGCCTGTTTTTGCTGGCAGAGTGTTCAGGCCACCACAGGCCCCAACACAAGTGACATCAACCTGGCCACTCCCATCCTGGCCATGTCCCCCCAAAGTCAAATCAATCCTGATGCAGCCCTCAATGAAATCGAGTTTGACATCCCTGATCTATAATCATAACCTAACTCCCAGGCGTTTTATGAGAAAAAATTTGTGAAAAATTTCCTTCAAGTAAACTGAATGTTTAAAAGTTGTATTGACTAGTAATTCTACTTTTTATTCCTAGCCCTCTGTACCTAGCTGGCACTGAGTATAGTAGTTGTTGGGAAAGTCTTTTTTAAAAGGCACTACTTTGTGGGCTTTCTTCAGATCTCCATATATACCTTAATCTCACCTGATTTTTCCTTTCAGGTAGTCCTCGACTTACAGCAGTTCACTTAGTGACCATTCAAAGTTACAATGGCCCTGAAAAAAGGGGCTTAACAACCATTTTTCACACTTACAGTTGTTGCAGCATCCCCATAGTCACCTGATTTACATTCAGGTGCTTGACAACTGGTTCATATTTATGAGGGTCGCTGTGTCTCAGGGTCATGTGATCATCTTTTGTAACCTTCTGACCAGCCAAGTCAATGGGGAAAGCCAGATTCACTTAATTACTTGTTACTAGTTTAACAACTGCAGAGATTCACTTAGACAAATGAGGCAGGAAATGTTATAAAATGGGACAAAACTCATATAACAAATTTCTCACTTAACAAACAAAATGTTGGACTAAATTGTGAGTGTAAATTGAGGACCACCTGTGTTTAGTAATTACGTACTTGCTCTTTTAAAAAAAAAATAGTTCGGCAATTGTCAATATCAGAATTTCACTGTTCCGATTTAGAAGTATATCTCCTGCTAATGAAATACATATATTAAGTAAAAGATACATGATGATGATGGCTTTCAGTGTGGCTTATGGAAAGGCTAATTCTTTGTTGGTCCTGCAGTCATTCTGATAATGTACAATTAGCATTTCAATGTCAAAAGCAGTTCTTTCCTGGATATAAATAAAGGTGCCTCTTCTATTTTATGCACATCTAAAGTTTTAGGTCTTAAGGAGAGATGTATGACCTTTTTTTTCTTTTTCTTATGTTTCAAAAATTGCCTAATGTCTGTGAATTTACTCTGAAATTACTCTGTAATTTTCTTTATTTTAAAAAAGGCATTTCGGTATTAAAAAAGAAAAAGCAATATAAATAAGACTTAAAAAAAGGGGGTTAAGCTAAGAATATCTATTCTATCAGTGTTTCCAGCATTTGTGTAGTATTTCTTACAATATCAGAAATGGAACCACCTCCCGAGAGGATGGCAGCTATATATTGTACAATAGTAACACCTCTAAAGCAGAGGTCATTTGCAATATACTCTTGTGTATAATACAACACATAAAACAACCATATGCGGACATTTTTTTCAATGAATAAGGAACCTTTGTACTGAAAAAGATCTCTAGTTTTGTAAGGCAGTGCCATGTAAAAATTGATTTATACATCTTTGCAATGCTACACAGAGCCGAGCTTTCCGATGAGCCAAAAATCACGTCTTTTTGGTATGTGTCTTTTTCTGAGTGCATTGTGTGTGTCTGTATGTGTGTACGTAAACACACATGAACAAACATACAAACATCTATTGTTTATTCCAGAACTGTTATTATGAAGTATGACACTTAGATGAGAATGGATGTTTTAATTGATACCTTAAGGGAATGGGAATCTTTTTAGAGAGAAGGGGGAAAATGTTTTTATTGCCATCTGACACATTTTTATTTTTCTCATAGAGAGAAAGGGGCTACCATCCTTCTCTTGTCATCCTTCTACCATGTCCAAGAGAGTTTTTATAAAGAGAAATCATTAACATTCTGATGTAAGAGCATCAGTAAAGTTAAACAATTGATAGTGCTTTTGATAATTTACATTACAAGCAAACCTCAACTAACAACCTGTCATGTCCCTGTCAGAATCTGACTCAGAGGGGGAGGCCAAACAGCTGACAGGGAGTGGGAGTGTAGCTCCATCAGCTGGGGAAGAAACTGGGGAAGGGCAACATCCGGCTGGGCAGAGCAGGGGAGAGGTAAAGCAATTTTAAAGGAATTTAGAGGAAGACCCAGGCCCACCCCCTCTTAATCCTAGGGCATGCAGGGAGGAACGGAGAAGGGAGCAATGTGAGTTGCATGGCTTATGGGGGAGGAAAGGGCCCTGATTCCCCTCATTAGCTGCACCTGGGAAGCTATGCACAGCATGTTGTTGGGAACAAATGTGAATTTATCTGGTATTGTCATGGCTTATCTATGTTCCTGGTATCTTCCCAACTGTGTGAGTTTTGCTGTGCTTTCAAGACTGAAATTCCTTCTCCTGCCCTGTCAAGTTAATTACTTCAGCTTGGTGTTTGGATTTTTAGTTACAGTTTGTATGTACCTTGTTTTAGACTGAATTTTCTACAGTTAAAGGCTGTTCCTGGGAGAGTTTTTTTCTCCAGCTGAAAGTAACCTAGACATTGGAGGCAAAGTTGGAGATAATAAAGGGACTCTTACTGCTTATTTGACTGTGTTGCCTTTGTGCCATGCCCCAGTTCATTACACAACCATTCATTTAGTGACTGAAGTTACAATGGCTCTGAGAACAATTATTTATGACCATTTTTGACCCATTCTTGGCAGCATCACATTAGGTCAAGTGATCAAAATTCAGACCCTTGACAAATGGCATGTTTTTATGATGGTTGATTTTATGATGGTTATGTTGGGATCATGTGATCTCCCTCTGACATGAAAAGTCAATGGGAAAGCTGGATTCACTTTATAACCATGAAAACTGAAATGATCCATTTAGCAACTGTGGCAAGAAAAATCCTAAAATGGGACAAAACTCATGTAATGACTGTCTTGCTTAGCAATGGAAATTTTGGGGCTCAATTGTGGTCATACATTGAGGACTGCCTGTATCTTATAAGGTTCTAGGGCCTCGTGTGCTTCCATGCTGCAAAATTAATATGCACAGACTGTTATGAACTAATAAAGGCATTTAATAAAGTTTTAACAACCTTAAGTAAAAAGCAGGGTTCTAATCCTGCACTTCTGATTGGCCGATAATAGCGACATCGGATTGGTCCTTTCTGGGAAATCTGATTGGCTGTTAACGGGCCAACTCTCATTGGTTCAAGGGTTTAACACTTCCATGTTTTTCGTTGGCTAATAGGACAGCAGCCAACCCTGTAAAAGGGCTGCTGCTGCCCTAGGTGATTTCTCTGTTCAGTATGTTTAATAAAGAGTTGAAGTTCACTGTTCACTGCCTCGTCTCCATTCCTTGCACCCATGCGCAGAACTTAACACTGGCGACGAAGGTGGGATGCGGAAACATCAGAGCTGACTGAACACTTACAGAGCACCAAATAGAGCATGTGGCTGAAGGTGAATCGACAATGGAAACCATGTCCGGTGGCGCCATACCACCCGCTCCATTTGACCCGGCACAAGAAGACTGGGACTTGTACATGGACTGGTTCCAGATGTTTCTGGAGACCAACAACTTGAAAGATGCAACTACGGGGAAAAAGCGAGCAGTGTTCCTGACCCATTGCAGGCCAGCTATCTTTAAGATGGCCAAGGCACTAGCGAAACCGGCTGAGTTGAAATCCATGGACTGGGATGTCCTCGCTCCCCTTCTACGGGCTCACTATGCACCCGCCATACCAACGCTTGTCCGAAGACATGAGTTTTATCAGAGGGACCAATGGAAAGGAGAGAGCATCGTAGATTTCATCACAGACCTCCGGAACCTGGGAGGCCTCTGTGGGTTTGCAGACCTCAAAGAAGCTCTGAGAGACCAAATAGTTCTGGGATTAGATGACCACACAGCACAGAGCAAGATCATGGCCAAAGGGGACATCGATCTTGCCGATGTCATCAAAGACACCACTGCAGCAGAAGCAACCAGGAAGTCGGCCACCCGAATGTGCCGCACCAATGCACCACTCCATCAACTCGCCAACGATACCTCACCTCGCCTAGAGAGGCACACAACAGTGACCCACCACGAGGACCTCGAATCTCCATCAGAAAATGAGGAGGAGGAGGCCAACCGGCTCCGGTCCGAACGCGACCAACGCAACCAGCAGAATCGAAGACTACTGCATCAATGCGTGGGTTGTGGGGCAAACCACCCGCGATCAGATTGCAAATTCCTCGACGCGCTCTGCCATTCCTGTGGGAAAAGAGGCCACATCGGGAAGGTCTGTAGAAGCAAGCAAGGATCCAGCCCAATTCGGAGAGAAAACAACTACCGCCAGACTACAGGGAATTGTCCTGTGAGTCGGGAACACTTGAACCACCAATGGAACAACCACTCCTACAGAAATAAAACACTGGCCACTTCAACAAGATGGGAAGAGGCACACCAAACCATTACCATCGGTCACGCTTCATCGTTAGATGCAAAGAAGATCCGAGTGAGGGTCGCCATCGAGAACCAACCTTGCGTGATGGAAGTCGACTCAGGGTCATCCCTCTCGATGGTTTCCTGGAAAACTCTCAAACAGTTAATCCCTGCCGTCCAGTGTCAAGACCTCAGAGCCCAAAGAATTATACTCAAAGATTACCAGGGGAACCGAATTTCGGTTGTCAGCTCCAGCCAAGTCCAAGTATCATTCAAAAACCACACTGCGTTGCTACCGCTGACCGTCATCGATTGTGATTGGCCTAGTTTGTTAGGCCTTCAATGGTTCACCCCACTTGGGATCGAGGTAGCCGGCATTCACCAAACCAGAAGCGACGACTGGGAGGAGGCCCTCATCCAGGAATTCCAGGACATCTTTGCAGACAAACTAGGCGAGTACAAGGGGACCCCGATATCATTTAACCTTAACCCTGAAGTAGCCCCCATCTGCCTTAAGCCTCATTGGATGCCTTTTGCTCTAAAACCAAAGATTGATGAGCAGCTCGATAAATTAATAGCCCAGGGTGTTTTAGAACCAACTGACCATGCCCGTTGGGAAACCCCAATCGTAACACCCATCAAACCGGATGGATCATTAAGAATTTGTGGGGATTACCGGGCCACCCTCAATCACACCCTTCAATAGAACACTTACCCGGTGCTGGTGGTTCAACACCTTCTCCATTCCCTGGGGGGCGGAAAAGTCTTCGCTAAATTGGATTTAGCACAGGCATACCAACAACTGCCTGTAGATAAAAAAAAAACGTGGAAGCACAGACGATCGTTATGCACTGAGGTGCTTTTAAATGCGATCGACTCCAATTCGGAGTGAGCATAGCCCCAGGGATTTTTTAAAGTCTGATGGAGAGACTTTTGCAAGGGATCAAGGGGGTTGTGCCATATTTTGATGATGTTTTAATTGCGGCCCCGAATAGAGAAGTACTAGAGAGGCATCTTAGAATGGTTTTCCAGAAATTTAAAGACTCCAGCCTAAAGGTTAAAAAAAATAAATGTCAACTGTGTACAGAGAAAGTAGAGTTCCTGGGGTACCTAATTGATAAGCAAGGAATTCACCCCACTAATAGCAAACTAAGAGCAATCAAAAACGCCCCAAGACCCAAGAATAGGATAGACCTTCAAGCTTTCCTGGAGCTCATTAACTTTTACAACATCTTCTTCCCCGAGAAGGCGACCGTAGCTGAGCCCCTACATAGATTTCTCAACAAAAAAGCCACCTGGGTCTGGGGACACCGAGAGGAGCACGCATTCTGACAAGTGAAAAACTTACTAACCTCCGATGCTGTTTTAATGCAGTATAACAAAACTTTGTCTTTAACCATTACATGTGACGTGTCACCTTTTGGAGTAGGAGCCATTTTAAGTCATGTGTTACCTAATGGTAGTGAGGCCCCTATTGCCTATTTTTCAAGGACCTAATCGAAGGCTGAACGCAACTATAGCCAAATTGACAAAGAGGCTCTTGCTGTTGTATCTGCTGTGAAACGGTTGCATGAATATGTGTATGGACGAGCTTTTACTATTATTACCAATCACAAGCCTTTGCTGGGGATTATAGTGGGAGACAAGCCAACCCCCTATATATTGTCACCTAGAATGACTCGTTGGTCGGAGTTGTTAGCTGCGTACAATTATAAATTGCAACACCTCCCGGGGAAAGCCATTCCCCACGCTGATGCATTGAGCCGTGCCCCACTTCTGGAAACCATCGACGACCCAGCTCCAACCCTCACGACACTCCAGATTGAAACACTACATTCACTGCCTCTAACAACCAGAGACATTGCTATCGAAATGAAACGAGATCCTGTCCTGGCGCGAGTTCTCAGCTGGGTTGAACGAGGATGGCCAGTAGAACAAACCCCTGACGACTTTCAGAAACCGGAAAACAGAACTTTTTTTGCAGAAAGGCTGCATCCTATGGGGAGACAGAGTCGTCGTCCCAGAGCGGTTACAACGAGCAGTTTTGAAAGCATTGCATGACGTTCACCCCGGCATCATGTGTACGAAAGCGCTCGCACAAAGCTACGCGTGGTGGCCGGGCATTGATAAGCAGATCGAAGCCTGGGTGAAGACTTGTCTAAAGTGCCCCAAGAAGTCAGCAGTGCCCCACCTAGAGCAACTCCAATGGAGTGGGAAACTCCCCGGGGGCCGTGGTCCCGCATCCACATTGACTTTGCGGGACCTACTAAGGGACATACGTTCCTCCTAACAGTGGATGCCTATTCCAATTGGCTCGAAATCCACAAGATGAAGACTACTACAACTGATTCAGTCATCCGCAAATTAAATAAACTATTCGCAACACATGGCCTGCCAGATGTTCTAGTCTCCGACAACGGACCCTAATTCACCGCCCTGATGTTTGAACAATACTTAGCAGACCGGGGTATCCGCCATGCGCTAACCTCACTGGCGCACCCTGCGGCCAATGGCAGGGCTGAGTGCATGGTCCAATTTGTTAAAAAAAACTCTCCACAAGATGGACTATGGGGACATTGACGACAAACTAAACAGAATACTTCTACTCCAACACATCACCCCGCACAGTGTCACCAACAAGACTCCAGCTGAACTGTTAATGGGACGCAAGCTCCGCTCCCACCTCGACCGTCTCCACCCATCCTACGCGCCAGAGAAACCCTGTGGATCTAGCGGAAAATGATGTGAGTTCAAGGTA
Organism: Hydrophis major; assembly: GCA_033807585.1. NCBI lineage: Eukaryota > Metazoa > Chordata > Lepidosauria > Squamata > Elapidae > Hydrophis > Hydrophis major. The sequence goes on from CM066333.1 coordinate 19,772,481, forward strand.
GGCTACTTAGTCTTCGCTAAAAACCTTTCCGGCGAACCATTATGGGTCGAAGCAACCGTAACCCAAACCACTGGGCCCAGACCCTACCGTGTGCAAACATTGGACGGAAAGATATAGAAACGCCATATAGATCAGCTTCGCTCTAGGTTGCAACCCAGTTCCCGCAACTCCTGTGACTCTCAAACTGAGGAGGGAAGGGATGTCAAGGGAACCGAATTCGAGATGGTGGAAGGCGAAATCAAAGGAAGTCAGCAGCCCGGCGCATTACCTGAAGAAGAATCAGGAATGGGGGTTGCCTCGCCACAGAGAAATACCTCAACGGAGGCAAGCCCGCAGAGACCGGAGGACAACAACGACAGAATCAGCGGCGCCGAGTCGTCCTATGAGGATGCGGAACCGCCTGTACCAGATAAATCAAAAAATGTTCCACCGAAACCAGACTACAGACAGGAACCAGTGGGACAGCGCAAATCTAATAGACAGTTGAAACAACCTGCATATCTACGGGATTACGTCACCACACCCCTCAAACGGAACCTATGGGGAAGGGGTGTTATGAACTAATAAAGGCATTTAATAAAGTTTTAACAACCTTAAGTAAAAGCAGGGTTCTAATCCTGCACTTCTGATTGGCCAATAATAGCGACATCGGATTGGTCCTTTCTGGGAAATCTGATTGGCTGTTAAAGGGCCAACTCTCATTGGTTCAAGGGTTTAACACTTCCATGTTTTTCATTGGCTAATAGGACAGCAGCCAACCCTATAAAAGGGCTGCTGCTGCCCTAGGTGATTGCTCTGATCAGTATGCTTAATAAAGAGTTGAAGTTCACTGTTCACTGCCTCGTCTCCGCTCCTTGCACCCATGCGCAGAACTTAACACAGACCGCTACCAATATAAATATCTTAAATACCCACTGATAAGCTTTAGTTAAAATCCCTCTATCAGTATATAAAAGAAACCCCAACCACAGAGCATTTCACCCATACTTACTGAAAGTCAACGGAACATGGTTGTCCCAAAAGTGCTTTTTCAAGAGGCAACTGGACTTTGTTTTTCCTTGAAGACATTTCGCTTTTCATGCAAGGAGCTTCTTGAGTTCTGGCTGAAGCTTCTTGGATGAGAAGTGAAACGTCTTCAAAGAAAAACCGGAAAGTCTGCTTGCCTCTTGAAAAAAAGCACCTTTGGGACAACTCTGACCTGGATGACTGAGAATCTCCATAGACATTTCGGTGGAACAATGGTGGAATTTCTTCTCGATAGTAGAGCAAAAAGATGTTTCTCTTCCTTAATCAATGCTATTTATGCCAGAACCATTGTTTGCTACTGAAGGAGATAGTTGCCTTAACATTCTGATGTTGGATGCTTGACTGTCTTTACAAGAGTGCTTTACAGTGTAGTCCTTTCAATATACAGCCTTGTTGTCTATCCAAAGATCTAAGCAGCTATTTAAATATTCCCTGCAGGCAACACATTCAGTACCGCAAGGAAAATTATCTTCCAAAGAATCACAGTTTAATCTATGTGCAAATCAAAATTACTTGAGTGTTGGTATAACTATTGATAGCAGGCAAGATTCATGTGATTCTTAATCATTTCACTCTGTTAGTTCCTTTTAATGCTTGGGTAAAGTGTAGGTGTGTGTGCATGGGTTTATTTATGTCCAGCCTTCATTCTAGCCTCCATTTTCTGCTTATTTGATAGTGTGAACTGTCATTCAGACTGATAAATATTAAACAACTTTAATGTAGGATAGAAGAAAGGAAGGAAGAAAGGAAAGAAGGAATGAAGCAAGGGAGGGAGGGAGGGAGGGAGGGAGGGAGGGAGGAAGGAAGGAAGGAAGGAAGGAAGGAAGGAAGGAAGGAAGGAAGAAAGAAAGAAAGAAAGAAAGAAAGAAAGAAAGAAAGAAAGAAAGAAAGAAAGAAAGAGAGCCTTGTCACATGATCCCTTACAAATACATTCTTAAAACTAACTAAAATGGTTGTTTTTGCAATGCCACACAACTCATAAATATAATGATGCTTTAATTGCCTATTAAAGGAATGGGATTTAGCTATAATGCAAGTTACCAGTTTAGAGCCCAGGAATACTAGTTACCATGATAATGACTTCTACTGTGGTGGGATTCAAATTTTTTTTAACTACCGGTTCTGTGGGTGTGGCATGACAGGGAAAGGATACGATATAATCTCTAGTCAGAGGTGGTATTTGACGGTTCTCTGAACTACGCAAAATTTCTACTAATGGTTCTCCAGAATTGGTCAGAACCTGCTGAATACCACCTCTGGAAAGTCTGGTAAGGTAACATTTGCAGTTCAATGTGATTTAATGTGCTGCACCATGCAGTAAAAGCCTCAAATGCTAGCAATCCCAGTTTCTACTGAGAAAGGTTCTGGCTAGCCTAACTGCCTGTTAGTTTATTGATATAGTTGGAGGCCAGAAGGCCTAATTGATATACATTTTCAATTTTGATGGTTCTCACATTGGCAATTGGCCATAACATTTTTAAAATAACAGATGTAGACTTTGCTCCCACATTACTTTTAATTCTACCCTACCTAATGCAGTCTAGGCTGGAGTTACTGGGTTTATGTTCAGTTCAGCCAGGAACTCATAGCCTCAGGTTGGCTAGGTTGTTCATCATGTGGTCCATGTATAATCATGATTTCTGAATAAGCCATAATTGCTCAGTTAATACAACACCCCACACCGGAGCCAAATATCACCGTTATAATTTAGATTTTTTGTGAACCACTCTTTCTTAGATTTTATAACAGTGAATCAATAAACACATGCAGCTGGATGTCAATCAATTTTGAGCAGTGAAAGGAACATGGAAAAAATCATGTCAGCCAGACGTGCTCACTGCAAGCAGCTAAGTTATACATATTGCATTCGTATTCATTTATTTTAGTATTCCCTCTAAACATCCACCATATATATTATATCTTATATATTATTTCTCATATAGAAATACAGAATAACTGCTTTCTTCTTTAGTGATGGATCTTTTATTTAAGTAGGAACATTAAGGCATAATATGAATGTCTGCCTTGACTATAAAATATGTAGGTTTATGCTATGATTCCAAGTTGATAAGCAGGCAAGCATACCCTCTTTTACCTTCTTCCTAATGCAGAGGTCTTCAAGCTTGACAGCTTTAAGACTTGCCAAGTTTGAAGACCCTTGTCTCAATGTATTATGCCTTGGTGTTTTCATAGTTATATCCATAGGTGAACTCACTCGTAGGTCTGTTCCACAGGAATGGATGACAAACTAAACCTCATTTTGATCGATGTGGATTTTGAACAAATATTTTGAGGATTACATCAAATATTGTTGACCTCTTTGAGGTTTGGCTTCACTGGTGTAGCCAAATATCAAGCATGACACAGCTACAACAGATCTTATCTTTTGCAGCACAGAACAACCAAGAGCTGGGTGGTCTTAATTAGTCCTTTTCTTAAATTAAAAAAAAAACCCACATTTTCAAAATATCTCAATATGTATGAAAAGGAGAATGCAAAATTAGGTAGAGGAGAACCACGGCTGTCATGCTACATTGCCAGATTCTTTTAATAATCCCGAGCTTTTATTTTTCTTGCTTGTTATCCCATCCTAACAGCAGTGGTGTACCTTGCCATGTAGCTCTTCCCAAGTTCATTTTTGAGAAGCTAGAAGAAAAGAGCATCATAAATACAAATGTCAGTATTTCTAGTATCATTCAGCCAAGGAACAAGATTAAACCCTCAGCTTTGGAAGAAGACAAGAAAGAGCAGATGTTTCTCACAAGACTGATGGGAAGAATGACAGATTGTCAGTTAGCTGTTCTGATGATAGCTGCACAGAGGTGCTGTAGGTCAGGGGTCTCCAACCTTTGGAACTTTAAGACCTGTGGACTTCAACTCCCAGCAAAGCTGGCTGAGGAATTCTAAGGAATTCTGAAAATTGAAGCCCACAGGTCTTAAAGTTCCCAAGGTTGGAGACCCCTGCTGTAGGTGACATGCAATCACAGGGCTTCTAAGACATCCTACTTTAATCTGTTCTTTAATAAACAAGAAAAAAAGCTGCAACAAGTGTTGGTAGCTTCTTCAGTGCAAGGAAGAGGAACCCCAATATAAGAACAAAAAAAGGAACTCCAAAGAAACTTCCAGAACGTCGCTTACCTTTAACAGGAAAATAATTATTTTGCAGCCAAAGTTCTAGTACCCTCTCTGCTACAGATTTTTGTTTAATGTACCAGCCTAGGTATACTGCAAACTAATACACTTGTAAAGCTAGATTTCCTCTGTTTCTTTTTTAAATCCATGAAGTAATGAGATGGGATGCATGTGGAGAAAAAGTAAAACTGGGCAAATAAATAAGATTTCCTTCAGCATCATTTTCCCAATTTAAATTTGAAGTCTGGTAAGAGCTCTTACAGGTCTCTTTATCCCATTTAGTTTTGTCATTAGACAATTGTGTGTGTGTATGTGTGTGTGTGTGTGTGTGTGTATGTGTATCTGTCCTTAGACAGCTGGTCTTTTTATCCATTTTTATACATCTAGAGCAGGGTTGTTAAACTCCTAGCCTGCAAGCTGGATGCATCATGCGCTGGCCACACCCATGCCTGATTTAGTGAAGGGGAAAAAAGTCACAATGCATCACATGATGCCGCTATGACAATGTGAGTTTGACACCCCAATGTAGAGCATCTAAAGTAATGTTTGTCAACCTTGGCAACTTGAAGTTGTGTGGACTTCAACTCCCAGAATTCTCCAGCCAGTATGCTGTTTGGGAAATTCTGGGAAATGAAGTTAACACATCTTCAAGCCGGCATGGTTGAGAAACACTTCTCCAAAGTAAAGCACTGGCGTCATTTATACCTGATCAGCTCTATCACAGGTATGCCATATTTGGTAGAAATCAAAAAACAATGTTTCTTTGGCACTTTAAGGAAAAATTCATGTGTTTCCACTCTTCGTAGGAAATTATTACTATTAATTATAGAACCTAAAGCCAAAATTGGTTAAGTAGAATCTGTCTCCAATGAATTTGACAGAAATGTGCTTTCACATTTTGTTTTATTTTCCAGATCAAAAAAAATATATAAGTAATATTTTTCAGTGTTCTTTCCTGTCCATTATATTCACACCAATTCACTCACCTTTGATTCAAACAATTTGTCAGATTTCTGTGAATGGATCATAAAAAGGTTGATCTATTAAGGCAGATTGATAGCCAGCTGTAAATGAGAGTGATTTAGAATTATGTTTTCCTGTACTGTCAATCTGGCACAATTCTTTGCTTAGTTCCTCATTCTGGAAGATTCTGTAGCCTTCCACAAGTGTCTACCAGATATACTTGCATGATGCATGATAGCATTGTGTGGTTTTTATTTCCCAATATTCAATGTGTGCAACAAATGGGATAGATTGCTTCATCTTTAATAATTTTACCATGTGAATAAGGTAAAAGTTAAACTTTGCTAAATTACAGTAAAAGCAATGAAATCAAAATTGCATTGCCAATATCTTGGCTTCTTTTCTTCTTTTCTTTCACTACGAATTGCTAGAATTCTCAGCCTGATGATTTGTATATAGATGCTGGAACCAGTGGTGGTATTCTACTGGTTTGCGCTCAAGGATCATCTGTGAGCAAACTGGTTCTCTCCGATGATCAGCTGCTGAGTCCTGCCCCGCTCTTTACTGATTTTTATTTCCTACATTTCAACCTCAGCTGCTTTGCATGGCATAGCTGATTGCTGCAAGTCAGCTATTATACACACAGAACTTGCAGCAGAAGATGAGTTGCAAACGCTGTGTGTGTGCAAAGCACGCGCTTACACCAAACTGGTAGGAATTTTTTTTGAAATCCATCACAGGCTGGAACTAAAGTTTTTTCTAACATAAACAATAACTACTATAAGTCCAATCTTTTCCACTTCCTTGCAACTTCTGTGTGGCACGGCTTGATTGATTTGGATTCTATCCACACAATCTAATTCCAACTTTGCAACTACAGAACTGAAACTCAGGTTTTAGCCCAGAAATGAGTTGATCATAGATTGCATCCTGCACTTTGGGTCTGTTTGAAATGCAGGATCGTAACAGCTCCCTATGTGGAGCTCTGTCAGATATTTACCATTCATTGTAGGATAGAAAAATCTCTGTAGCCATAGGAGAAAGCTACATGCAGTGAATGGGACAGAAATTCCCACATACATAGAAGAATTCCACATGATCTTATTGAATGTAATTCTATATTATGATATCCCACAATCTGCCATCCAGAATTATGGGAACTGAAATCCAATATATCTGGGGAACACAGATTGGAAAGCTTGGTCTATGTAACAATTGAGCAAACAGAAAAATGATTTTCATTTGCTACATCAGAAAATCTGGACTTATAAACCTGCTTTTAAACTTCTATACCATTTTATATATTTTATACACCCTTCTATGGATCGTTTAATTATTAACAGCTTGCCTGATCTTGTAAAGGATTGTCTGTCAATGTATTCATGATAAGTTGGAGGGAAGAGTACAAGAGTGATATTTTTAGATGTTCAGAAACAACATTTTTTATTGATACAATGTTCTATTGTCAAGTAGAACTCAATGATGTTCATGTATCAACAGATTTTTTTGCTCGTTGTTCTAAATGGCTTTAATTTATCCCTTTCAAAGGAAAACTGTTTAATAAAAATTCTGTTGTACTTTACTGTGGCTTTTATCTTTCAAACCATTATAATTGCCGAAGAATGGAATTAATGAGATGAAATGAGCTATATTACAATGAGCTTGGGTTTAAACAACACATGAATAAGACAAAAATGTTCCCAGTTATAAGTTCAAAGACTCTTGTTACTTTATTCCTACATCTTGAATTCAAGCTAAAGTATGCAACAGTTTTAGGAAATGTCACTCTTTCTCAGGGTTGTCAAACTCAAGGTCTGGAGGCCAGATCCAGCCCGTGGGGTAATTTGATCTGGCCTGGGGGGGCCAGCCTGGAAATAGTGAAGGACCAACCTAAAGTGCTTCTGCCAGCAAAAATGGACTCCCAAGCTCTGTTTTCACTGGCATAAGGTTGCAGGAGGCTGTGGCAGCTGAAAACAGAGCTCGGGAACCTATTTTCATTGGCAGAGCACCTGGTCAACCATAGGCACCCCTGACATGAGTGACATTGAGCTAGCCACATCTATCCTGGCCAAGCCCACCCTGCCCCTTGGAGGTCAAACACAACTCTGATGTGGCCCTCAATGAAATCAGGTTTGACACCCCTTCTCTATCTCAAAAAAATCTTCTTTAACTATATAGTCCGAAATTATCCTACTGATGTTATTTTCTATATTGCATCCAGTTTTGATCACAATGATATAAAAAAGATGTTGAAACTATAGAAAGACAGTAGAAAAGAGCAATGAAGATGGTTATGGAACTGAAGACTAAAACATATGAAGAATAATTGCAGGAGTTGGGTATGTCTAGTTTAATAAAAGAAGGACTAGGGGTGATATGTTAATAGTGTTCCAATATCTAAAGGGCTGCCCCAAAGAAGAGGGAGTCAAGCTATTCTCCAAAGCACCTGAGGCCAGGACAAGAAGCAATGGGTGGAAACTAATCAAGCAGAGATCCAACCTAGAACTAAGAAGAAATTTCCTGACAGAACAATTAATCAGTGGAATGGCTTGCCTCCAGAAGTTGTGGATGGTCCAACATTGGAAGTGTTTGAGAAGAAATTGGATAACCATTTGTCTGAAATGCTATAGGATTTCCTGCTTGAGCTGGGCATTGGACGAGAAGACCTCCAAGGTCCCTTCCAACTCTGTCATTCTATTACTTTTGTTTCCATAAACTATGTAGAATATGCATTTTGACTATTTGGCCTTAATTTCAGCAAATGAAATTGGTGTTGTTTTCAGAGATGCTGCTTACTGAAGCTTTCTTTTGAAGAAATCAATAGTGCCAAGAAAACTTTCTAGATGGATTCCTACGTGCAGAATGAGTAGAGATCCTAGATTTCATTTTCAATAAATATTACAAATAACAATGAGTCCCACATCTTTTAAAAAAGGTTCTGCTACAATTTAATGTGCTTTGTAGTTAGTAGGAAAGAAGTGTTCAATACAGGTGAAACTTGAAAAATTAGAATATCGTACAAAAGATCATTTATTTCAGTAATGCAACTTAAAAGGTGAACCTAATATATAACATAGACTCATTACATGCAAAGCAAGATACTTCAAGTCGTGATTTGTCATAATTGTGATGATTATGGCTTACAGCCAGGGATGGGATTCTACCAATTTTCACCTATTCGCTAGAACTGGTTGTTAATATTTTAAGCAGTTTGTAGAACTGGTTGTTAGAAGAAATTACTGGCCTAATCCTGTAAGGAAATCCTGTAAGGCAGGAAGGAAACATTCTGGTGTTGCTTACATAATGCCTCTCCATTAACCCTTATTACAGTCTTGGCAGGGCTAGATTTCCTGTCTCAGGAGCTTCTCTGGAGATTTTTTCCCCTCCGTTGCTGGTACTTTGCTTGTGTGGAATGACCATTCAAAGTTACAATGGCACTGAAAAAAGTGACATATGACCATCTTTCATACTTATGACTGTTGCAGCACCCCCACAGTCATGAGAGGCCAGGCAAGGAGATGCGTGCCTCAATGTGAGTGACATTGAGTTGGCCACAGCCAGCCAATAACATGACTACCAAGCCATATCCACCCAGTCACATGACCACCAAGCCACGCCCAGCACCTAAGCCATGCCCACATAACTGGTTGTTAAAAATTTGAATCCCACCCCTGCTTACAGCTCATGAAAACCCCAAATCCATAATCTCAGAAAATTAGAATATTACATGCAATCAATAAAACAAGGTTTGTACATAGAACCTCTGAAAAATATAAGCATGTATACTCAATACTTGGTTTGGGGCCCTTTTGCAGCAATTACTGCCTCAATGCGGCATGGCATGGAAACTATCAGCCTGTGGTACTGCTGAGGTGTTATGGAAGACCAGGCTGCTTCAATAGCGGCCTTCAGCTCCTCTGCATTGTTCGGTCTCTCATCTTCCTCTTGGCAATGCCCCATAAATTTTCTATGGGGTTCAGGTCAGGTGAGTTTGCTGGCCAATGAAGCACAGTAATCCCATGGTCATTAGACCAGGTTTTGGTGCTTTTGGAAGTGTGGAGAGGTGCCAAGTCCTGCTGGAAAATGAAGTCAGCATCCCCATAAAGCTCATATGTGGAAGGAAGCATGAAGTGCTCCAAAATGTCCTGGTTGACAGCTGCATTGACCCTGGACTTAAGGAAGCACAGTGGACCAACACCAGCAGATGACATGGCTCCCCAAATCAACACAGACTGTGGAAACTTCACACTGGACTTCAAATATCTTGCAGTGTGTGCCTCTCCATTCTTCCTCCAGACTCTGGGTCCTTGGTTTCCAAATGAGATGCAACAGTTGCTCTCATCAGAAAAGAGGACTTTGGACCACTTAACAACAGACCAGTTCTGTTTTTCTTGAGCCCAGGTAAGACGCTTCTGATGTTGTTTGTTGTTCAGGAGCGGCTTGACAAGAGGACTATGACATTTGAAGCCCATGTCCAGGATCTGTCTGTGTGTGGTGGCTCTTGATGCATTGACTCCAGCCTTAATCCACTCCTTGTGAAAGTCCTGAACACTTTTGAATGGCCCTTTTCTGACAATCCTCTCCAGTCTGCGGTCATCCCTGGTGCTTGTGCACCTTTTTCTTCCACACTTTTCCCTTCCACATAACTTTGATACAGCACTTTGGGAACATCCAACTTCTTTTGCAATTACCTTTTGAGGCTTTCCCTCCTTATGAAGGATGTCAATGATGGTTTTCTGCACAACTGTCAGGTCAGCAGTCTTTCCCATGATTGTGATTCCTACTGAACCAGACTGAGAGACCATTTAAAGGCTCAGAAACCCTTTGCAGGTGTTATGGCTTAATTAGCTGGTTAGAGTGGGACACTTTGAGCCTTGCATATTGAACCTTTTCACAATATTCTAATTTTCTGAGATTGTGGATTTGGGGTTTTCATGAGCTGTAAGCCATAATCATCTCAATTATGACAAATCATGGCTTGAACTATCTTGCTTTGCATGTAATGAGTTGATCTCACATATTAGTTTCACCTTGTAAGTTGCATTACTGAAATAAATGAACTTTTGCACGATATTCTAATTTTTTTGAGTTTCACCTGAATTTGGTAATAGAAAAATAATCAGGTTTAATTCTTGGCATTTCCAATTAATGCTCAATAAAACTCTGTTTTTAGAGGTGCGCTGAACTTGATCAGCCTGTGCTCATGACTACCCATGATAACTATGAATGCAATATTCAGATCATGTCAGGGTTCCAAACAACAGGAGTTGTAAAATGCAGAATTGCTCTGCTCAACCTGCCTTAGCAAGTGGGCATTTTCCCAGAGTTCTATAACCACTTTCTTTATCAAAATGTTTCTTTTAGCAGCAGTAGGATAGATTATCTACTTTCTTTTATCTTTCTGCACATGTGCTTTCCAATGTAAGTTTTTTAAAAAATGTCATTTCTCTTTCTGCATGCATAAATATGGTATAACTATCAGGGCTGTCTCAATGCATGGGCCTGATGGGCACTTGCCCGTGGGCCCCACAAACATGGGGACCCATACTAATCTGTGTATGTTAACCAGTGGTGGGATTCAAAAAATTTTACGACCAGTTCTATGCGTGTGGCTTGGTGGGCATGGCTTGAAGGGTATGGCAGGGGAAGGATACTATAAAATCTCCATTCCCACTTCACTTCTGGGGGAAGTGATATAGTTTGAGGCATGGGTTAAATGAATGGAGACAGTCTTAGTTGGTGAACTTTCAGCTCTTTATTACATAGTGACTTAAAAACTTTAATTACAACAACTCTGCCTTATATAGGCAACCTTAATGCGAAACAACCAATAGGGAGCTGTAAGACGCTAGCTCCAGATCCAATAAGAGTCCTTCGTTAAGGGCCAATCGGATTCTCTGAGCCCAACCAATCTGATAGAGCCGCTTAACAACCAATCAGAAGTGCAGGATCAGAACCCTGCACTTTACCCCAAGCTCGCTTTCATTTTAACTATTTACATACATAACACCCCTTCCCCCTGGCTCCTCAATTATGGTGTGACTATATAGTCCTTCAAATAGGACGGTTGTCTTTTGGGTCTATCAGATTTTCTTTGGACTGGCTGTGTGCAGTCCTGTTGAGGTAGGCTGTTGTTTGGCAGTGGCTCAGCTTCTCGTTCGGGTGTGATTTCCCTTGGAGCATATGACTCTTCCTCCTGCTCCAATTCCTGAGTTTCACTTGTTTCATTGCTTTCTTGGAACAGGTTCCCTGGAATGTCGTCTTCTTCCGTTCCTTCCCCCCCCTCAGTTTGGTCGTAGGGGAGTTGTTGGCTGGCTGATATGAGTCGTGACCGAAATTGGTCAATATGTCGTTTCCACAGTCTTTCATCAACACATCTTACAATATAGGATTTGGGCCCAGTCTCGCGTATTATCGTTGCTTCAATCCAAACCGGGTTGCCCGATAAATTTCTTGCATAAACGGGGTCGCCTACCTTGAAGGTACGGTAGCATCCGCTGGATCCTGCAGGCTTTTCTGGCTCATAAGCAGGGTGCAATCGGTCGAGGCGGGAACGGAGTTTTCGCCCCATAAGAAGTTCGGCGGGAGTTCTGCCGGTTACGCTGTGCGGAGTGATGTGTTGTAGAAGTAGGATGTGGTTTATTTTTTCGTCAATATTATCATAGTCCACTTTTTGCAAAGTCTTTTTTACAAATTGGACCATGCGTTTGGCTCCGCCGTTGGTAGCAGGATGCGCTGGCAAGGTGAGTGCATGGCGGATGCCATTATCAGCAAGGTACTGTTCAAACATTAGCGCTGTAAACTGTGGTCCGTTATCGGATACCAAGACGTCCAGCAATCCATGAGTTGCAAAGAGTCTATTAAGGACTTTAATGACTGTTTCGGAGGTTGTATTGGTCATTCGATGAATTTCTAACCAATTAGAGTATGCATCAACAGTCAACAGCAATGTATGTCCTTTAATCGGCCCTGCGAAATCCAGGTGGATTCTGGACCAGGGTCCGCGTGGCGTCTCCCATTCGGTCGGTGCAACTTTTGGCAGTGCGTTGCTGGTTTGTTGGCACTTAGTGCAGGCCTTGACCCATTGCTCGATGTGTCGGTCCATGCCTGGCCACCAAGCGTAGCTCCGTGCGAGTGCTTTCATCTGCACGATCCCGGGATGTCCTTCGTGCAAAATTTGTAACAGCGTCTTTTGGAGTTGTTCTGGAACGATGACTCTATCGCCCCAGATGACACAGCCTTTTTGCAAAAAAAGTTCAGTTGTGTTTTAAATGGCGCGAAGTTATCTGGGACCTGGCCCAATGGCCATCCACGTTCTACCCAGCCTAGGACTCGAGCTAGGGTGTGGTCTCGTCTGGTCTCTCTCACGATATCTCGAGCGGTCATAGGGGGCGAGTTGAGCGTCTCGATTTGTAACGCCGATACTGTTGGTGCCGGATCGTCAAGAATCTCTGGTAGCGGTGCTCTGCTGAGTGCGTCGGCGTGGGGAATGGCTTTACCCAGGCGAAGTACAATCGATAATTATAAGCAGCTAGGAACTCTGACCATCGATTCATTCTTGGGGACAATATATAGGGGGTTGGTTTGTCCCCAGCGATTATCCCCAGTAAGGGTTTGTGGTCAGTTATAATGGTAAATGTCCTTCCATATACATACTCATGGAATTTTTTTACGGCTGACACAATTGCAAGAGCTTCCTTATCTATTTGTCCGTAGTTACGTTCTGCATGGGAAAGAGTCTTCGAAAAGTATGCAACGGGGGCTTCGTTTCCATTAGGCAGCACATGGCTCAGAATGGCGCCCACCCCAAATGGTGAGGCATCACAAGTTATAATCAATGGTAATGTTTCATTATATCGCATAAGTACAGAATCAGATGTAAGTAAATCTTTTACATTTCGAAACGCTTTTTCCTCTCGGTAACCCCAAACCCACAATGCTTTCTTATCTAATAACCGGTGTAACGGTTCAGCCACAGTCACCTTATGCGGTAAAAACACATTATAGAAATTGATAAGGCCTAAAAATGCCTGGAGATCTGTTTTGTTACGGGGTCTGGGAGCATTTTTTATCGCCCTTAATTTACTCTCAGTAGGGTGAATACCCTGACTATCAATGCGATAACCTAGAAATTCAACACTGTCGGTATACAGATGACATTTATCCCTTTTTACTTTCAGTCCCGCTTCTAGGAATTTTTTAAGAACACATTTTAAACGATTCTGCAGAATTTTTTTACTAGGAGCTGCAATTGACACGTCATCAAAATACGGAACCACGCCCTTGATTCCCTGCAATAGTCGTTCCATTAAACCTTGGAATATTCCCGGGGCTACACTTACCCCGAATTGCAATCGGGTACATTTAAAAGCACCTCTGTGCGTTACTATCGTTTGAGCTAGGGCTGTTTTATTGTCCATGGGCAATTGTTGATAGGCTTGAGCTAAATCTAATTTGGCAAAAACCTTTCCGCCTCCCAGGGAATGAAGGAGGTGCTGCACCACCGGCACTGGATACGCGTTCTGCTGGAGGGCGTGGTTTAGAGTGGCCTGGTAGTCCCCACAGATTCGGATGGACCCATCTGGCTTAATGGGGGTTACAATAGGAGTTTCCCATGGAGAATGATCAATGGGTTTCAGTACCCCTTGTTTAATTAGTTTGTCAAGTTGTTCATCTATCTTGGCCTTAAGGGCGAACGGAACTCGACGGGGCTTTAAACGGATCGGGGCGACCTTAGGGTCAAGGCTAAATGAAATTGGGGTCCCCTTATACTCGGCTTGACGATCTGCGAAGACATCGCTGAATTCAGGAATAAGGTCCTCCTCAACGACTCGGTTCATGCCGGCTACTTCGATGCTGAGTGGCGCAAACCATTGGAGGCTCAATAAACTGGGCCTGTCCCTATCGATGATAGAGGTAAGTATGCCGTATGCTTTTTAAACGAGATGCGGACTTGACAAGACCCAACCACAGGGATCCGATTCCCTTGGTAGTCTTTAAGGATGAGATGTTGCATTCGAAGGTCTTGGCGTTGGATGGTAGGAATGAGTTGCTTTAATGTCTTCCACGACACCATCGAGAGGGACGATCCGGAATCGACCTCCATGTGGCAAGGTTGGTTCTCTTTGGCTATTGTAACTCGAATCTTCTTAGCGTCCATGGCTGAGGCGTGACCTATAGTGATAGTATGGTGAGCCTCTTCTTTCTGCAACGCTCGATATCTGTAGGAGTGGTTTTCTGGATCTCGCCTTACAGGACGGTTTCCTGCCGATTGGCGAAAGTTGGTTCCCCTTGAGGCCTGACTTGGTCCCAGTAAACTGCGACAGACTCGACTGATGTGGCCTCGTTTTCTGCACTCATGGCAGATCGCATCACGGAATTTGCAGTCTGCCCTGGGGTGGTTTGCCCTGCAACCAGCGCAAGGGTGTGAGGGTTTAGAGCGAGGGTCCCGGTCGGACCGCAGTTGATGGACCCCTTCTTCGTCACTGTCTGGCGACGAAGAGAGGTCCTCGTGGTGCGTCGTAACAAGCCGCTCTTCTGACTTGGATAAAATGTCGCCTGTCGGTGGGGTCGTTGGATTTCGGCTTCGCCGTAATTGCACCGCGGACTTTTTGGTCACCTCAGCAGCAGTGGCTTCGGTGATGGCATCAGCAAGGTCGCCCTTCGCCATCAGCTTGCTTTGCATGCCTAGTGCATCTAATCCCAGAATTAAGCGGTCTCTCAGTGCTTCATCTAAGTCTGCGAACCCGCAGAGGCCTCCCAAGTGTCGGAGGTCTGCCATGAAGTCAGTCACACTCTCTCCTTTTCGCTGGCTTCTTTGATAGAACTCGTGGCGTTTCACGAGTGTAGGTACGGTTGATGCGTAATGGTCTCTCAGGAGAGGTTCGAGGTCGTCCCAGCTCATTGCTTTCACTTATCGATGTTTCGCGAGTGCTTTCGCCATTTTAAAGACAGCCGGGCCACAGTACGTCAGGAACAGCGCCCGCTTCTTGGCTGGTGTGGTGTCCTTCAGGTTGTTTGTTTCGAGGAACATTTGGAAGCAATCCATGTAGGATTCCCAATCCTCTTGGTTTGGATCGAACGGAGCGGGTGGTACGATGCCGCTGGACATGGTTTCCGTTGGTGGCGTCGTCTTAACACATGCTCTTTTTTTCTTCCAAGTTCCTTAAGATCAGATGTCTCCAAATCCCATCCTCATCGCCAGTGATATAGTTTGAGGCATGGGTTAAATGAATGGAGACAGTCTTAGTTGGTGAACTTTCAGCTCTTTATTACATAGTGACTTAAAAACTTTAATAACAACAACTCTGCCTTATATAGGCAACCTTAATGCGAAACAACCAATAGGGAGCTGTAAGACGCTAGCTCCAGAACCAATAAGAGTCCTTCGTTAAGGGCCAATCGGATTCTCTGAGCCCAACCAATCCGATCGAGCCGCTTAACAACCAATCAGAAGTGCAGGGCCAGAACCCTGCACTTTACCCCAAGCTCGCTTTTATTTTAACTATTTACATACATAACAGGAAGGATTACTGCAAAATCCCCATTCCCTCCCCACCCCACTAACCTACTTTCCATCTCTGTTCTCCTGTGCAAGTCAACAAAAAAAAACCCAGCTGATCAGCTGGGACTCGGGAGACAGAGAGTAGATGGGGTCAGGGCCAGTCAGAGGTGATATTTACTACTCAAAATTTCCACTACCAGTTCTCTGGAACTGGTTAGAACCTGCTGAATACCACCTCTGATATTAACCCTTCAATGTACCTTGTATCTTATAAATGTAATAGCATATTTATTAGATTTTACTGCATTTTTAAATTAATACTAACATGCAAATATACGTTTAATTTTATCAACCATTTATATTTTTATTCCTGTGAGTAGTTGTCATAGGGGCTCCAGTACACTGCTTTGCCCGGGACCCATAATGCTGTTAAGCCAGCCCTGATGACTATTGGTACATGTATAAATCCTATAAGTGATTATTTTATTTTTAAAACACAGTGCCCTAAAATAACTAGAAACATTTCCAGGAGGTATAGTGTCACGAGTGGTTCCCAAAACTGAAGTGGGAAAATAAAGGTGTGCTTTCCCAGTTAATTTCCTTTTATGGTTTCTAACACATTTTAAAACAAATTGGAATTGCATCTATTAAATTCTGCTTTTTTTAAAAAAAAATCCTGATTGCACCTGTATGCTCAGTTGAACGTTTTCTCCAAAGGAGACCTATCTTATAAACATGCACTTTATTTTCATGACTTTATTCCAGAAAGACCTACCGATAAATTGCTGAGCTTCTGCTATTCTTTCAAACTCGTTTCAATGACCTTTCATTCCATAGGGCTTGAGCCTTGACCACAAGCATCTACTTCAAAGATAAGTAATGCTTAAAGTACATCTGATAGTTTACCTTCATCTTTTAACAATGATTCCTTCAGAGAAGACAAACAGTTAAGGCAAACTGCTCCTTTTAATGAAAACCCTAGACTTGTGGCTATGTGGTAGGATTTATATTCTTTCAACATATAAACAAGGGTATAAATAGGCTTTAAATCCAGAAGTTCTTAGTCAACAATGATTTCCTTTGTATATAATGACTGGTTTTCCATTAATTTCCAAGTCAAAGACCTTTTGGGAAAAAAAAGAAGAATATGATACCAACATTGAAAAAGGAAGTCTACAACTGATGGAGTTTTCCATTAATATATTTATGTGTTTTCGCCACATGTGAAAAGGAATACAAAATATTACATTTAACAATGAAATACCAATATTACACAACCAAGTCTTGGTGCTTGTGGCATCCAGGGTTCACCATAATTTCCCTAGCTCTGCAGAACAGATCTTGAAAGTAAATAAAACAAAGCTGGAAATCGTATTGTTCATATGATGGAATTATTCACATTTCATTTTTGTTGTCAAGAAAATTTCAATTTGATGTATAGTTCCTGTTTTTCAGCTACCTCAATGCCAAACAAATGTTTTAAAAGTGATTTCTTAAAATATACTGCTCAAACTTGAATAGCATTTAGCAATAGCATTTAGACTTATATATCGCTTCACAATGCTTTACAGCCCTCTCTAAGCAGTTTACAGAATCAGCATATTGCCCCCAACAATCTGGGTCCTTGAAAATCTTTTTTTAAATCTTTTTTTTTTTAATATTTTTTATCTTTTAAAAACATCTCATTGGGTGAACAATGTGGTTCCAGGTTTTCACATTTCAATACAAACATGACCATGATTACATACTCAGTTTTCATATCCAAATTCATATCATATTATTATCTATTACATATTTCTTTAAATATTATCCTGTCTCATTGAACAATATTATCCATATTCTTATTCAATTTCTATAATAATTATACATATTTTCTTACATCTGTCACATTTACAATTTTCTCCACATACAATTATTCCATTCAGAGGTTTTTCCCTTTTATTATCAATTTGAGCTTAGCACCCCTTTACTTATACATTTTCCCCACTTTACTCCCTTTAATCCATTATATAAATTGATAACAATATAGCCATAGTAATCCCTTAGCTACTATTAATTAGGTAAACATCCATATAAATATTTTAAATCAGATTCCACATGATATTCCCTCTACTCTATTATATTCAAATCATATATTTATTCCAAAAAAACAGTTGCATACTAACTTTATTTTCCATTTTAATCTAGTCAATAATTTTTAAAAACTACTAAAAATTTATCTATTTCCAATTTTATACTTCCTTTTTGCTTTTTTCATCACATTAAATATTAATTAATACTCTTTTAGTATATTCTCATTTTCATATTTATTTCAACTTAAATTTGTATCTAATTTATCAATAATTCTTTATGTAACATCAATTCTAATATTTTTTGCATCTATATTCTTAAAAACCACAATGCATTTCAATATTTTTTCCTAATCACCTACTACCCATCGTCTCTAATCCTCTGAACTGTATAATTTCTTCTCATTTTAGCTTGCTTTCTCTTTTCTACCATTTCTGTCCTTTCCCTTCATTTCCCTTCTTTTCCCTATTATTTCCCTTAGATTACTACTCCAGCTGTTTGCTTTGTCATCCTCCCTTTTCTGATCCTTCCTTTGCAATACCGTTTTCTGTTGTTTCCTCTTCCATTGCTTAACCTTCCAAGTAGTTCCCCATTTGTTTATCACATCAAACCTTAGTATTTTAATTTTAACTCCTTTTTTAATCCTATCTTAACATGTGTTGCTCCACTAGCTCTTTAACACTGATCCCTTCTTTGTTAAACTCCTCTCCCTCTAGCTCTCTTTGTTCTTTGATTTGCATCATCATTTCCAGTTTTTGTAGCATTATACTCCATAGTTCCAAGCTTTCTTTCATCATTTCCTTCATGCTTTGCAATTCCAACCTTATTTCTGTAAATACCTTACCTAAATTCCACTTACCTTGTAGCCTTTTTTCTTTTTTTCTTTCCTGATATTTATATCCAATCCAAATGTCCAATAGTTTATTTCAACCAGCATCTTTTTTTTATTAAAGCAGTCGATGTCTATAGGTCTTTATATCTCAATTCTATTCAGTCTGCTTCTTTTCAAACTCCTTTTCAAAGCCAACAGTTAATTCTGGGGTAAAATCTTCATATATCTATTTACTATCATATTTTAACATTCCATTTTGGGGGGATTTTGTTGAAATAAATTTCCTCTTATTTCATTTCACTATTTTCAAAAAGTCAATAAATTTTTTCTTTACCATTAGGTGGCATTCTTAATTCAATTCCACGTTCCACCTTTTATGTTTTTTTTTTTTTAACTTTTTATTAATTCTGCTAATTCCAAATTAGTATTCCTTTTTGGTACAGTCAAATCCAGCATTTAAAATGCCTATTTGAGTGCCAAAATCTAAAGAGTTATCCAATTCAATTTCAAAGTTTGTTATAATTAAACGTTTTCCTCAAGATTTTCCCCACATTCAGTTTAATTCTTTCCAAATCCAAAATCAATTTTCTTAATTATCCAATTTTCCTATCATGCTTCAGTCACTGCTTCTACAATCTTTAATACCAATTCTTTTTTTTTTAATCCTGGGGTTACCTTTTAATATCCAAATATTTCACCTGGTCCACACACTGTCCACAGCTTCACCACTCCAGCACAACTTTATTTCCCGGTCAGCTTTCCATCTTCAGGGTGGCCATTTTAGACTACCACTGCACCCTGTCTTCGAAGGGAGTATACCTAGCCAGGGATGGGAGATGTGGCTCCCGTCGACCCAACAGGTGGCCTCCCCCCTTTTCATCACTCTTCCAAGGTGGCTCAGGCCTCATTGGAGCCCTCCAATGGGTAGAGCATGGATCAAAGCCGTGCACAAATCGTGGACTCCGATCCATCTTCGATGAAGTACCACCAGAATAGCTGGATCCTTGAAAATCTTTTTTTTTTTTGAAAAAGATTTTATTAATTTTCCACAAACAAACAAGACAAACAAAACATAAAAACATCAACTCTCATATGTACATCCAGTGTGTCAGTTGGTTCATCATTTTTGTGCATTCATTCTGTAGTCTCAATTACAATTATGTTACATAACAACTCATATTGTCAATCCAAACTTATATATCCTAATATCACTAAAAAAAGAAGTTTTTGACTATATTTTTAATCATTCATGCTTTATGAGCTAACAATACTTTAAACCAGTTTACTCTATAACAAATCATATAATCATATCAAATCAATCCTAAAAAACCCTTTATAAATATAATGTCAAATAACAAAATAATAGCAAAATAGCAAAATAAAGATATTCCTTACTGTCTAGCGTTCTAAATATTCTATTGTCGTATTTTATCATCTAGCCATTGATAAAAAAAGATCCCAAATTTCATAAAATTGTTTATCCTCTTGCTCTCTAATTTCAAATGTCAATCTACTCATCTCAGCACATTCCAATATTTTCTTAATAATTTCTTCCTGAAATGGTATTTTCTCATTCTTCCAATTTTTAGCAAATACAATCCTAGCCGCTGTTAATACATTTACAATCAGGTACTTCAAATCTTTACTATATATATCAGGTAAAATTCCCAATAAGAAGATCTCTGGTTTCAAGTCTATGTGTTTCTTTGTCATTTTTTCCAACCACATGCGAATTATAGTCCAATATTTTCTAGCGTCCTCACAAGTCCACCACATATGATAATACGAGCCGGGTATCTGATGACATTTCCAGCATTTTTCAGATTTGTTCTGAAACATTCTTGCTATTCTTGTCGGGGGAAAGTGCCACCTGTAAAACATCTTATACAAGTTTTCTTTATATGCTGTTGACATTGTCATTTTATAATTTTGAGACCACAATTTCTGCCATTTCTCTAGATCAATCCCATATCCAAAATTCTTCCCCCAAACAATCATAGTTTCTTTAACTTGTTCTTCCTCTAATTTCATTCCCAGTAAATAACCATATAATTTTTTAATCACCTTCTCATCAGTACCCATCAAGATCTTATCTAAATCAGTCTGCTTATCATAGAATCCCTCCGTTTTAGAATCTTCATCATACCTTGAATGTATTTGCGCATATGAAAACCAATTCATCCTTATACCTTGTTCCTCTAAGTTTTGGATCGATTTAAGTTCACCCTTTTCATCCAAGAGTTCCCCATATCTAACTGTTTGTTCCTTCTTATAAATTATAGGATAGGAAAATGTTTCAATAGTCAATAACCAAACTGGAATTTTCAAATAACATTGTCTTTTTATCTTCTCCCAGTTTAACCACAAAGACTCCGCATATAATGTCTTCTAAAATAACCCTGTGTTTTAGTTTCCTTATACCATAAAAAAGCATGTCAGCCCAACAGCAAATCATGCCCTTCTAATGTCAACAACCTATGCTTTCTTAATGTTATCCATTCTTTGACCCACATCAAGTTTGCAGCTTGATAATACAATTCCCAATTAGGCAGGCCAAAACCTCCTCTAATTCTAGCGTCTTGCAAAAGCTTTAGCTTTATTCTCGCCTTTTTACCTTGCCATATAAACTTCAACATGATTTTATTTAAATCTTCAAAATAGTCTTTTCCAAGCCTAATTGGTATTGTTTGGAACAAAAATAAAATTCTAGATAAAATATTCATCTTGATTGTTGAAATTCTCCCTATTAATGACAATTGCAAGTTTTCCCACTTCTTCAAATCTGTAGCGATCTGTTGTTTGAGTTTAATATAATTATTCTCTTTTAATGTGCTACATCTTGCTGTCAAATATATCCCCAGATACTTAACCTTATTTGTAATTTGGATTTTCAAAAGATCTGCCAGTTCTTCTCTTTGTCTCAATAGCATGTTCTTTGTCAAATCTTTGTTTTATCTTTATTTATTTTCAAACCAGCCATCTCACCATATGTCTCTATCTTTTCCAATAACCTTGGAGCTGTTTCTAACGGGTCTTCCAGAATAAAAGCTAAATCATCAGCAAAAGCTTGTAGTTTAAATTCTTCCTTCTTAATTTTCATTCCTTTTATGCTTTTATCATCCCTAATATTTATATTCAACACTTCCAAGGTCAACACAAATAGCAAAGGAGATTGGGGACACCCTTGTCTTGTGCCTCTTCTCATATTAATAAAATCTGTAAGTTTCCCCTCCATCATTACCTTTGCTGTCTGTTTATTATATATGGCTTCGATTGCTTGAATAATTTTTTTAGCAAAACCCATCTGTTCCAATAGTAATAACATAAATCTCCAATTCACGTTGTCAAATGCCTTTTGAGCATCTAAAAATATCAAAGCCATTTGCTTTTCAGGATGAGCCTCATAGTATTCCAAAGTATCCAAGATTACTCTCATATTGTCTCTGATTTGTCTCTTTGGCAGAAATCCATTTTGATCTGGGTGGCTAAAACATATAAAGAACAGTTGCTGGAATTGGGTATGTCTAATTTAATGAAAAGAAAAACTAGGGATGACATGACTGTTATGGACTAAGCCAACACATCAGTAACAACCCTAAATAGCTTTACTTTGCAGCAAGCTCGTAATCCTGCACTTCTCATTGGCCCGCGAATAGCGAGTCGTGATTGGTCATTTCTGGCCAGTCTGATTGGCTGTTAACGGGCCTCTCTGATTGGACGCTTGTGAGAGCGGTAAACTCAAATCATTGGTTGTTTTGACAGCAGCCAGCTCTATAAAAGAGCTGCTGCTGCCCAAGTATTTGCTCTGTTCTTATTTCACAATAAAGAGTTGAAGTCACCGTTCGATGTCTCGTCTCCGGCGATGAGGGTGGGATGCGGAGACGGTAGAGCTGACTAAGTACTTATCGAACAAGACAGAGCACATGGCTGAAGAGTGCACACAACAAATGGCAAAATGACCAGCGGCGCCATACCACTCGCTCCATTTGACCCAGCAACCGAAGACTGGGACTCGTATATAGATCATTTCCAGATGTTCCTAGAGACCAACAATTTAAAAGATGCTATGCCTGGCAAGAAACGAGCGGTGTTCCTGACTCACTGCGGCCCCACCATTTTCAAAATGGCTAAAGCACTTGCCAAACCGGCGGAAATGAAGACCATGTATTGGGATAACCTCACGCCGATCCTCCGGGCCCATTACGCACCCGCAGTACCTACACTGATATGAAGACACGAGTTTTACCAGAGGGACCAACAGAAGAACGAGAGCGTTGGGGATTTCGTAGCCGACCTCTGGAACCTAGGAAGCCTTTGTGGTTTTGCAAACTTCGAGGAAGCCCTGAGAGACCGCATAGTTCTGGGATTAGATGCACCCACAGTACAGAGTAAACTCATGGAGAAAGGAGACATCAGCCTTGCAGATGTCATCGCCAATGCTACTGCCGCAGAAGCAACCAGGAAGTCAGCTGCTCGAATGCGCCAAGCGAATGCACCGCATCGCCAACTCGCTAACGATAGCCCGCTCACCGCTGAGAAGCATGCTATTACTGCCCACCACGAAGACCTCGAGCCATCCTCAGACAGTGAGGAAGAGGAGGTCAACCGGCTCCACTCGGAATGAGAGCAAAGGAACCAGAGACTTCTGCGTCAATGTGCTGCTTGTGGGGCAAACCACCTGCGATCAGACTGCAAATTCTTTGACACACTCTGCCGTACCTGTGGGAAAAGAGGCCACATTGTGAAGGTCTGCAGAAGCAAGTGAGAGTCCAGTCCCAGCCGAAGGGAGAACAACCTCCGCCGGGAGACAGGCAAACCACCTGAGAATCGGGACCGCCTGAACCACCAATGGAACAACCACTACTACTACAGAAATCGAGCACCTGCCTCTTCAACAAGACGAGAAGAGGCACACCAAACCATTATTATTGGCCACACTTCATCGTTTGATGCAAGAAAGATCCGCGTAAGGGTTACTATTGAGAATCGACCGTACGTGATGGAAGTTGATTCGGGGTCATCCCTATCGATGGTATCCTGGAAAACCCTCAAACAGCTGATCCCTGCCATCTGCCGCCAGGACCTCAGCACTCAACGAATCATCCTAAAAGACTACCAGGGAAACAGAATTCCAGTTGTCGGTTCCAGCCACATCCAAGTATCCTTCAAGGACTGCATCGCGATGCTTCCCTTGACTGTCGTTGATCATGACCAGCCCAGTTTGTTAGGGTTACAGTGGTTCACTCCACTCGGGATTGAACTAGCCGGCATACACCAAACCAGAAGCGATGACTGGGAAGAGGCCCTCATCAGAAATTCCAGGACGTGTTCACAGGAACATTAGGCAAGTACAAGGGGACCCCATATCGTTTAATCTCAGCCCTGATGTAGCTCCCATTCGGCTTAAGCCCCGTCAGGTGCCTTTTGCCCTCAAGCCGAAGATTGATGAGAAGCTAGATAAACTGATAGCCCAGGGCATGTTGGAACCGATTGACCATGCCCACTGGGAAACTCCAATAGTAACGCCCATGAAGCCAGATGGTTCGTTAAGAATTTGTGGGGATTACCGGGCCACCCTAAATCATGCTCTTCAACAGAGCGCTTACCCAGTACCGGTGCTCCAACACCTTCTTCACTCCCTGGATGGCAGAAAAATATTTGCGAAATTGGATTTAGCTCATGCGTACCAGCAACTACCTGTAGACGCGACAACTGCAGAAGCCCAGACAATAGTTACACATAGAGGCGCCTTCAAGTGCAATAGACTCCAATTCGGAGTAAGCGTGGTGCCTGGCATTTTCCAAAGTTTGATGGAAAGACTATTACAAGGCATAAAAGGCGTCGTGCCTTATTTTGACGACATCTTAATAGCTGCCCCCACTAAAGAGTTATTAGTACAACGACTCAGAAAGGTTCTTCAGAAATTTAAAGACGCTGGCCTGAAAGTAAAAAGGGACAAGTGTCAACTTTGTACGGAGAGAGTGGAGTTCCTGGGATACCTTCTCGACAGACAGGGAATCCACCCCACCGAAAAAAAACTAACTGCAATTAAAAACACCCCGAGACCTAGCAATAAGACAGACCTCCAAGCCTTCCTGGGACTCATTAACTTTTATAACATCTTCTTGCCCCAGAAGGCAACCGTAGCCGAGCCCCTACATAGACTTCTCGACAAAAAGGCTTCCTGGGTCTGGGGACGGCGTGAAGAAAGGGTATTCCAACAAGTAAAAGACCTCTTAAACTCCAATGCTGTATTGATACAATACGATGAGACTCTACCCTTAACGGTTACCTCTGACGCCTCACCATTTGAGTGGGAGCCATTTTAAGCCATATCCTACCAAATGGGAATGAGGCACCTATTGCGTTCTTTTCAAGAACCTTGTCTAAGACTGAAAGGAACTATAGTCAACTTGATAAAGAGGCTCTCGCAATTAAACGCTTCCATGAATATGTATATGGGAGACCCTTTGCCATAATTACAGACCACAAGCTGCTACTCGGTATTTTGGCGGGAAACAAACCAACTCCCCATATCTTATCACCAAGAATGACACATTGGTCAGAATTTTTAGCCGCCTACGATTATCGATTGCAACACTGCCCGGGGAAAACCATTCCCCACACTGACGCTTTGAGCCACTCTCCACTACCAGACATCATAGAAGACCCAGCTCCAACCCTAGCCGTATTGCAAATCGAAACCCTTAAATCGCCGCTGCTGACTGCTCGAGACATCGCCTCAGAAACAAAAAAGGACCCTGTTTTGGCACGAGTCCTCAGCTGGGTGGAACGGGGTCGGCCGGTCAGCACACCTAACAACACTTTCAAGCCATTCAGAAATCGACAGACAGAACTATTCTCCCAAAAGAGCTGCATCTTGTGGGGAGACAGAGTTGTAATCCCGGAGAAATTGCAACATAAGGTATTAAAAATGTTGAACAATGGACATCCAGGCATCGTGCGGATGAAGGCATTGGCCAGGAGTTATGCATGGTGGCCTGGGTTTGACAAACAGATAGAGACCTGGGTAGCAAAGTGCAGCAAATTCAGGAGACTCGCTCTACTCCTCCAAAAACTCCCCCAACTCAGTGGGAAACACCTCAAGGCCCTTGGTCCCGTATCCACATCGATTTTGTGGCACCCACAAGAGGACATACTTTCCTCCTAACAGTGGATGCCTATTCCAACTGGCTCGAGGTCCACAAGATGAAAAGCACTACCACAGAGGCGGTCACTAAAAAACTGAATAAGCTATTCGCTACTCACAGATTGCCGGATGTCCTGGTCTCTGATAATGGCCCCCAATTCACTGCCCTGGCATTCGAACAGTACCTGGCAGATCGGGGCATCCACCATGCCTTAACATAGCCAGCTCACCCTGCGGCCAATGGTAGGGCTGAGCGAATGGTTCAATTTGTAAAAAAGACTTTGCACAGAATGGACCAGGGCGACATTGATGACAAAATAACCCAGATGCTTCTCCTCCAACACATAACCCCAAACAGCACCACGAACAGAATCCCAGCTGAACTTCTGATGGGCCGGAAACTTCGCTCATATCTCGATCGCCTCCACCCAAATTACACACCTGAACAACTCCCAGGATCCAGCAGCAAGTGTCAGGCATTCCTGGAAGGTGACCCCGTGTTGGCGAAAAACTTCTCGGGTGACCCATTGTGGGTCCCCACTACCATAATGCAACTTATGGGACCCCGATCCTATTGCCTACAAACTGCAGGTGGTAAGATGTGGAAGCGCCACATAGACCAACTCCGTTCCAGACTAGCACCTAGTCCTATCTCAGCCCCGAATCTCTATCTGGGGGAGGGGGAAGGAACATCGAGGAGGCCAAAAAAGAAATAACAGATGACTTAACAATCGAAACCCAGCAGTCTACACAACCAACCAGGGGATACTCACCACCAGAAGGAGAACCGAGCCGGGTAGTGGCCTCACCGCATGACAGCACTGCGATGGCAACAGATCCAGGAACGTGGAAGACAGCACTGGCGGAAGCAGAGAGAACAGCCCAGAGCCATTCGAAGGAACAGCGGGACCGTTTTCACCATCCAGCCCAGCTAGCAGCCCACCGGAACCAGAGCCAAGACAGAAACTGGTGGAACAGCGCAGGTCAAGCAGACAGGTGAAGCGACCTGCCTATTTACGAGAATACGTCACCCCACCCCCTCAGACAGAACCTAGGGGGGAGGGGTGTTATGGACTAAGCCAACGCATCAGTAACAACCCTAA
Organism: Hydrophis major; assembly: GCA_033807585.1. NCBI lineage: Eukaryota > Metazoa > Chordata > Lepidosauria > Squamata > Elapidae > Hydrophis > Hydrophis major. The sequence continues at coordinate 19,799,261 of CM066333.1, forward strand.
ATAGCTTTACTTTGCAGCAGGCTCGTAATCCTGCACTTCTCATTGGCCCGCGAATAGCGATTCGTGATTGGTCGTTTCTAGCCAGTCTGATTGGCTGGCCTCTCTGATTGGATGCTTGTGAGAGCGGTAAACTCAAATCATTGGTTTTTTTGACAGGAGCCAGTTCTATAAAAGAGCTGCTGCTGCCCAAGTATTTGCTCTGTTCTTATTTCACAATAAAGAGTTGAAGTCACCGTTCAATGTCTCGTCTCCATTCCTTGCGCCCATGCTCAGGACTTAACAATGACAGCAGTGTTCCAATATCTCAGGGGTTCCCACAAAGAAGAGGGAGTCAAGCAATTCTCCAAAGCACCTGAGCACAGGACAAGAAGCAATACATGGAAACTAATCAAGGAGAGAAGCAATCTAGAATTAAGGAGAAATTTCCTGACAGTTTGAACAATTAATCAGTGGAACAACTTGCCTACAGAAGTTGTAAATACTCCAACACTGGATGTTTTAAGAGATTGGACAATCATTTGTCTGAAATGATATAGGGTTTCCTGCCTAAGCAGGGGGTTGGATCCAAGGTCCCTTCCAACTCTGTTATTCTATTCTATTCTATCTTCAGGAGGAGAAGAAAACTATTGAAATTGATATTTATCTTGCATTACTTTTAAAAGATGTGGAAAGCATGTGAGATTTCTTTTATTAACATGGCCTCAACATCATTTCTCAGCTCTCAACAATTTAAAAGTCTGCCTTTCCCCCACTATTTGAAAATTTATGTAATTTGCGGAAGAAAGTTCCTACATTTGTTTAAAAGCATTATCTGATGTGGATGTGGCTTTTATTACAATGCAATTTGTGCAATTTATTACAATGGAGGTTCATAGGCAATGGAGTGGAATGGTCCATGCTCCCTTGATTTTTCATTTCTCTTAGATGTGACTGGATCTATGAACCTCTAACGCTCAGTTTGGCTGCAAAGTATCCATGCATTTATTTATTTTTAGCATGCAATGAAATGTGCAGTGGGAATTTTAAAAGTGAGACATAGCAACCTCTACCATATCTGCCTGTTTCCAGACATGTGCCTTTATTCAATCTGTGATATCAAATATGAGCCGGTCATGGGAAACATGAAAAAAAATAAGATTAATGCAGTTGGTTTCATTAAAAAATATAATAATAAAATGTGCATGTTCATAATTAACTTGATAAACAAGAAGTTGCTAAGTCTCACCCATGGTTTACTTGAAAATTGATGGAATGGGGACCTCTCCACATTGACTCGGGCTTTCATATTTCCAAAGCCAATAAAATCAGGACCCAAATTTTTGGGAGCAATATGCTGACTCTGTGAACTGCTTAGAGAGGCCTTTAAAGATCTGTGAAGAGATATATAAGTCTAAACATTATTGCTATTTTTCCCACATAACTTCAGATAACACTTAATCTACCACAATAAAGCAGAATTGTGGGGGAGGGGGTTAGGGCTATAAAAACATTTCACTGAGATGAACACTTTAAAGTAAAGAAGGCAAGAAATTAAAGGAATGAAATTACGGATGTGCAATTTGTTTGATTTATCCAGATTTATCCAGTCTAGTTCACTATCTGGGTATATTTTACATATTTCTAGCCTTTTATTGTTCTTAATTACTGTGTTTCATACAGTATTTCTTGCACTTCACTTTTAAATAACAATATAAAAATGTAATAGGCATTCTCCTTTTCATAATAATCTGAGAACAATATGTGATAATTGAGCATGCTTGAGCAATTCAATATTTTCACATTCAGGTGACCTAATCTGCTCTTCTAGAATTTACAATGTATGCAATCTATTAATCCACTAGAGTTTTTTTGATTCTATTTTAATTTATGTTCTACAAATTGCTATTCACAATATATCTCAGCAGAAATGTGCCAAAATAGGCATTTAGGGCTGTTTTTGTTCAGAAAATACATATTTAAATATGTATGTCAAAAGAAACTACTGTTTGCATACACCTTTTCAGAAAAATAACACTTTTAAAACATATATAACATGATTATTGGAAAGAGTTTTAATGAGTGGTTATCCTATGTCAGAGAGCATGGTTCCCATTGCTAATTTTAAAAGTTTCATGAGCTGGTCCTTATGGACATGGATGTAGTCTTCCCAGTGGTGCAATTCAACTGGTGTAACAATCAGTTCAGTGAGCACGTGGTTACCAGCTGATGTGTGGCAAACCGCTCTGCCGTGAGAATCAGCTGGGTTCAAAAACAAGGAATAGAAGCACAGAAAAATGGCAGGAACAGGTGGGTGGCTCCAAATAATCACCAGAACTACAAGTTCACTCAAACCAGTCCAAACCAGTAGAATCTCACCCCTGAGTCTTCCAATAGAAGCTCCAGGCTGTCTGAGCTTTTCTACCCCTCATTACTGACTCACTTAAGGGCAAGGGAATGTCCACCTTTGGATTTTGACTGCTTTCACACAATATTTGATGGAAGCTTGGCAGAAAAGGCAGCAATATGAGATACTCCAGTTAGGTAATACACTTGCTTCTTAGAAGTTAGGTTAACATTATTGATGACTATCAACTATTGATTTTGTATAGGGTAACCACCATCTTTTGTCGCATTATTGCAAAACCTTTCTATTATAAATTTTAAAAGCATTGTCTACTTTATCCTTCATATCATTTGTGGAATAAATTTGCTGCACTTGTACACTTTATACTATCATTAAGTATAAAGTATACTTTATATTTAATAGTATTAAACAATTGCCTTAAATCTGCTGTTTTGTTCCACATAGTTCAGGTTTTTAGTTTGGAGATGATGGAGATGGTGGCAGAGAGGGTTGAGAGGAGAGAAAGAGGGAGGGAGAGAGAGAGAGGAGGAGGAGGATAGAAAGGGATTTGAGCATCCTCATTCCATTACAGCCAAAATTACTTAAATTTGATGAGAATAAAATGATACCTCATGTTTTCATTTTCAGTAACCTTTAGAAAGTTTGAGCTCCTCATCAGCAAACTTCCTGATTTAGTTTTGTGTTAGATTTGTGTTTTGCGGGGATTCCTGACTAAAAGCTTTTGATAGTCTAATCCTGAACATTTAATACATCAATGCTTTTCTTTGACCCAGCAGGCAAATCAATCATTCAGAAGGACCATCTGTTGGCATCTGCAACCTGTTAATTCTGCAATTTATGTTTATTCTTATTTCTGTTGTATTGTAAGCTTTTGACAATAAATAAATAAATAAAATAAAAGCATCTTCAGCTCTGACAGATTAGTGGGGAGTGGAAGGATTTATATTCCTTGCAGACAGCTGGTTATTTGCATCCTTTTAAAGGGTCATTGAAGCACTTGGAGGTTTATCTGTGTCCTCAGGGTCACCTGAGTCGTGCTTCTCGTTCCTGTAGTCTGCAGTTTTTCCTCTGGAAATCATTCCTACTCCTACACTATTCAAAAGGTGTCCATCCCAAATTATATAGCTAAAAGTCTGTAGAGATTCTCAGTCATCCAGGGCATGATTATCTCAAAATCATGATCTGGAGACAACTGGACTTTTCAGGAGGCAACTGGACTTTCTTGTTTTTTTCCTTCTTCTGAGCCTATAGATGCCTCTTTTGCTGCTCACCAAGCTCTTGCATTTAAGATTTAAATCTAAGATTTAAGGGGCATCTACTGCTGCATGCAATTTCCTTTCCCGTCACCCTCTTCACTTTACCATGTATTAAACAGCTTTTAGCATAAGAGGCCATTGGCAAAAAAACCCCTGAGTTTGTGGACAAGAAGTGACCTGCAGAAATTAGATCTTATTTCTGTAGAACAGAGATAGATTACTAGGAAGAAGAATCCATAATTGGCCAGCTCTGGTATTGGTCCAAATGAGGTAGTTATCTGGGATGACAAACATGGTAGGGGGAGAAAAACAGCAAGATTTTTTGAATGAGAAGAACAGGTACAATCTAGTTTTCCCCATACCTTTGATGCTAGCAATTGCCAGTTTATAAGGAAATAGAAGGGCAATGTTGTCATTTTTCCAACTAGCAGACTGCCTCAGCCCTTACCTATAAAATGAATGTCTCCTTCAGAGAATTTGGCAATTCTCATAATGTATCATTCAGCCATCTTGGAATGACAGCTCTCTAATCCTCAGCTATTCCTGATAGTATTATTAAGTGTGCATTATGAAAGGCTAACTGAAAAACGCAGTTGACCAGGTTAATACATCATCTACCTAAGGGCAATCTAATATCAGTGGACTCAGAGTGCTGTTCTATACACATGTGTCACCACTTTAGCCATTTCTGTATTCCATCAGGACCTGCCTAATAATAAGATTAGACCTGTCAATGCAGTACATTCATATTTATTAATGAACCAGCTTACAAACTGAATCTTCTTGCAGGCTTATGTTTTAATATGGCTGCCTTAATTAGCAGCAAAGAGTTGCAAAATACAGATCACTGAATCATTTATAATGTGTGCTCAGCCATAATGTTTATCCTATCTGATATAGTTTGAGGCATGGGTTAAATGAATGGAGACAGTCTTAGTTGGTGAACTTTCAGCTCTTTATCACATAGTGACTTAAGACTTTAATAACAACAACTCTGCCTTATATAGGCAACCTTAATGCGAAACAACCAATAGGGAGCTGTAAGACGCTAGCTCCAGAACCAATAAGAGTCCTTCGTTAAGGGCCAATCGGATTCTCTGAGCCCGACCAATCCGATCGAGTCGCTTAACAACCAATCAGAAGTGCAGGACCAGAACCCTGCACTTTACCCCAAGCTCGCTTTTATTTTAACTATTTACATACATAGCACCCCTTCCCCCTGGCTCCTCAATTATGGTGTGACTATATAGTCCTTCAAATAGGACGGTTGTCTTTTGGGTCTATCAGATTTTCTTTGGACTGGCTGTGTGCAGTCCTGTTGAGGTAGGCTGTTGTTTGGCAGTGGCTCAGCTTCTCGTTCGGGTGTGATTTCCCTTGGAGCGTATGACTCTTCCTCCTGCTCCAATTCCTGAGTTTCACTTGTTTCATCGCTTTCTTGGAACAGGTTCCTTGGAATATCGTCTTCTTCCGTTCCTTCCCCCACCCTCAGTTTGGTCGTAGGGGAGTTGTTGGCTGGCCGATATGAGTCGTGACCGTAATTGGTCAATATGTCATTTCCACAATCTTTCATCAACACATCTTACAATATAGGATTTGGGCCCAGTCTCGCGTATTATTGTTGCTTCAATCCAAACCGGGTCACCCGATAAATTTCTTGCATAAACGGGGTCGCCTACCTTGAAGGTACGGTAGCATCCGCTGGATCCTGCAGGCTTTTCTGGCTCGTAAGCAGGGTGCAATCGGTCGAGGCGGGAACGGAGTTTTCGCTCCATAAGAAGTTCGGCAGGAGTTCTGCCGGTTACGCTGTGCAGAGTGATGTGTTGTAGGAGTAGGATGCGGTTTATTTTTTCGTCAATATTATCATAGTCCACTTTTTGCAAAGTCTTTTTTACAAATTGGACCATGTGTTCCGCTCGGCCGTTGGTAGCAGGATGCACAGGCAAGGTGAGTGCATGGCGGATGCCATTATCAGCAAGGTACTGTTCAAACATTAGCGCTGTAAACTGTGGTCCGTTATCGGACACCAAGACGTCCAGCAATCCATGAGTTGCAAAGAGTCTATTAAGGACTTTAATGACTGCTTCGGAGGTTGTATTGGTCATTCGATGAATTTCTAACCAATTAGAGTATGCATCAACAGTCAATAGCAATGTATGTACTTTAATCGGCCCTGCGAAATCCAGGTGGATTCTGGACCAGGGTCCGCGTGGCATCTCCCATTCGGTCGGTGCAGCTTTTGGCGGTGAGTTGCTGGTTTGTTGGCGTGGGGAATGGCTTTCCCCAGGCAATGTAACAATCGATAATTGTAAGCAGCTAGGAACTCTGACCATCTAGTCATTCTTGGGGACAATATATAGGGGGTTGGTTTGTCCTCAGCGATTATCTCCAGTAAAGGTTTGTGGTCAGTTACAATGGTAAATGTCCTTCCATATACATACTCATGGAATTTTTTTACGGCTGACACAATTGCAAGAGCTTCCTTATCTATTTGTCCATAGTTACGTTCTGCATGGGAAAGAGTCTTTGAAAAGTATGCAACGGGGGCCTCGTTTCCATTAGGCAGCACATGGCTCAGAATGGCGCCCACCCCAAACGGTGAGGCATCACAAGTTATAATCAATGGTAATGTTTCATTATATTGCATAAGTACAGAATCAGATGTAAGTAAATCTTTTACATTTTGAAACGCTTTTTCCTCTCGGTAATCCCAAACCCACAATGCTTTCTTATCTAATAACCGGTGTAACGGTTCCGCCACAGTCGCCTAATGCGGTAAAAACACATTATAGAAATTGATAAGGCCTAAAAATGCCTGTAGATCTGTTTTGTTGCGGGGTCTGGGAGCATTTTTTATTGCCCTTAATTTACTCTCAGTAGGGTGAATACCCTGACTATCAATGCGATAACCTAGAAATTCAACACTGTCGGTATACAGATGACATTTATCCCTTTTTACTTTCAGTCCCGCTTCTTGGAATTTTTTAAGAACACATTTTAAATGATTCTGCAGAATTTTTTTACTAGGAGCTGCAATTAACACGTCATCAAAATACAGAACCACGCCCTTGATTCCCTGCAATAATCGTTCCATTAAACTTTGGAATATTCCCGGGGCTACACTTACCCCAAATTGCAATCAGGTACATTTAAAAGCACCTCTGTGCGTTACTATCGTTTGAGCTTGGGCTGTTTTATCATCCACGGGCAATTGTTGATAGGCTTGAGCTAAATCTAATTTAGCAAAAACCTTTCCGCCTCCCAGGAAATGAAGGAGGTGCTGTACCACTGGCACTGGATACGCGTTCTGCTGGAGGGCGTGGTTTAGAGTGGCCCGGTTGTCCCCACAGATTCAGATTGACCCATCTGGTTTAATGGGTGTTACAATAGGAGTTTCCCATGGGGAATGATCAATGGGTTGCAGTACCCCTTGTTTAATTAGTTTGTCAAGTTGTTCATCTATCTTGGCCTTAAGGGTGAACGGAACTCGACGGGGCTTTAAACGGATTGGGGCGACCTTAGGGTTGAGGCTAAACGAAATTGGGGTCCCCTTATACTCACCCAGATTTTCTGCGAAGACATCGCTGAATTCAGAAATAAGGTCCTCCTCCCACTCGCAATCACCGACTCGGTTCACGCCAGCTACTTCGATGCCGAGTGGCGCAAACCATTGGAGGCTCAAACTAGGCCTGTCCCTATCGATGATCGTTAGAGGTAAGTATGCCATATGCTTTTTAAACGAGACACGGACTCGACAAGACCCAACCACAGGGATCCGATTCCCTTAATAGTCTTTAAGGATGAGACGTTGCATTCGAAAGTCTTGGCGTTGGATGGTAGGAATTAGTTGTTTTAATGTCTTCCACGACACCATCGAGAGGGACGATCCGGAATCGACCTCCATGTGGCAAGGTTGGTTCTCTATGGCTACTGTAACTCAAATCTTCTTAGCGTCCATGGCTGAGGTGTGACCCATAGTGATAATATGGTGAGCCTCTTCTTTCTGCAACGCTCGATATCTATAGGAGTGGTTTGCTGGATCTCGCCTTACAGGACGGTTTCCTGCCGATTGGCGAAAGTTGGTTCCCCTTGAGGCCTGACTTGGTCCCGGTAAACTGCGACAGACTCGACTGATGTGGCCTCGTTTTCCGCACTCATGGCAGAGTGCGTCACGGAATTTGCAGTCTGCCCTGGGGTGGTTTGCCCCGCAACCAGCGCAAGGGCGTGAGGGTTTAGGGCGAGGGTCCCAGTCGGACCGCAGTCGATGGACCCCTTCTTCGTCGCTGTCTGATGATGAAGAGAAGTCCTCGTAGTGCATTGTTGCTAGCTGCCCTTCTGAGCTGGGTAAGATGTCGCCTGTCGGTGGGGTCGGTGGGTTTTAGCTTCACCGTAGTTGCGCAGCCGACTTTTTGGTCGCCTCAGCAGCAGTGGCTTCGGCGATGGCATCAGCAAGGCCAATGTCGCCCTTCGCCATCAGCTTGCTTTGCACGCCTAGCGCATCTAATCCCAGAATTAAACGGTCTCTCAGTGCTTCATCAAAGTCTGCGAACCCACAGAGGCCTCCCAAGTGTCAGAGGTCTGCCACGAAGTCAGCCACAATCTCTCTTTTTCGCTGGCTTCTTTGATAGAACTCGTGGCGTCTCACGAGTGTAGGTACGGTTGGCGCGTAATGGTCTCTCAGGAGAGGTTCGAGGTCGTCCCAGCTCATTGCTTTCACTTCTCGAGGTTCCGCGAGTGCTTTCGCCATTTTAAAGACAGCCGGGCCGCAGTACGTCAGGAACAGCGCCCGCTTCTTGGCTGGTGTGGCGTCCTTCAGGTTGTTTGTTTCGAGGAACATTTGGAAGCGATCCATGTAGGATTCCCAATCCTCTTGGTTTGGATCGAACGGAGCGGGTGGTACGATGCCGCTGGACATGGTTTCGGTTGGTGGTGTCGTCTTAACACATGCTCTGTTTTTCTTCCAAGTTCCTTCAGATCAGATGTCTCCAAATCCCATCCTCGTCGCCAGTGATATAGTTTGAGGCATGGGTTAAATGAATGGAGACAGTCTTGGTGAACTTTCAGCTCTTTATTACATAGTGACTTAAGACTTTAATAACAACAACTCTGCCTTATATAGGCAACCTTAATGCGAAACAACCAATAGGGAGCTGTAAGACGCTAGCTCCAGAACCAATAAGAGTCCTTCGTTAAGGGCCAATCGGATTCTCTGAACCCAACCAATCCGATCGAGCCGCTTAACAACCAATCAGAAGTGCAGGGCCAGAACCCTGCACTTTACCCCAAGCTCGCTTTTATTTTAACTATTTACATACATAACACTATCCTATCATCTCTCTCTCATTCCTTTCCCCTCTCTCTCCCTCTCTCCCTCTATCTCTCTGTCTCTATCTCCCTATTTCCCTCTCTGCCTCTCTCCATCCTCTCTCTCCTTTCCTCTATCTCTCTCCTCTACCTCTTTTTTCCCCCTTTCTCCCTCTCAGCCTTCCTCTTTCTCTTTTCCTCCCTTCCCTTGTTTCTCTCTCACTCTCACTCCTCTACCTCTTTCTGTCTCGCCCCACTTTTCTCTCCCTTTCTCTCACTCTCTGTCTTGCCTGACTGTACACACACACAGTTGTACTGTGAAATGTGAAGCTGCCTCACTTCAAGTAGAAATGCCTACCTTGTGCATCTAATCACACTTGGCCAAATAAAGTATTCAGTTCAATTCACCAAATACTCTGATTTCATCCCTGCTTTTTAGAGTTTGTGAGGTTTACTATTGTTGGAAGAAATGTCCATCTGGGTTCAGTTCCAAGTGGGGAAAAAGACACTGGAAAAATGGAGGCTATTTGAAAAGATGGTTTATTGATGAATAGGATGGGTTCCTAGACAAGAAATGGGGAGAGATGCTAAGAGTCCCTGGGTTTTATACCCTCTCTGGGCTTTGAACTTCCTGGGACACAGAAAGAGTATTCCGATTGATTGCTGTGAAATGTCATAGCTAGCTTTATAGGTTGTCTGTGTGCTAAGTTTGGTTGAAATTTGGTGGGTGGTGCAATGAAGGGCAGTTGAATGGTTCTGCCTGAAGGAGATAGAACTTTGTTATGTAGAATAGACAGCCCCAGGCCTTAATGGACCATTAAGAAAGGTGGCAGAGCTGAGTTTCTGCCTCTCTGAGTTTCTACTTCTTTTTTAGGGGAAATATTCTGCCTTTTTAATATATTCTAAAATATTTCATTTTTATAGGAGAGGGATGGGTTTTAACTATGGAGTACAGGAGGTATATTTTAAAGAGTTATGGGAATTAGGAAGAAATGGAAAGCTGAGAAAATTAATATGCAATTCCATTTGGAGCAATCTGAGAAAAACAGCTTCAATTGCTTTTTTCTTCTTCTTGCCCAACTAGACAATTATTTTTAAGTTCAGCTAGCACCGTTAATGGCTGAAAAGCTGAGACAGTGAAATCAGAAGGACCAAGACTTTGATGGCAAATTTCAATTAATGTATTTAAACAATGGAATGGAGATTGCACGAGTATATAAGAAATATGATAATGTTATCTGCTGTGGTCAGTGTTGTGTATGTACCATAGTTAATAAAGTATGAACTTGAGGTAAAGTGCAGGGTTCTGGCCCTGCACTTCTGATTGGCTGTTAGGCGGCCAGATCGGATTGGTTAGTTCTGAGGAATCCGATTGGCCCTTAACAAAGAATTCTTATTGGTTAAAAGAGCTAGCGTTCATAGCTCGTTATTGGACAATTCTTACAAGGGTTGCCTATATAAGACAGAGCTCACTGTTGTTGTTTTGAGAAGTCACTATGCAAATAAAGAGCTGAAAGTTCACCGTTCAGAGGCTGTCTCCATTTATTCCGACCCATGATCAGTACTTAACACTGGCGACGAAGGTGGGATTTGGAGACGTCTGAACCAAAGAAACCAGGAAGCAACACCGAGCACGTGATAGACGACGCCAACAATGGAACCATGTCTGGCGGCATCGTACCACCCACTCCATTCGATCCAAACCAAGAGGATTGGGAATCCTACATGGATCGCTTCCAAATGTTTCTCGAGACGAACAACTTGAAGGATGCCACGCCAGCAAAGAAAAGGGCGTTGTTCCTGATGCATTGCGGCCCAGCTGTATTTAAGATAGCTAAAGCACTCGCCAAACCTCGAGAAGTGAAGGCCATGAGCTGGGATGACCTCGAACCCATCCTGAGAGACCATTATGTGCCAACCGTGCCTACGCTCGTGAGACGCCACGAGTTTTATCAGAGGAACCAACGAAAAGGGGAAAGCGTGGCCAATTTCATGGCGGACATCCGAAATATAGGGGGCCTCTGCGGATTCACCCATTTAGAAGAGGCACTAAGAGATCAAATAGTTCTGGGACTAGATGCACTAGGCCTGCAAAGCAAGCTGATGGCAAAAGGTGACATCAGCCTTGCCGACACCATCGCCGAAGCCACGGCAGCAGAGGCGACCAAAAAGTCGGCTGCACAACTACGGCGAAGCCGCACTCTGGTACCACTACCTACAAGCGACATTTTATCCAAGTCTGAAGGACAGCTCGCGACGACGCACCAGGACCACTCTTCGTCCTCAGACAGCGACAAAGAAGGGGTCCATCGACTGCAGTCCGACCAGGACCCTCGCCCGAAGCCCTTACGCCCTTGCGCTGGCTGTGGAGCCAACCATGCCAGGTCCGAATGCAAATTCCACGACGCACTCTGCCAAGAGTGCGTGAAACGAGGCCACATCGGACGGGTCTGCCGCAGCTTGCCAGGACCCAGCCAGGCCTCAAAAGGGGCTAATTATCACCAATCGACAGGAAACCGTCCTGTAAGGCAAGAGCCAGTAAACCACTCCTACAGAAATCGAGCTTTGCAGAGAGAAGAGGCTCACCATACTAACACTATTGGTCACGCCTGAACCTTGGACACTAAGAAAATCTGAGTCACGGTAGCCATCAAGAACCAGCCTTGCCCCATGGAGGTCGACTCGGGATCTTCCCTCTCAATGGTGTCCTGGAAGACACTCAAGCAACTCATCCCGACAATTCTACACCAAGACCTCCAATTTCAACGCCTCATCCTCAAGGACTACCAAGGGAATCGAATCCCCGTTGTCGGGTCCTGCCGAGTCTCCTTCAAGAAGCATACAGAGTACTTACCTCTAATGGTCATCGATAGAGATAGGTCTAGCCTACTAGGCTTCCAATGGTTCGTGCCACTCGTCATTGAAGTGGCCGGCGTAAACCGAGTCGGTGGTTGTGACTGGGAGGAAGACCTTATCTCTGAGTTCAGGTACGTCTTCACGGACCGCTTAGGCGAGTATAAGGGGACCCTGATCTCATTCAGTCAAGATCCAAAAGTAGCTCCCATTCACTTGAAGCCCCGTTGAGTTCCGTTCGCTCTTAAAGCAAAAATCGACGAACAACTCGACAAGCTAATTGCTCAAGGGGTGTTGAAGCCCATCGATCACTCTCCATGGGAAACCCCTATTGTAACACCCATTAAGCCAGATGGGTCAATCCGAATTTGTGGGGACTACCGGGCCACTTTGAACCACGCCCTACAGCAAAATGCATATCCAGTTCCGGTGGTGCAGCACCTCCTCCATTCCTTGGGGGGCGGGAAGGTTTTCGCTAAATTGGATTTAGCTCAAGCTTATCAACAATTACCAGTGGATGAAAAAACAGCTCAAGCCCAAACAATTGTAATGCACAGGGGTGCCTTTAAATGTACCCGATTGCAATTCGGAGTTAGTGTAGCCCCAGGGATCTTGCAGAGCCTTATGGAAAGGTTATTACAAGGAATCAAGGGCGTGGTCCCTTATTTTGATGACGTATTAATTGCAGCCCCTACCAAAAAAATCTTACAGGACCATTTGAAATGCGTTCTAAAAAAATTCCAAGAGGCCGGACTTAAGGTGAAAAAAAAAAATGTCAATTGTATACTGACAATGTTGAGTTTCTAGGGTACCGGATTGATAGCCAGGGCATTCATCCTACCGAGAGTAAATTAAAAGCGATCAAAAACACTCCCAAGCCACGCAACAAGGCCGATCTCCAGGCATTCTTAGGCCTCATTAATTTCTATAATGTATTTTTACCACACAAGGTAACTGTCGCTGAACCGTTACACTGATTATTAAATAAGAAAGCATTGTGGGTATGGGGTTACCAGGAAGAGCAAGTGTTCCGGAATGTTAAAAAACTGCTCACATCTGACTCTGTACTTATGCAGTATAACAAGACTTTGCTGTTAGTTATAACCTGCGATGCATCGCCTTTCGGGGTGGGTGCCATTTTGAGCCATGTACTGCCTAATGGGAACGAAGCCCCTGTTGCATACTTTTCGAAGACTCTTTCACAAGCAGAGTGGAACTATGGACAAATTGATAAAGAAGGCCTCGCCATCGTTTCAGCTGCAAAAATATTTCATGAATATGTGTATGGAAGGACATTTACCATTATAACTGACCACAAACCATTGCTAGGGATAATAGCCGGGGACAAGCCAACCCCCTGCATATTATCCCCTAGAATGACCTGATGGTCAGAATTCCTAGCTGCTTTTAATTATCGGCTGCAATATCGCTCGGGGAAAGCCATTCCCCACACTGATGCATTAAGCCGAGCACCACTTCCAGAGACTCTCGAGGATCCAGCACCAACGGCAACCACGTTGCAGATCGAAACACTCAACTGGCCGCCTATGACCGCCCGAGACATCGCGAGAGAAACCAAATGAGACCACACCCTAGCTCGAGTCCTAGGCTGGGTAGAACGTGGATGGCCATTGGACCAAGTACCAGATGACTTCGCATCATTCACATCTCAACAGACTGAACTTTTTTCGCAAAAAGGCTGTATCATCTGGGGCGATAGAGTTGTTGTCCCAGAGCGACTCCGGAAGACGCTGCTGCGAATTCTGCATGAGGGCCACCCCGGCATCATGCGAATGAAGGTGCTTGCACAAAGCTACGCATGGTGGCCAGGCATAGACCGGCAAATCGAGCAGTGGGTTAAAGCGTGTTCCAATTGCCAACAAGTCAGCAACGCCCCGCCAAAATCCATGCCTACTGAATGGGAGACGCCACGTGGACCCTGGTCCAGAATCCACCTGGATTTCGCGGGGCCAACCAAGGGCTATACCTTCCTGCTGACAGTCGACGCATACTCCAATTGGTTAGAAATTCATCGTATGATGGCTACGACCTCCGAGGCGGTGATCAAGATTCTAAACAGACTCTGCAACCCATGGATTGCCAGACGTCCTCGTGTCCGATAACGGGCCACAGTTTACGGCACTAATGTTCGAGCAGTACCTCGCTGACCGCGGCATCCGCCATACGCTCACCTCGCCTGCCCACCCTGCGACCAATGGCCGAGCTGAACGCATGGTCTAATTTGTTAAAAAGACTTTGCAAAAAGTGGACTATGACAATATCGATGACAAGGTCAACCAAATTCTCTTTTTGCAACACATAACTCCACATAGCGTCACCGGCAGAACTCCCGCCGAACTACTGATGGGACGAAGACTCCGCTCCCACCTCGACCGGTTGCACCCTGCTTATGAACCGGAAAAGCAATAGGATCCAGCGGCCGTTGTCGCACATTCCAGGTAGGAGACCTCGTTTATGCATGAAACTTATTGGGTGACCCGTTGTGGATAGAGGTGACAGTAGTACGAGTGACCAGCCCCAAATCCTACGTAGTGGAATGCTGTGACAATAAACTGTGGAAATGGCATATCGACCAATTACGGTCACGACTCACAATGGCCAGTCAACAACTCCCCCATGACCTAACCGAGGGGGGGGGGAGGTACGGAAGAAGATGAAGTTCCAGGGAATCTGCTCGAAGGGAGCGACGAGCTAAGTGATACTCAGGAAATGGAGCAGGAAGGAGAATCGTTTGCACCGCAAGAAATTGCACCTGAGCAAGAAGAAGAACCACTACCAAACAACAATCTACCTCAACAGGATTGCAACCAACCAATCCAATGAAAATCCGAAAGACTTAAAAGACAACCATCCTGTCTAAGGGACTATATAACTACACCATAATTAAGAAGCTAGGGGGAAGGGGTGTTGTGTATGTACCATAGTTAATAAAGGATGAGCTTGAGGTAAAGTGCAGGGTTCTGGCTCTGCACTTCTGATTGGCTGTTAGGCGGCCAGATCGGATTGGTTAGTTCTGAGGAATCCGATTGGCCCTTAACAAAGAATTCTTATTGGTTAAAAGAGGTAGCGTTCATAGCTCGTTATTGGACAATTCTTACAAGGGTTGCCTATATAAGGCAGAGCTCACTGTTGTTGTTTTGAGAAGTCACTATGCAAACAAAGAGCTGAAAGTTCACCGTTCAGAGGCTGTCTCCATTTATTCTGACCCATGATCAGTACTTAACAGTCCGAAAAGTGTGTAAAATGCATTTAACAATGCAGATTGCTTTTAAAAAAGCAGTTCAAGTCAAATGGAGTGAAAAAAAAGTACTCATATAAAACGATTTTAAATTGAAAATAATTTACTTAGGGAGATAAGTCATTAATCCAATTAATTATTTATTTGAATCAACATGATGGCTCTAAGAGTGACATTTGCAACATTAAGAAATGATTCAACTGTAAGATATACATGTAGGAAATTAAAAGATGATTTATGGTTTGGCTATGATTAAGCTTTTAAAGATTTGTTCAGGTAATAACTAGGTATAGGAATAATTATGCCAAACATAGTTTTGAATAATTCATGTATGGAAGCAAAAGTATAGAAATAATATCTTTAATACTTAAAAATTAATCTTTTAATTAAACATGGGCTTTATTTCTCTTAAAATAAGTATATATGTTACATTCCCTACTGGACTAAAATATATTGTTTAAACTGATTTCCTTTACAAAAAGATCCATTAAGATTCTACATTCATTTTCATTTTCAACTTGAACATGAACATGAACAATTCTTTAACAAAGTCCCACTATGTCCCATATATTTTTTTTAATTATGAATACTTTCTTTTAGTACTTCCTTTTCAGAGGCATTTCTTATTTTTCAAATTTATCAGTTTCTTTCCTCTCTGTGTGAGAGAGAATATCAAGTGCGAGTGGATTCAATATAATTCATTCAATGCTGCATAATCCATTTTGGCACAAATCTACTCTTACAGAAATTTGTGGCAGATTTTGTTAATATTTATATGTTCAACTATTCAGCTTTGAATGCAAGTTTTGGGCTGTATGTTTGAATTCATGATTGTACATTTATTTGTTTGTTTATTATCAAATTTATATGGCTGCTCAGTTCACAAAAATGACTCTAGGTAGCAGATAACATTTAGTTTTAATGAACAAACAAACAAACAAATAAATAAATAATAAACCATTCATATTTAAAAAGCCATAAAAGCACAAAATAACAAGAAGGTTGATGTTAGCTGTAAGGAAGTAAAGAAGCCATCACAAGATCTCCAAGTATCCTGGGACACCTGCTCCCATATCCGCAGGCCTGAGGGCATAGTCAAATTTTGAAGGACCCTTAGAAAGTTAAGTGGAATGGAGTTAACATCGCTTCCATGGGGGAGAAAATTCCATAAGACAGGACCCACGGTAGAGAAGGCCCACCTCCTGGGACCTGCCACATTTGGTTGGACTAGCAGATATAATCCTGGAGGGTTAAGTTCCTCAGATAGCCCAGCTGAATGCCAGGGTTAAAGAGCTTTAAAGGTTTTTGGAAATAAAATCAGGCCTGGTTCAAGCTGGGAGAAAGATGTTGAAATAAAATGGAGGAAGGCTGCAGGAAAGGTGGTGCATGTTTGTGTGTGGTCCGCTGGCAGCCTGAGGAGATGGCAGCAGAGTTGGACAGTGGGGTGGAACATGGTCCAGTCTGGGAGTCTGGGGAGGACTCAAATGAGGGTTCTGCATCCAATACAGAGATGGAGCCAGGGCCATCTGGGAGTTATTGCTGATTCTGGAGCTTCCAGAATCTGACAGCAGTAAGGCAGAGAAACAAGGGGAGCCTGTTACCAGTCCATGTGTGCACAGAGCTGCCAGAAGGTAATAACAGTTAAGAGAAAAGGGGCAACTCAGGAGTAAGGCTTGGAGGTGATTGGCCCTCCCATAAGACATAAAAGAGGAGCAAAGGGACATGAACCTTTGCAGGAAGCAACTTTGTTTGTACTGGTTGGTTTGAAACCTGAAGCTCCGTGTTGAATTTGTGCTTGATTTGGCCTTGTACAACTAATTGGCAATTTAGTCGTTGGCAACAATTCAAGAAAGATAAAGGTGCATGCTTATCAGATGTATCCCGGAGGACTTTGACAGACTTCTGTGGGACTATTTGCAAACTGTTTGAGACTCATTATGGTCTGTGAATGACTATAATGCACAGCCATTTTTGGGACCACCTGCTTGTTTGTTAATGTCTCAAGAAGCCTTGATCAGAACAGTTTATTTAAATCAATCCAGTGCTCTGTTATTGGCTGCAGAGGCCTTCAGGAAACCCTTGCTGGCCTTGCCAGCTGCAGAAGAAGTTCCTGAAGACCCCTGACAGCAAAAAGGAGGCCAGGGGTGATGCATGCAAATGAGGTAAGTCAGTGAATGACACACACACCCCCGTTGTGTATGCAATAAAATTAATAAAGTGTGAGCTTGGAGTAAGTGCCCTGCACTTCTGATTGGCTGCTAAGTGGCCGGACCGGATTGGCCCATTCTGGGGAATCCGATTGGCCCTTAACAGAGAGTTCTTATTGGTTATAAGAGCTAGCATTCCTAGCTCGTTATTGGTTAAAAGTTACAGGGTTTGCCTATATAAGGCGGGTTTAACTGCTATTGAGTGAGAAGTCACAATGTAAATGAAGAGCTGAAGTTCACCGTTCAGAGGCTTGTCTCCATTCTTTTTCGCCCATGCTCAAAACTTAACACTGGCGACGAGGATGGGATATGGAGATATCTGAACCAACGAAACTTCGAAGAACACCGAGCACGTGACAGATGACGCCAACAATGGAACTATGTCCGGCGGCATAGTACCACCCGCTCCGTTCGATCCAACACAAGAAGACTGGGAGTCTTACATGGATCGTTTCCAAATGTTTCTAGAGACGAACAACTTAAAGGATGCCACAGCCGGGAAGAAATGGGCGGTGTTCCTAACACATTGCAGTCCAACCATATTTAAGATGGCTAAAGCACTAGCCAAACCCCAAGAAGTGAAGGCCATGGATTGGGACGACCTCGAACCTATCCTGCGAGACCACTATGCCCTGACCATGCCTATGCTCATGAGACGCCACGAGTTTTATCAAAGAAGCCAGCGAAAGGGAGAAAGTGTGGCCGACTTCATAGCAGACCTCCAAAATTTGGGAGGCCTCTGCAGATTCACCGATCTAGAAGAAGCACTAAGAGATCGCATAATTCTGGGATTAGATGCACCAGGCGTCCAAAGCAAGCTGATGGTGAAAGGTGACATCAGCCTTGCCGATGCCATTGCCAATGCTACTGCAGCAGAAGCAACCAGGAAGTTGGCTGCACAACTACGCCAAAACCGCACTCCGATACCACCACCGGCCAGAGAAATCTCACCTAGTTCAGAAGGGCAGCTCGCGACAACGCACCACGAGGACCTCTCTTTGTCGTCAGACAGTGATGAAGAAGGGGTCCATCGACTGTGGTCCGACCGGGACCCTCGCCCGAAGCCCTTACGCCCTTGCGCTGGCTGTGGAGCCAACCATGTCAGGTCCGAATGCAAATTCCGCGACGCACTCTGCCATGAGTGCGGGAAACGAGGCCACATCGGACGGGGCTGCCGCAGCTTGCCAGGACCCAGCCAGGCCTCAAAAGGGGCTAATTATCACCAATCGACAGGAAACCATCCTGTAAGGCGAGAGCCAGTAAACCACTCCTACAGAAATCGAGCTTTGCAGAGAGAAGAGGCTCACCATACTATCACTTTTGGTCTCACCTCAACCTTGGATACTAAGAAAATCCGAGTCACGGTAGCCATCGAGAACCAGCCTTGCCACATGGAGGTCGACTCGGGATCATCCCTCTCGATGGTGTCTTGGAAGACACTCAAGCAACTCATCCCCACAATTTAAAACCAAGATCTCCGTTTCCAACACCTCATCCTCAAGGACTACCAAGGGAATCGAATTCCCGTCGTCGGATCCTGCAGAGTCCGAATTTCCTTCAAGAAGCACACAGCGTACTTACCTTTAACGGTCATCGACAGAGATAGGCCGAGCCTACTGGGCCTCCAATGGTTTGCGCCACTTGGCATTGAAGTGGCCGGCGTAAACCGAGTCGGTGGCTGTGACTGGGAGAAAGACCTTATCTATGAGTTCAGGTACGTCTTCGCGGACAGCTTAGGCGAGTACAAGGGGACCCCGATCTCATTCAGCTTAGATCCAAAAATAGCTCCCATTCACCTAAAGCCCCATCGAGTTCCGTTTGCCTTAAAATCGAAAATCGATGAACAACTCGACAAACTGATAGCTCAGGGGGTGTTGGAGCCCATCGATCACTCCCCGTGGGAAACCCCTATTGTAACACCCATTAAGCCGGACGGGTCAATCTGAATTTGTGGGGACTACCGGGCCATTTTGAACCACGCCCTGCAGCAGAACACGTATCCAGTTCCGGTGGTGCAGCACCTCCTCCATTCCCTGGGGGGCAGGAAAGTTTTTGCTAAATTGGATTTAGCTCAGGCATATCAGCAATTACCAGTAGATGAAAAAACGGCCCAGGCCCAAACTATTTTGACGCACCGAGGTGCCTTTAAATGTACCCGGCTGCAATTCGGAGTGAGTGTAGCCCAGGGGATTTTTCAGAGCCTTATGGAAAGGTTATTGCAAGGAATTAAGGGCGTGGTCCCCTATTTTGACGATGTATTAATTGCAGCCCCTACAAAAAAAATCTTACAGCACTGGTTAAAATTGGTCCTAAAAAGAATTCCAAGAGGCCAGTCTTAAGGTTAAAAAAAACAAATGTAAATTGTGTACTGACAGTGTTGAGTTTTTAGGGTACCTGATTGATAGCCAGGGCATTCACCCTACCAAAAGTAAATTAAAAGTGATCAAAAACGCTCCCAGGCCACGAAACAAGGCCGATCTCCAGGCGTTCCTAGGCCTCATCAATTTTTATAATGTATTTTTACCGCACAAAGCAACTGTTGCTGAACCGTTACACTGATTGTTAGATAAAAAAGCAAATTGGTTATGGGGTTACTGTGAAGAACAGGCATTCCGAAATGTTAAAAAACTGCTCACTTCTGACTCTGTACTCATGCAATATAACGAGACTTTGCCGTTAGTTATAACCTGTGATGCATCGCCTTTCGGGGTGGGCACCATTTTGAGCCACATACTGCCTAATGGGAACGAAGCCCCTGTTGCATATTTTTCAAAGACTCTTTCAAAAACGGAACGGAACTATGGACAAATTGATAAAGAAGCCCTCGCAATTGTCTCAGCTGTGAAAAGATTTCACGAATACGTGTATGGTAGGGTTTTTACTATTGTGACTGACCACAAACCTTTGTTAGGGATAATAGCCGGAGATAACCAACTCCCTACATATTATCCCCTAGGATGACCGATGGTCAGAATTCTTAGCTGCTTACAACTATCGGCTGCAATACTGCCCGGGGAAAGCCATTCCCCATGCCGACGCATTGAGCCGAGCACCACTTCCAGAGACTCTTGACGATCCGGCACCAATGGTAACCATGTTGCAAATCGAGGCACTCAACTCGCCGCCACTGACCGCCCGAGATATCGCAAGAGAAACCAAACGCGACCACACCCTAGCACGAGTCCTAGGCTGGGTAGAACGCGGATGGCCATTGGACGAGTTATCAGATGACTTCACACCATTCAAGTCTCGACAGACCAAGCTCTTCTCCCAGAAAGGCTGTGTCATCTGGGGCGATAGAGTCGTTATCCCAGAACGGCTCCGAAAAGTGCTACTGAGAACTTTGCACGATGGCCACCCCGGCATCGTGCAAATGAAAGCTCTTGCGCGAAGCTGCGCATGATGGCCGGGCATTGACAAGCAAATCAAACATTGGGTTAAAGCTTGTCCCAAATGCCAAGAAGTCAGCAACGCCCCACCAAAAGCCATGCCTACTGAATGGGAGACACCACGTGGACCCTGGTCCCGAATTCACCTGGACTTTGCAGGGCCAACCAAAGGCCACACTTTCCTGCTTACCATCGATGCCTACTTGAATTGGCTCAAAATTTATCACATGACGACTACGACCTCCGAGGCAGTTATCAAAATTTTAAACAGACTATTTGCAACCCACGGATTACCAGACATCCTGGTATCCGATAACGGCCCACAATTTACTGCACTTGCGTTCGAGCAGTACCTCGCTGACCGTGGCATCTGCCATTCGCTCACCTCGCCTTTGTACCCTGCGACCAATGGCCGAGCAAAACGCATGGTCCAATTTGTGAAGAAAACCTTGCAAAAGGTAGACTACGACAACATTGATGACAAGGTCAATCAAATCCTCTTCTTGCAACACATCACCCCACATAGCGTCACCAACAAAACTCCCGCTGAACTGCTAATGGGACGAAAGCTTTGCTCCCACCTCGACCGGTTGCACCCGGCTTATGAACCGGAGAAACCATTTGGATCCAGCGGCCGCTGTCTCACCTTCCAGGTTGCAGACCTGGTTTATGCAAAAAACCTATCGGGCGACCTGTTGTGGGTGGAAGTGACAGTAATACATGTAACTGGCCCCAGATCCTACCTTGTGCAATGCCTTGATGATAAACTTTGGAAACAGCATATCGACCAATTACGATCGCGGCTTTCAGTGGCCAGTCCGCAAATCCCCTTTGACCAAACTGAGGGGGGGAGGTACGGAAGAAGATGAATTCCTAGGAAACCGGTTCGAAGGAAAGAACGGTTTAATAGAAACTCAGGAAGCGGAGCCAGAGGGAGAAACGATTGCACCTCAAGGAATTGCAGAAAATGTGAGCAATGACGTAGAAGTGAACTCTGAACCAGAAACAGCCCCACTGCCAAACAACGATCTATCTCAGCATGATTGCAACCAGCCGATACAATGAAAATCCAAGAGACTAAAAAGACAACCGTCCTACCTAAGGGACTTTGTAACTGCGCCCTGCAAATAAGAAGCCAGGGGGAAGGGGTGTTGTGTATGCAATAAGATTAATAAAGTGTGAGCTTGGAGTAAGTGCAGGGTTCTGGCCCTGCACTTCTGATTGGCTGTTAAGCAGCTGGACCAGATTGGCCCATTCCGGGGAATCCGATTGGCCCTTAACAGAGAGTTCTTATTGGTTATAAGAGCTAGCGTTCCTAGCTCGTTATTGGTTAAACATTACAGGGTTTGCCTATATAAGGCGGGTTTTACTGCTGTTGAATTGAAGAAGTCACAATGTAAATAAAGAGCTGAAGTTCACCGTCAGAGGCTTGTCTCCATTCTTTCTCGCCCATGCTCAAAACTTAACACACACCCCCCAAAAAAACAAGACCTGATGCCTTTTTTTGGTGGCAAAAAAATAAGACAGGGTCTTACTTTCAGGGAAACATGATAATATAAAACAATGTGATATTATTTACATTGAGTTGGATGAATATTTTCTTCCTAAAACTTATTAGGCATGGCCAGCACAAAACTGGGGGAAACTTTTTTAAAAATGGAAGAACTAGGCAGCTTAGGGCATTTATTTTTTTAAAAAAATGCTATCAAAAAAGTCCTTTACCCATGACATGGACCAAGATAGATTGAATTCCACTATGTTCCACCTAGAACTTGCAACTGTGATTAAGTAGATTCTGAAATGATACAGGTAGTCCTTGACATGCGACCACAATTGAGCCCAAACTTTATATTGCTAAGTGAGACAATTGTTAAGTGAGTTTTGCCCAATTTTTCAATCATTCCTGCCACAACTGTTAAGTGAATCACTACCGTTCTTTTGTTAGTAAGACAGTTGTTACCTTATTCTTCTCTATTGACTTTGTCAGAAAGTCACAAAAGGTGATCACATGATGGGACATCATAACTGACATAAATATAAAACCAGTTGCCAAACATCCAAACTTTGATTTCATGACAATGGGGAATGGGGCAACAATCATAAGTGTGAAAAATGGTCACAAATCCCTTTTTGTCAGTAAATTCAAACAGTCACTAGATGAATGGTTGCAAATCAAGCATAAGCTGTACAGCTCCTTTGTTTAAAGGCCTAATATTTTGTAGTCATCATTTGTATATTTTCTTCTGGGTGGTGTGGTAGCCTAGAGGTGGAGCTCTCATCTCACAATCAGGAGGCTGTGAGTTTGATCCTAGGTAGAGGTAGATATTTCTGTCTCTGGGCACAATCAGTACATATCTGCTGAATATAACTCTGCATTGGTGACAAGAAGGGCATCCAGCCAGTAAACACTCAGCTCCAACCAGTTGACTCCACCCTGCAAGGGATTATGGGGTAATTAAAAGAAGATGATTGTATCTTTTTTCCTCCTAATTCCAGATATTCTTAAGAAACTAAAGTGCCAACACTGCTTGTCATTAAAATCTACAGGAACTGGGCATGAAAAGAGTTCGAATAAAGATTTATTTTATGGTCAGTATTCATCTTTTGGTTCACTGTCTATTTGGAAGCATGACAGCACTATCAGAAGCCCTAGAAACTCTTGATGCCATTCCATACTTCATTTATTCAGTTATCTTTGAAACTCCTAGGTGCACAAAGCATATGATTTACAATGGAATCTTTACAACCCTTGAAAAATAAATCAAGGTACAATCCATGAACATTTCTGACAATCTTCTGGACTTCTACATGCCACCTCAACTGTATTTCAAAATCTAAACAAAAACATCATTGGTTTTCTGTTGTTGCTTTTAAGCCAGTCCAAATTGAAAAAAAAAATTAACAGCAGTTTCTTTCTGTGCCAGTATCACTAGAAATAGAATGAAAAAAATAATTTGATAACTCAATGATTTAAGAAATGTCTCAACTGGAGATCGAAGAAAAGCATATTTGTTAGGAGAGTAAAGTGACTGTATAGCTGTTCATGAAAAATAAGATCAGCTTTCAATATAAATAATTTTAAAAAAATCTTCCAACAGAAACTGAACATGCATCAAGACAGTTCAGAAATCAGAGCTACCAACAATAATCAAGGACTATATGTCACAAAAGTGCTTTTCCAAGAGGCAACTGGATTTTCTGGTTTTTCTTTGAAAACGTTTCGCTTCTCAACCAAAGAAGCTTCTTCAGCTCAGACTGAATGGAAGGATTTATACACCTTGTAGACAGCTGGTCATTTGCATTATTTTAGAGAGTCATGAAAGCCACCTAGAGGTTTATCAGTGTCATCAAAGAGGCCATTATGTCAAAACTGAACAGCCCTCTCTCAACAGAAGGGGATAGATATGACATCATCTCTAACCTAATCATCTCTAACCATATCTCTAACCTAAAACACAGTCCTTTCCACAGTTCCAAGGAGACTCCACACCCATTTGCACCACTCAGGTGACCCTGATGACACAGATAAGTCTCCAGGTGACCTTAATGACCCATTAAAAGAATGCAAATGACCAGCTGTCTGCAAGTAGTATAAATCCTTCCATTCCCCACCATCCAGTCAGAGCTGAAGAGGTTTCTTGGATGAGAAGTGAAACCAGCGGTGGTATTCAGCAGGTTCTGACCAGTTCTGGAGAACCAGTAGCGAAAAATTTTAGTAGTTCAGAAAACTGACAAATACCACCTCTGACTGGAGATTTTTCAGTATCCTTCCACGCCCACCAAGCCACGCCCACAGAACCGGTAGTAAAAAAAATTGAATCCCACCACTGAGTGAAACATCTTCAAAAGAAAAACCAGAAAGTCCAATTGCCTCTTGAAAAAGCACCTTTGGGACAACCATGACCTAGATGACTTTGAATCTTCATAGACAAGGGTCATATGGCATCTCAGAGAACAAACTTATTTTGAATTAAGTCATGTACTTTCCATGACACTTCAATGCACTTATATGTGGACTTCAACTCCCAGAATGCCCCAGGCAGCATAGCTGTTTGGGGCATTCTGGGAGTTGAAGTCCACCCATCTTAAAGTGACCGAGATTGAGAAACAATGACATAGTTCATTCTCACATTGTGCTATTTCAATGTAATGATTTTACTTACATTTAGTACTAATGTGGGCATTGTTTTCACTTTTATCTTAATGCTGCTGTTCTCTCCATGTTGATTGGTCACACAGTGATGATGAAAGATGATGATGATGATGAAAGATGAAAACTATATTGGTTTTATGATAATTACAACTGTAACATAAATAATAAGACAGTGAACGTGATGAAAATATAGTAGATTAATTGCATCAAATGCATTGTGAAAGAACATCACTATGCCTCCTTAGACAAAGACAGAGAGGCATAAGTACTTAATTTTGATTTCTACAATAGCATATTTTATAAACGAAATATTGGTCTCCTGCTATTCTCTAGTCATGTTGAAAATGTGCTTATTAAAAAGAACTAAAATTTTTAAATTAGATGCTGACTTTTGCAATACAACATACTCTATGTACGACTCTACTGGGAAGTGAGTAAGACATTGTACTTTCAATAGTTTACAACTTTCTAGGCAACATGCTGAGATAGATAGAAATCAAATTAGAGTTGCTGCAGAATAATAATTCAGCAGCATCACCCAGATGCATGGTTAACCAGAAACTGGAATCTAGTTGAAATATACTGTATGCTCTAGAGAGAGTATCTGGGGGAGAACAGACAAACAGGAAATTTTATTTGAAAAGGATTATTGGAAACAATAAGCTAAACTTTCAAGCCCTAATATAGTGCATAGTATATAATGTGTGCTATTAAATGACAATATAAGAATTTATATTAACAGAACAACAGAATAACAGAGTAGGAAGGAATCCTGGAGGTCTTTCAGCCAATTCCCTGCTCAGGCACGAAACTCTATACTATTTCATATAAATGGTTGTCCAGGCTCTTCTTAAAAACCTCCAGTGATGCAACACTCACAACTTCTAGAAGCAAGTCATTCCACAAATTAATTGTTCTGTCAGTAAATATCTCCTTAGTTCTAAGTTGGTTCTCTCCTTGATTAGTCTCAATCCATTGCTTCTCAACCTGCTTTCAGGTGCTTTGGAGAAAATGTTGACCTATTCTTCTTTATGGCAGCCATTTAGATACTGGAAGACTGTTACCATGTCACCTGTGGTCCTTCTTTTCATTAAACTAGACAATTCCTGCAACCATCCTTCATATCAGTGGTGGGATTCAAAAAAATTTACTACCAATTCTGTGGGCATGGCTTGGTGGGCATGGCAGGGGAAGGATACTATAAAATCTCCAGTCAGAAGTGGTATTTGCCAGTTCTCTGAACAACTCAAAATTTCCACTACCAGTTCTCCAGAACTGATCAGAACCTGCTGAATACCACCTCTGCTTCATACATTTTAGCCTCCAGTCCCTTAGATTAGATTAGATTAGATTCAACTTTATTGTCATTGCCATGGATACAGGCAACAAAATGCAGTTAGCATCCAACCAGAAGTGCAAAACATATTTAATCATCACCTAATCATCTTTGTCACTCTTCTCTGCATTCTTTCCAAAGAATATAATGTGGTAACCAAAACTGGATGCAGTATTCCAAGTGTGTTCTTACCAAGGCATTATAAAGTGGCATTAACATTTCACGAGATCTTGATTCTATCCCTCTGTTAATGTAGCCTAGAAATTTATTGGGTATTTTGGCAGCTGCCACACTGCTGGCTCAAATTTTAAGTGATTGTCCACTGGGACTCCAAGATCCCTCTCACAGTTAGTACTGTTATGTGGTGACATAAGAGAACACCCACTGAAATTAATGAATGGTCATAACTAATGTAAGTCTAAGTTGAGTTATATGAAGAAATTCTTAAGTATCATTATATTAAAGAAAACGAATAGAAGAAAGGTGATTTCAAAATAATGCCAACCACATTGTTTTCTAAGAGTATTATAGTGTACACTTTGCAGAAACAAGATTGATTCTGCATGTAGCACAAATTAAACATATCAATCATATGAATTAGACAATGTGTTGATTTCTGATTAGATGTGACACATTAACAATCTGCTCCAGTATTCCTTGGAGGGCAAAGTATGTCAAGGTCAATCTTAGAGCCACAGACTAATAGCCCAACATGTGTAGTTAACTTGTAACTTATGACAGCAAGAAAATACTAGGAAATCTTGGAATGGAAAAATGGTGGTCTTGTCAAATTTGTTTCACCCACTGCAATAGGATAAGTCATGATTGATTCTAAAGCATCTGATGATTTCTTGATGTCATTTTCCATTAACTGGAATATCGTATGGTGATTTCATCTACATAGAAAAATTGTACACACCTAAACAAACAAAATCTTTTTTTTTTGTTTTTGTAATAATTTTTTATAGTTCTTTTCCACATTTTACATATTAATCTTGACTTTAACAGTACTACGTCATCATTATTATACAAAGTCCAACATTATGCGTATACTATTCTTGTTGCTGTCAGTATATGTACTAAGATATATTTAATCTTCTTCCTATAGTTCCCCTTAGTTATTCCCAATAGAAACAATTCCAGTTTAAATTCTATTCACTCTTTCACTATCTCTTGTATCCAACTCCATATTTTGATCCAAATTTTTGGGCTTCTGGGCATGACCACTACATATGATAGAAGGTACCCTGACTCCGTTTACATTTCCAGCATGTTGGATTCATGTTAGGGTACATTTTAGCCAATCTCATTGGGGAGAAGGTTATCTTATACATGTGTGCGTACACATACGCACATACAGAGCTAATTGTTTACTTTATCTATTGATGGAGATGATTGGTGAGCTCATTCAAATCTTCTCCATTCAAATCTATCAAACAGCAACACTTCCTCTTTAAAACAAAAACAAAACAAAACAAAAACCAAAAAAAAGTGGCTTTAAGGAAAAACAAAGGAACTTTACATAACAAACCTCCAATATTTTACTACCTCCACTATTTCAGTACTTCAAGACCAAATATTAATAGATAATGTTTTGTCTATAATTGATTTATCATATAATAGTATAATAAATTGTTAAATGACCACTAATTTACTGATTCATTGAACTGATAAATATTTAATACAGTATAATTGATTATCTAGTCTATTGATTGATTGAATGATTCTTAGTAAAAAGTTAATTGATTGATTTTTAGTAATAAGTAACCTTACTTTTGATTTGTTCTCTAACTTATCAATCAACATTTATTAATTACTAACATTCATTAAGTAACTGTCTACCTATCACATTAATTACCTATTGTAATTGTTTAGTGTACTATTGTCATTGACCATGCCAGCCAGAAATGCCAGAAACTCCAGATCCTCCACTACCCAACAGCAACAAAAAATAATATCTCTACCAATGACCTCCCAGACTCCTGTACATGCTTCAGATGTCTTAAAACTATCAATGAAAGTGAAAATAACATCAAATGCTACCTATGTGACAATCAAGCCCATCTTGCCTGCTTAAACTCAAACAAAGATGTAGCTGATCTCCTAAAAGCATCAGATACTTTCCCTTGTCTATGTCCATCATGTTTTCCTAAGCTAAACAAACCAAGTACCTTGCCTGACAGAGTTGACAGCAAAGAATCACTCATGCACTCAATAGAAAAACACTTAGCAACATGTTTTGAAGCAATTATACAAGAAAGCCTAATTTCTCTTGGAAAAAAAAATACAGCACTGATAAGTGACTACCTCTCAGCTCAAAATCAAATCCCAACCCAACAATCACTGCCACAACTATTATGTCAAGTAAAATCACAATTACAACCAAAAATAACCACCAAACCACAACCACAAATAATTACTATCCCATCAAATAATTCCACAAATGATATCTCCTTACTCATCAAAGACACCATTGAACGTGATCAGAAATGTCCAAATGCCATCTTATTTGGTCTTGAAGACACCAATGAATCAGATGACATCACCAAAGTTTGTAATATCACAAGCAACTCAAATACAACAAACATCTCTCCTGAAGATATCATTGAAGTAACCAGAGTCCAAATACAATGATGGCTCGGTGACCCCAAAATTTTGTAGAGTTGTTTGCAAAAATGAGTCCAGCAAACGTATATTCATTCATACAATAAATGCCATTGCAAAAACCACTCCCAACCACAAAATTTCGCTTAAGACCAGACTTATCCATACTGCAAAGAATCTGCTTCCGTG
Organism: Hydrophis major; assembly: GCA_033807585.1. NCBI lineage: Eukaryota > Metazoa > Chordata > Lepidosauria > Squamata > Elapidae > Hydrophis > Hydrophis major. The sequence goes on from CM066333.1 coordinate 19,828,152, forward strand.
AACCCTGCAATGTACTCAAAAGACCTCGAGACAATGGAGAGAAGGATCTCTACTTTGACTACCATGCTGATTATATCAAAAGTAAGTCACACAACCCTCAACTCCACATCTAACCCTACCTCATCCCACCCACCATCACTCAAAACTAGGCACACATGCCCCTAACTACCTCAATTCCAACTACAACTGGCCTTAAATGCAAGCTACTCAATGCAAGAAGCCTTGTAAATAAAATACCTGAATTTCTCCTCATACTAAATATGGCTAAATTCAACATCATATTTGTCTGTGAAACATGGCTCAATGCATCTCTCTCTGACTCCATTACCACATTAAGAGACTATCATGTTTACCGATCAGATCGTGAAATCCGTAGAGGAGGTGGTGTTGCTATCTTCTATAAAAAGTCCCTACACCTAAAAAACATCCAAGTTACCCAGGAGCTTGCTCTTCCTCAGACCATCGTCTGTGAACTGTCCTTAAATATCACATTTCGATTCTTACTATGTTACAGAGCCCCTGATTATGACATCGAACATGTGAACAACGAACATGTAAATTCAGTACTAACATGGGCAACATCCTGCCCACATATTTATCTTTCTTGGTGACTTCAATCTACTTCACATTAACTGGACCCTAAACAAATGTAAAACTGAACCCATACATGCAACCTTCTACAATGCTGTAACAAACCTGGGACTGGAACAACTGGTAACCAACAATATTAGACTTAACAACTGCCTCTATCTCATCTTTTGCAATAGTTTGAATTCAATTTATGGAATACAAATTAAAGAACCCTTTTCCAACAGTGACCACAGCATGATTGACTTTTGTCTCAACTTACGTCCACATAAAAATCAACACAACGATGTGGTCCCCAATTATAACTCAAAAAAAGGCAACTATGATCTTACAGACAATGATCTCTCATCCCTTGGCTGGCAATTTCTATTCACTGTATGCAATACTGTAGAAGACCATTACAACATATTTTTACTTGAAGTTAAAAGAGTCATCAAACTATATGTACCAATAACAACTCCAAAAACCAGAAAAAACAGATTACCCATAACAACAAGGAAGCTTCAATCCAAAAAGAGATCACTTTGGTGGAAAAACAAATCTGGTCACGTTGCCAACTTCAAAAGCCGATGCAAAAATTTATCCCACCAGATAAAGACCAAACACACCAATTATCACATTAAACAAGAGGAAAAGCTTCTATGCACCAATTCCACCCATGCTTTCTACAATTTTGTAAACAACAAACTAAAAGACTCAAGGTCCATCCCACCCCTGACAGGACCTAATGGTAAAGACTGCAACAATGACACTATTAAAGCCAACCTCTTTAACACATTCTTTGGCTCAGTATTTGTAAACAGCAATGGATCATGCTCAGTATTTCCTAGTCGAACCACAGACAACTACAATGATCTAATACATATTGATTTTACAGAAGACAATGTTGAAAAAGTGCTAAGCTATCTAAAACCATCTCTATCTATTGGATGGGACGGAATATGTGCCTACTTCTTGAAAAAGCTATCCACTGCCATAGCCTAATCATAATCTTTGAAAAATCTTTCAGGACCAGCTCCTTGCCAAAACTTTGATCACAAGCCACAGTCATCCCCATCTTCAAAAAGGGAGACCCCAGCCTAGTTGATAATTACAGACCAATCTCTTTATGCTGCATCACCTGTGAAGTCATGGAATCAATTATTAACCATTCCATTATCCTCCACTTAGAGACAAACAACCTACTCTCTAATAAACAATTTGGTTTCAGGAAAAAGCTATCCTGCAATCTGCAACTCTTACACTGAAAAAACATATGGACTACACAACTCGATCAGGGCAAAGCAATAGATGCAATCTACATAGACTTCTGTAAAGTCTTTGATTCAGTGGTACATGACAAACTACTACTAAAACTAAAATCTTATGGTATCTCTGGACACATCCATAACTGGAGAGAAGCATTCCTGTCAAACAGACAACAAATGGTCAAAATTGGAAATGTCCTATCAAATTCTATACCTGCCAACAGTGGTGTCCCCCCAGGCAGTGTTCTAGGACCAACTCTCTTCATACTCTACATAAATGACCTCTGTGATCATATTAAGAGCAACTGCGTTCTCTTCACTGACAATGTAAAGCTATTCAACACCACAGACAATACTGCTACCTTTCAAAAAGACCTCGACTATGTATCAGAATGGTCAAACAAATGGCAGCTTCAAATCTCAACAAATAAATGCTCTATCTTACATATTGGCAAAAAAAATCAGAAAATAAAATACAGGCTGAATAGTCAAGACCTTGTTGATGATCCAAACTCTGTCAAGGATCTTGGAGTACTCATCTCTAAAGATCTAAGTGCTGGAGCCCACTGTAACTACATGCCAAAAAGGCATTAAGAGTTGTTAACCTAATTCTACGTAGCTTTTTCTCTGGTAATATCACACTACTAACTAGAGCATACAAAACATTTGCTAGACTAATACTTGAATATAGCTCATCAGTATTCGAACCCACATTACATATCTGATATTAACATAGTTGATAAAGTCCAGAAATATTTCACAAGAAGAGTTCTCTACTCCTCTACTTGTTGTCGAATACCTTATGCTGCCAGACTTGAAATTCTAGACCTAGAAAACTAGAACTATGCTGCCTTCGGTCCGATCTAAGTATAGTGTATAAAATCATACATTGCAATGTCCTACCTGTCAATGTATGATTTTATACATTTTATACTTCAGCTTTAATCATAACAATACAAGAGCAAACAATAGATACAAACTCAAGGTTAATCTCACCAAACTTGATTATAGGAAATATGACTTCAGCAACAGAGTGGTCAATGTCTGGAATACTCTACCTGACTCTGTGGTTTCTTCCCCAAACCCCAAAAACTTTAACCTTAGACTTTCTACTATTGACCTCACCCCTTTCCTAAGAGGACTGTAGGGGGCGTGCATAAGTACACTAATGTGCCTACCGTCCCTGTCCTATTGTTTCTTTTATTTTTTCTTATATGTATCCATGTATTCATAACTATGTTTTTACTTATACCTATTATCTTGTAAACAATTGACAAACCAAATAAAATAAATAAAAAATAAAATAAAAGGATTGCTTGGGTCCCCAATGAAGAAACACCATACTGGAGCAAGTTAATGAATTTACGAGCTAATTCCACCTCCCCCTCCTATTTGGCTCTGTCTTCTCCATCTTATGATAATGATTGCATTTTGATTGCATTGTCATTCTTTTGGGTTAGAAATATTTATTTTTGATGGTTTTAATGTTTTTGTGCTGTAAACTCTAAAACAAGATGGATGGCAAATAAGTGTAGTAAATAGATAAGCAATATTCAATCCCCCCTTCCCGCCTCTTCCTCTAAAGTGACTGACACTGTTGGTTAGATTTCTGCTTCCCTGGTTGACTTAATAAATACTTGAAAGTAAATAAAGCTTTCTAAAATCCTAACATACAGAACAAAAATGCCATTTGTTATAGTCATGATGGCCTTATTATCAGAGCAGATACAAAATCCCATTTATTGATTCAGGTATCTGCTTTAGTTTAAACGTTTTAAGGAGAAGACAATATTTATAAAGTTCTCTGGAAAAAAGAAATCATAAAAGAAATCTGTTATTCCTATCATTCTGGTGGCAGTTCTCTGAGTGTGGATATTTATACAGGCCTCTACAGGGTAAGAATATTTAGATCGCAGCTAAATGATCCGTTATGCACTTTGGTTTGTCATCTTTCCTTTCCATGTTGTCATTCTCTCTCTGCTTTCTCTTTCATTCTTTCTTCTCTCCCTCTCCCTGCCTACTCAACAGTATAAATCTACTTTTTCCCCTGGCATAATAAGTGTTATGAACTAATAAAAGCGCTTAAGTAAAGTTTTAACAAAGCTTAAAGAAAAAGTAGGGTTCTAATCCTGCACTTCTGATTGGCCGATAATAGCGATATCGGATTGATCCGTTCTGGAGAATCTGATTGGCTGTTAATGAGCCACTCTCATTGGTTCAAGGGTTTAACACTTCCATGTTCTCATTGGCTAATAGGTCAGCAGCCTGTCCTATAAAAGGGCTGCTGCTGTCCTAGGTTTTTGCTCTGTTCCCGATGATTAATAAAGAGTTGAAGTTCACTGTTCACTGCCTTGTCTCCGTTCCTTGCACCCATGCGCAGAACTTAACAATAAGATCACATGATAATTGATTTATTAGTTTTTGAAAGGTCTCACAACTTTGAATTATTTTTGTTGCAATAAACTCATACCGCTATTTCCCTGGGAACGACCACTTTGTAGTTTATTTATGGACGTTTCCTAAGAATTTCTACTTTTTGCCTCCCAAATAATTCTCTTTGTGCTTCACAGTATCTGCCCTTACTGTTCCATGTTTTTTTCCTCTTTTTTCCTTCCATCTTAAAAGAAAACACTTGATGAATATAAAATGTTTCTTTCTGAGATAGTTGCACAGCACATTGCTATCAGATGAGTTAGGGTTTTTTTTAATAGCATTGTGATAATAAAAGTAGAATTAGTACAATTTAAAGTGCCCCAACCATTTTTCTGCAAAACGCTAACTTGTTTAACTCATTGGAAAATTTAAAAAATACTTATTATTATACCCTTATAATCTGTTATTATATCATTCCTTTTTTAAAAAAATAAACAAAACAATTGTTCCTTTATACTTGCAGCCATCATTCACAATCCAAGTTTTCTCTCAGGATAACTCTGAATAGAGTATTCATGAACACAGCAGTCAAGATGGCACAGAGATGTGGTTTTATATGGAAAGACAGGGTCAGGCATAAAGAGAGAGTGGCTTTTAATTTGAAAGTGCTTTTTAATATCTTTTGTATGACCTCTTGTTGCCTTTCTACTTCCATGCTTTGCTGCTAAATTTTAATTTGTTTTATTCCCTTTACCTTGTTTCCTTACCATACCTTTGTCCAACAACTTGAACAGATTTTCTTGTTCAGATCAATGTCCTTCCCACCTGGAGCTTCCAGGCTTATTTGTAAAATGAAGAAGAAGCTTGGTGGCCTATTGAAACAAATGCATGTATTTCTAATGTATACTATTGAATGTAAATGCAACATAACACCACAATCAGGCTTAATATGATAGACTTATAGTGCCAGTGTATATACCAGTATAATATTTTGGTTAGGGATTTCTTTTTTATTTATTATATTTTTTTGAGATGTAGTCTGTGTTCTGGGGTGGGCTGCACCAAGGGAGGCTCATTCAATTTCATTGTATACATGTTGTGCACTCACAATAAAGGTTTGAACTTGTAATCTTCTTCTTCTCTATTACAGATTTCCTCCTAATTAGCATTTAATCTTCCTGGAACCTTTAAGAATGAAGTCCAACAAAATGTACTTGAAAAGAAATGTCACATAGAAGAGTGACAGAAGTTATTTGCTTCTCATTCCAAAGAAACTTCTTCAGTTCTGAAATGAACAAGCTTCTTGGATGAGAAGCAAAACATCTTCAAGGAAAAACAAATAAAGTCCAGCTATCTCTTGAAAAAGCATCTTTGTTTTTTGGGAAAATAAATCTAACACAGTACAGCAAGTCCTTGACTAACTGTTCTGATCAAGGCTTTCCAATACTGTAATTAAGCCCATGCTTAGTTAAAACAACTCTTCTTTTATTTCAACACTGGGAATTATTTTTATTCCCAGCCGGTAAAGAGTCCCAAACAGTCCCTTTGAGATAAGCACCCACCTTTCTTTCCTTTGAATTGCTGCCAACAACAGAACCAAATGAATTTTAAAAAATCAACCGAAGTACAAAGTCTACACAGAGCTTCAAGGATTAAACCAAACAGAATGAACAACTTTGCTTCCTACAAAGGTTTCTTCACCTTTGCCTGACCTTTATAACTCATGGGAGGGCCAATCAACCCTAAGCCTTACTCCTGAGTTGCCCCTTTTGTCTTGGCTGCTCTTGCCTTCTAGCAGCTCTGGGCACACGCCCACTGGGAACAGGCTCCCCTGGGTCCTCGCCCTCACTGCTACCAGACTTCGTAGGTTCCAGAGACACCACCCCACTCCCAGATGGTCCTGGCCCCATCTCTGCATTGTATTCATGAGCCTCATCCAAGTTCTCTCCAGACTCCCAGACTGGTCCCCATTCTTATCCACTGTCCGATTCCACTACCATCTGCACCGGCTGCCAGTGAATCACAACACTTACAACAGTTCATTTAGTGACTGTTCAAAGTTACAACAGCACTGAAAAATGTGACTTATATCCATTGTTCACACTTACAACCTTTGTAGCATCCCCATGACCATGTGATGAAAAATTGCATGCTTAGCTAGTGACTCGTATTTACGATGGTCATGTCCTTTTGCAACCTTTTCATAAGCAAAATCAAAGGGGGAGCCAGGTTCATTTCACAACCGTGTTACCAACTTATCAACTGCAGTAATTCACTTAACAACTGTGGCAAGAAAAGTCATAACATGGGACAAAACTCATTTAACACAAATCTTCACATAAGAACAGAAATGTTGGGCTCAATTGTCATCGTAAGTTGAGGACTACCTGCATTTTGTGATATATTTTTTTTACTAAAGCGTTTAGTAAAAAATTCTCCATTTGACCTTCCTTGGAAAAAAAAAAAGCAGAGTTGCCTTTTACTTAAGAAAAAACAAAAATAATGTGCAATAAATGTCAGAGAGCTGATGAGTTAAATTTACCTATCACCTGTAGTGTAAAGGAAACCTGGTTCAAGCTGAAGGCAGTAAGTAATAGGCCATAGGCAGTTATGATAAGGGAAATTTATCCATCTAGTCTGACAATCAATTAAATACTTGGAATTATATACAGTAATTACCTGGCTTGGCAGCACCAACTGTGCCATGCTGCTTGAGGGACTGTTGTGAGGAAGAGGGAGAATAAGAGAAGCTTTATTCTAGCACTTATTTGATTTTAGGTGAACTTCAAGTGAAAAAGTGAAGGGCATCATTTGGGAAGATAGATGCCACCATATTCAGGATACCAGCTCCAATTCTGATCTTCACATCCCCTTGAGCATATGAAGAAGTCTTAGAATCTGCTCTTCTCTCCAATGTTTAATGTAACACAGGGGTGTCAGACTCAAGGCTTGGGGGGCAGATACGGCCCACAGGATGGCCCTCAGGGCTGCCCTGTAAATAGTAAAGGACCAGCCTGTTGTGCCTCTGCCAGCGAAAACGGAGGTTGCAAGGGTCCCATGTGCCAGCGAAAACGGAGGTTGCAGGGGTCCAAGCTTTGTTTTCATGGGCAGAACATTTGGGCCACCACAGGCGGCCCCAACACAAGTGACAGCTGGGACTGGGAGGCAGAGAATAGATGGGGATGGGGCCACTCAGAGGTGGTATTTGCCAATTCTCTGAACTACTCAAAATTTCTGCTACTGATTCTCCAGAACTGGACAGAACCTGCTGAACACCATCTCTGCTTTAAACTAAATCATATGCTGTTCTGGGAATGCTGCATAGCAGGATTGTTTCATATAACCTACTATAGAAATAAATACTTATGAAAAAAAACAAGAGAGAGAGAGAGAGAGAAAAACAATCATGCATGAAGTCAGCTCTTGCAGAATAAGCTACTTAATCATTTTAGATTTCTTTTCCGCTTCTATCTTTAATTTCTTCTGTTTATTACATTTAGCTCCTTTTCTGAACTCTGCTTTAAAGTGCAATAGCATAATGGCCAAACATATGTACATAATAATGTATGCTCAGCATACAGCATACAGCCTTTGTATGCTGATGGTATGGGCTATCTTTTACAGAGGAAAGAACAAGATTGTGTGGTCTTATTTGGCAGATAAAAATGTCAGCAGGGTGGGTCAATAATCAAAATGCTGGGTGCAACCTGGCAACCTGTCCACTATTTTAATGAGCTGCGTCTATAGCACTCACATAAAAAAGGCCCTATTTGACATCACTGACACTCTGATGTAGAAAAGTAAATTGGCGAAACTAATTTTTGTAGAATGTATTTAGAAGCAGTCTAAAATGGGGAATTGCTTCCCATTAAAATTGTTGTTTATTCCCCCCCCCCTTTTTTTTTTTACAGCAGAAAACTGTATGTTGTGTTTTGTAGCAGGAATGGCTTTTTCCTGTACAGTTGTTGTTTTTTAGGCTCTATGAAGAACTTCTAGAATATCTAAGCATCTCTATTTCTCTGAGGGATTCAATCTTTTCCCTTCTGACACAGCTCTCCCTCATACTAGGCTAAATGTACTGATGATCTTAGAAGTGTTAAAATATGTATCCATAAAGAACACAAAGAGAGAGAGAGAGAGATTGTATCTATTGCTGTGATACTAAATCCAGGATTCTGTTAAGGTTCTTCCCACGGAACAGGATACACAAGAATTCTATCATGCTGCATTTGATCTTTGGGGATTCTCTATGCAAAAATTAAAATTAGGTTTTCTAGAGTAATTTTTGCCCTTTTCTGAAATTCAGACGGTGGGAACCATCCAATCATGCAATTAATCAAAGGCTCAAACCAAAGGAGTTGGAATTATGCCCGTGTTCTCAAAATTGTTAACAATCCCCAAAAAGACATGACCCATCTCTTTGAGAAAATGATGAGAAAATTAGGGTTCATAATTCCACTTCTGGACAGTGTAATAATGAATGGGATGATTATTCTCAATCTGATTTATGTGTTTCTAGAGACACAAAATTCAGTTATATGCATACATTTTACCCCACTGTATTTGTAGGATTTGTTTGGGGTTTTGAAATCATTTTGTTTTCTCTGAGTCTCTGTTTCCACTTTTCATGTTTGAGTCACCACTGGTATTTATTTCAACAATACAGCAACTTGCATCTGATTAATAGAAGAATGAAAAATAAATGATAACAGGAAGATCTAAATAACATTTAGATCCTGCACCCATCTTTGTGGAAATTCCTAGAAACAATCAAGTAAATTGTTTGGAAAAAACTAATTGTGCACAGAAATTACTGGACAGCATAAGATTTTCAAAAGGGCACTTGTTTATCCTAATTAAAATCAAGGGCATAAAATATATTTATCAGTTTCTTATTGGAACAGAGACAAACAGAAAAGGGCAACAGAAGTTTCCCTCTTTACTAATGTAGCAGTGTGAATATTTTAGTGCTATTTTTTTTTTCTACAGCCAAAATTAATATTAGGCTAAATCCACTGTGATTTGAAATGGAAGTGTGAACATGCTCTATATTTCCACTCAGATAATCAGATTTATGATGATGAATGATTTATAGCCAAATGTTTTGCATTAATTATTCCATTTGCTCTCCCAAACAACTCTTTTGGGTGTGTGATTACTTCTGAAGTGTGACAGATGAGAAACTGAGATTGTGAACTGCAGAAGGTGCCAGCCAATAAAAGACTGTAATGCAAATATGTGAGCCGTGGAATACATATTCTCATTCAAACCCTATGATAAGCAAGGCATGTCTGCTTTCCAGTAGCAGATGGATTTGCTAATCTGGCCTGTATCTTGCAATTTCAGTGTTGATATTAACACATCCCATTTTCAAATGTTTCACTTCATTTGTCAAGTAAGGCTTATATTGCTTTTTTTTAACCATTAACAATTTCATCTTTCTTTTCCTCTGTCTAAAATACGTACAATTCTGCTCAGTCTTCAAGCATAAGTATTTCCTCTATCATTACATCCTCATAATCAACATTAGTATGACTGGAAGCAGCCTAAGAAATAGGTTCCATTTGTCACTTACAAAACAAGCTTATTAGGTGATCAGTCCCTTATTAATCTCTCTTATCATTGTCTCCTGAAACATCTTTCCTCCTGGACCTGATTCATCTATCACCATGGCAACATAGTTGCTACTGAAATCTCTCTGCTTTGTGGTCACATTTAAGCTCGGCTTGCAAAACCAGCTTCTATGTGGGTCATCCCAAGTTACACATTCGGTTGTAGATAAAGATGAAGTACAAGTTGGAGCTAACAACTCAAGCTTAGCAATTCTTATGGTTAATGCCAGAAAGTATTACATGGCAGCATTCCCATTACCATTGCAACTTATGGTTTGAAGTATGGTCCACAGATTGCATTTCTTGATTCATTAGAAGAGAAATGTTGTTGTCTTCACATTCCATTAATGGGAATTCAGTGGAAAGCTTGAGACTGACACTTCTCAAAGTTACATAGGAAAAGCCAATGACAACTATGATGAGAATATTGTGGCTTATAGAGAGATATATATAAAGTACTTTGGGAAATATCTAAATAAACACCTGCTTAGATGTAACATGAGCACAAGAAGGATGTTGGATGTTCTTCTCTCTCTATTATGTGGAAATTCTCAGTCATCCACGTCATAGTTGTCCCAAAAGTGCTTTTTTAAGAGGTAATTGGACTTAGTTTGTTTTTCCTTGAAGACAATTTGCTTCTCAGTTCTGAACTAAAATTCTTCAGTTCTGAACTGAAAAAGCTTCTTGGATGAGAAGCAAAAGGTCTTCAAGGAAAGACAAACAAAAATGTTTTATCAAGTATCAACTGGACTTTATTTTTCCTTGAAGACATTTTGCTTCTCAGTTCTGAACTGAAGTTCTTCTTGGATGAGAAGCAAAATGTCTTCAAGGAAAAACAAAATCTAGTTGCCTCTTGAAAAAAGCACCTTTGGGACTTCTCACTCTAGTTTTAAGCAAACTGTACTAATTTGTACATCTTGTGAATGAATGCCAGTTGGAATATAGTTATCTTTTTGATAATAAAATTTGATTGATTTTTGTGTTGGGTCCCTAAGAACCATGCCAGCCAAAAATGAGTATATTTTTAAAGGGAAAAAATGTATTTAATTTAAATGTGTTTTGCCAGGTTTTTTTTTAAAATAATAATAATACAAAACTGAACAGATGGAGTTTAGGATTGTTTGCATTCTAAAATGGCAGATCAGAAATAAATTACTTCATTCTTCTCTGCTCCAGCATGGTATGGAAGATGTGAGATAAATAACTTAGAATTAGCGCATATTATTCATGATCAAAACTCTAATTGTATCAAGAAAAGCTTCAAAGGAAAGCTTGAGCAAAATTAGCCTTCCCCAGATCACTACCTCATTAGTGGATTGTTAAATAGAGGTAGTTGTCTGTTGCCCAGTTTTGGTATGATGTTATGGCCCCTGAAATGGTTTGAGAGGGATAAAGAGGAGAATTGTTATTCTAGTGCCAAAGCTAATGCATCCTCCCATGTCAATTTTTGTACACAAGAAAGAAATGGGTTGAAATCTATTGGCCCTTATAAAACCAAACATTAACTGCAAATTCTTTTAGCTTAAGAATATTTGCATCAGTGCTGGTTCAAAGACAAGACTTGAATTTTCCATGATGAATAAAAGCAAGATTAATTAACAAAACAAAAACCACTCTGATATCACAAAGGTATACTAAAACAGTGGCATTTTCTGTGGTGTCCTTTTTCCTGATTAAGCAAAAGACACTATAGCCAGGAACCATTTGGTGAGGGTTATTTTCTTTCAAACTTCTCAATGGATTACTCCAGTGTGTCTGTAAGAATTACAACAGATTCAAGTGGACCAAAAGAAGCCCATAATTGTACAAGATTCCAGGAATGTTTAATCAAAAGGTACTTTGGTTACACATCAGGTTAGAAACCTGGAGACCATGAGTTCTTGTCCCACCTTTGGCACAAAGCCAGGTGAGTGCCTTTGGACCAGTCACTTTCTCCCAGAATTAGGAAGAAGGTAAGAAAAAAACACTTTCAAAATCTTGCCAAAAAAACTTCAAGGACTAGTCAAGGCAGTCATCAGGAGTCAAGGTTGACTCAAAGGAGGAGGAGGAGGAGGAGGAGGAGAACCTTGCATTTTCATTTATTTGCTGTTGATTTAATGAATTTGCTGTGAAAATGGCTTTAAGACAGAGATACACATTTCAATAGAATGAATATAATCTTGATTGCACAAAACTAACACATTGTTAATTCCAATTGGTTAATAAATTACTATGCCTGATAATAAAAATATTTCAAAGCTTTCTAAAATATCATTATAATCAAACAATTATGTAGCATTATTGGAAATATTGCTATCTCAAAGTAAATTTACAATTTCTGCATACACATGATAACAAAAGAATGACTTTATGAGTTTGTTTTGTGCACAAAGCTACATGATAATTCTGAATGGACTATTAGTATTAAGATTAGATTTTATTAAATTCTTATTCATGTGTACCAACATTGTAATATTATACTTAGTTCCTAAATTTAGTGCCCACCCCCAAGGCACCAGCTTCATGAGAAGGTAAATAAAATATTAACCAAGCAAATTTATCTTTAAAAAAACCCCCATCTCTATCCTTGTGTGACTGCCATTTTAAATATTACATATTCATAGTTTTATTAATGTATAATATGATACACAAAAAGAATACAAGAGCAAATACCAGGGAAATTAGGAAGGAAAAAGAGAAGTGGATAGTGGGGGAAAGCAAGGGAAAAAGAAAAAGAAAGGAAGGAAGGAAAGGAAGGGAGGGAGGAAGGAAGGAAGGAAGGAAGGAAGGAAGGAAAGAAAGAAAGAAAGAAAGAAAGAAAGAAAGAAAGAAAGAAAGAAAGAAAGAAAGAAAGAAAGAAAGAAAGAAAGAAAGAAAGAAGGCATTGACTTCTGACTTGTTTGGTGCAGTAAAATAAGACACTAAGATCTACTCTCAACTTTTTACTTTTTCATAATAATAGAAACTAGCCATTTCTATAATAACAAATCTATGTAATCAGTAAAACCCAAAATCAAAGTTTCATTTTTTTCCACCTCAAGCACAAAGTCCAGAAGTGGTTTCCAAGTAAAAATGAAAGTATTCATATATTTTTTTCTATTGATCAAAGCAGTCAATTTAGCCATCTGCTAACTCCACCAGTTTTTGTAGCCATTCATCCATTGTGGGAATTAAGATGACCTTCCATTTCTGTGCATAGAGTAGTCTTGCTGCCATCAACATACATAACATCAGAGTTCCAATTATTTTTCCCGAAAATAAATTTTAAATATTGATTATGGTATAGAAAACATTATAGGTACTCAAAGATATGAAAGGGAAGTAAAAATGTCTTATTTTACCCACCTGCAATGGAGGAACCAGAAAAATATTGGAATATCAAAAAGTCCCCTTGACACATTCTTTGTTCAAGAATTCCAAATGACAGAAGCGTTCCCTTAAATCCTTGATATTTTTGAAATATTGTCTAAGACAGAGTTCTAAGTCATATGCTCAATATTTACTGAAGCATTCACAAGACAAATTGCCTGGCCAACAAGTTAAGTTCTGGCATCTTCCCCATGTAAATCACTATTTTAAAAATGTTTGTATGACCTAATCTTGTCACAATAAATCATGGAAAAGATCTTCAGCGCAAATACAAATCTCCAACCAGATTCAAGACATTTAATAAAAATTCAAGTATTATTCAACAATAAAAGAAGGCTTGATCTCATGGCAATATGATGCTAAAGTGAGCTTAAACTTGATTATTTTACATATGAATTATAATAAAAAGCAATGCTTCTTTTCTCTGAAGAATTATGGATTGGCAATTATGTAGCATGGGGAAGACTAATTAATGAGATGCAAAATCTTCAGAGAATTGTAACTCAGTGTTCCCCAGCTACTAATTGCATGTATAAGCAGCACAACCTTCTAGTTATTAGTTAATTATTCTATTGTTTGTTAAAGCTAAGGTGAATGTAGACTTTAAAAATCATTATGTTAGCTAGGCTATACATAATTGAATAAATGTAAACTCAGGATTTTCCAGGAAATACCTTTATGGCTTTTAGCATAAGAAGCATTTTATAGACAAGAAATAATAAGTAAATAGCAATCTACCAAGATGAACTAGAATATGCCAAGGTCACTGTAAAATGGAATCAAGAGAAGATTTGATAACAAAAGGATATTCTTGTCAGTGTTTTTTTGTATAATTAATAGAAAGGTTTAAGGTGCGTAAAATATATGGTTTTGAACAAGCTAAGATTGAAATAGAACTCTGTACTAATGAAGAAAATATAATTGCTAAAATACATGAACTTACAGAAATATGAGACAGAAGAACAAGTCAACAAATCTGTGATATGAGGAGCTAAAAATATGCAAATGGAACAAATAGGAGAATAGGTAGTTGAAAGAATAGAAACGTACCTTGTGTTCTAGCCTTTTTTATATTTTTTTATAAAATTATGTATTTGCCTTCAAAGAAATTGACTAGAATGTATAAAGGTATTTTGAATCTTTGCTGGTAATGTGAACAACATGAGGGGACATTTTATAATGTTTAATGGACATGTAAAAAAATCAAAATCACTTTGGATACAAATATAAGCATTAATTCAGAAGATTTTAAAGGTTAAAATACAACTGAAACTGGAAACTTCTTTTAGGATTAATGGATAAGCAACTAGAAAAAAGTTTTACATATATGTGACAGTTGGGGGGGATTATTATATGCTCAAATGTGGAATGTCTCAATGCTACTTACAACAGAATAATAGTTGGGGAAGATGCTGAAACTTGCAGAGAAGGCTAAATTACCTTTTTTTTGATTAGAGAAAGAACAATACATTTATGGTTGACTGGAAACATCTTATAGACTTTTTTGTATGAAACAGAAAGAATGCACTTTCTTATACTTGATCATTTTGATGATTAGGAAAAAAATGGATAAGAGAAAAGTGATGGTTTTTGTAATCATAGAGTATGCTATAACTTTGTAAATAAGTTATTCTACTTATATTTACTATGAAGAGAATCAGAAGTGTCTTCTTTCTATTTTTTCTTTTCAATTCTTTCTTTCTCTTCCCCCTCTGTCTCTTATTCTTCCTTCCTTCCTTCCCCCCTCTCTCTCCATCTCTGTCTCTCTCTTGATGCGTTTAGTAAAACTTTTACATAACAATAATATGGAAATTATCCCTGTCCTATTGTTTCTTTTATTTTTATTTTCTTATATGTATCCATGTATTCATAACTATGTTTTTACTTATACCTATTATCTTGTAAGCAATTGACAAAAATAAATAAATAAAATAAATAAAAATAGTTTATTGTAACAGCATGTGGGTTTTTTCACTCAGATTTAGTTCTACTGTAAGCTTGTAACAATGAATAAACATTTAGAATTTCAGATTTATGAAATGGAAAAAATAGACTTCCCTTTTTACTAAAAGTTGGTACCAAACATTAATTGTCTATCCCAAACATTAGTTGGGTTAGGGTTAGGGTTAGGGTTAGCTGGGGACATTCTAAATTTGAAGAATATATTATATATTACATCATAAAGTAACTAATGAATATAGGCCTTGCTTGCTAAAATATATTTTGGGGAGATAAAACATTCTGAAAAGTACTATTACATTAGGGGTTTCCGGTTCCGCGTGGCTTCAGGGCAGCAGGAATTCGCGACAGCTCGCGATTCCTGCTGTGCTAGCCGTCGAGGTACCCCCGATCCAGATGGGTCAGAGGGATATGGCTGCCCTGTAGGGACAGCTGAAGAGAGAGGGGAGTCGGATAGGGAGGTGGGGGTGTCGCAGACCCCCCCCTTCTCCGGAAAAACCCCTTTTTCCCAAGGCGGTGGAGCGGCGGTCAGCAATGGCCACCATGAAGAAGCCAGCAACCGGGTAAGATTGTGCTGGAGGAAGTGTGAAGAGTGAAAGTTTTGTCTGAGCCGGGTCAAGTAACATCTTTTAAATTGCCTGGAACTGAGCTGTTTGAATTGCTGGAGGATACATTGTATCCCTAAGAAGAGCGAAAAGCGGCGGAGAAGCTGTTAAAGGGAACTTTTTTTTTTTTCTTTACTCTCCCACCCCATGGAAACAGCAGAAATATTTGGATATATTGGACATTGAAAGTGAATTGCTTTGAGAGTTGAAGCTAAGAGACAAAAGGATTATTGGACATTGAAAAATTTAAGAAATTGGAAAACCCTTGTTGGAGGTATGGATTTCTGATTATTTAAAATTGACATTGCAAGTGGGAAGGGAGAGGAAAAAAAAAATTGGAGCAGAAGCTGAAAAAGGAGGAGATTGCCTAGAATCCCAAAGGAAGATATATGGTAATTGGACCTCTTTGATTAAAAATTAACCCCAGAAAGAGAAAGAGAGGAAGGAAGAAAAGTATTAACTTTTGGAACTTTTTTTTAATTGTTTTTGATTGTCTTTGATTAAAAATACTTGTGGTTGTTTTGGAAAAAGTTTCCCTTTTCATAATGGCATTGTTTGTGGATGAACTAGAGATTGAATATCAAAAATATAAAAAAGAAGACACTTTGGGCACTTTGTTTCAATTCTTAGAAATGGCGTTATGTACTTATGAAAAGTTGATTACGCAGCAGAAGGACTGGGACAAGGAAGAAGAGGAAGAAGAAGCCATCTTTGATGAACAATGGGTCCCTTCCGGAGAGGAGGAGAAAAAGGATAAGAAAAAGGGGATTTTAAGAATTATAAAAACAACCAAAAGAGAGAAAAATGAGCGAAAAGGTGGAGGCAAGGTTAGAAAGCAAAGGAAAAGGAGCAAGAAAAGCGAGGAGAAAAAACAAAGGGGTAAAAAGGGCAAGGAGAAGAATAAGCAAGAGAGAAAGGGGGGGAGGAGAAGCCTTAGTGGGGGGAAGCAAGACCTAAAGAAAAAAAGTTTATTTAGAGACAATGGGTGAGTTTAATTTAGGATAAAAGAGGGATTCTGGAGGGTACATAAGTTTGTGTTTTTATATGTGTATTTAGAGTATAAAATTCATTATGTAATCTTAGAATCTTTTAAACAGAATCCCAAGAAAAATTGCTATACGAAGTATTTTTAAGTTAGGGTAATGAGTTATAGACGTTACTCCAATTGGTGTATAGGAGAAGTATAGTAAAAGAAAAAAGAGGAATGGATAATTGGAAATAGAACAGACAAAGAATGTTGTTGAAAATGGTAATAAGATATGGAAGGATATATATGTTTTTTTTTTTTTTTTGGATTTTGTATATTGATAAAAGGCAATAAAATTTTAATTAATAAGAAATAATTTGGATGAAAAGGAGAAGTAGGGATAAGATATGAAGTTAATACTATATGAAGTATTGATACTATAATTTGGAATTGTTATGCTTTATTGGTCTTTTATTATTATTTTTTCCTAGAAAAGAATTTATAAGCTGTTATGCCTTGATTCTTTGTGCATTGTCTTTATAAAACTGATAAAAATGGTTTTTATATATATATATATAAAAGAAAATGATAATAAGATATGGAAGGATATATGGGATGAATATGATGTTTGAATTTGTGTCTGTGTGAAGAGTTTTAACCCGGGAACAGACAACCTTCAGAAAAGATCTTTTAGTTTTGTTTATGTTTTGTGTTTTGTATGTTTGTATATTGTGTTTTTTGTAAAACTAATAAAATTTGTTTTTTATAAAAAAAAAAAAAAAAGAATCAATAAAACCTTGGAGGAATGTTGGATGAGAATAATTGTAAACAAGCCAGAAAGAAATGAATATGATGACTATAAAATGGATAAATATAGAAAAGAAATGAAATTGAATAAGAGTAAAGAGAAATAATGAGAAATTTGCTGAAAGATATTTATGTGTCCATATGGAAATGGGATAAATTAGAATTATGTTGTATAAAAATAATGTTTTATTCGACTTGTAAAAATTTATAATGTTAAGAGGTTTTATGTACTTAATGGTTAATGATGTGTTGTTTGTCTTTAAAATTAATAAAATTTGTTTCAAAAAAAAAAAAAGTACTATTACATTTTGAGATTACCTTCAAATCATGCTGTTGCAACTATTTGAAGCCTGGAGACTTTTGTATAACAGGAAGTTGTATAACAGGAAGTTGTGGTGTTTTCAATTGTAAGGCAAGTTGTGTGGTATTTTCAGTTGTGGTGTTTTCAATTGTAAGGCAAGTTGTGTGGTATTTTCAGTTATGGTGTTTTCAGTTGTGAGGATTGACAAGAGAATGTTCAATGGTTATTCCTGGTTATATTGTGATACTTTCTGGGGTGGATAAATATTTGAAATCTTCATTATCTTTGCATGGAGAATATATTCAGGATGCTCAGATATAATATTATTTGCAGCACAGGACATCTGTTTTTGCTTCCAAAGAGCATTCCCCCCCCCCCCCATTATAGAAAGAGAAGCGGACATAAGTTAAACCATCCATCTGTTGTTCTACATTACAGCTACTCATACTTTCTCATAGATTCCTGACTCTTCAGTCATAATGAGCATTCAGTGTACCAGATTTATATTTTTGAATGAGTACCTTGGTATTTGTCCAAACTTGTTTTTGTTTTGCCTAGTGGCGTTCTAGACAACAGAGGGCTGCATGTTTGTCATCGAGAGTCTATAGTAGGAGTACATTGATACATAAGCCTGTACTTCAACATATTTCTATTCTTGTCAATGAACAAAAAAACATAAACAAGAAATCCTCCAATTTTCTAAAAATAAGGATCATTTGTCCTGACAAGTATAAAAATTAACTGAGGTGTATAGAAGAGGAAAACATAATTAAAAAGACTTTTTGGAATCTATAACTTCAAAAGCAAATTACAATAAGTCATTAGCCAATGTTAGAATGCAGTGGTAGAACGAATAAATGCCAAAGTCTTAAATGATTCTAAGAAAAGATCAATTTCTCACCATGATATCGTTCCAGTTAATCAATATGTGTAATAAAGAAAAACAAATTAAAGCAAAAGAACCAGTTAGATTTTCCTTATTCTCCTCCTAATAAATGGTGCCCTAAGTACAATTCCATCAATATTTACATACGTGACCACAAAAGTATGTTAATTTGTTAAGCAGGATGGTTACAAATAGCATAGCTGCTGATGCCACGGCTGCAAATAATAAACTGGGATTTAGAATTTCATAAAGTTAAAAGGAAGACTGGATGCAGGTGGTGCCAAAATAATGGATGCCAAAATAATTATAGATATGCAACAACACACACAGCAACCAAATAAGAAAGACATAGACTTCAGTGGACAGTTAGAACTTCAGAAAAACATCATTGCAACCAGACTGTCTTCCATCAAGGACTTGAACAATGCTGTGAAAATATCTACAGGCTCATCACATCCTGGACATAAACTCTTTCAACTTCTTCCCTCAAGATGACGCGACAGGGCAGGGGTGTCAAACTCAAGGACTGCGGATCAGATCCAGTCTGCAAGATCTGACCTGCGGGGCCATTCTGGAAACAGCAAAGGACTGGCCCGTAGTGCCTCTGCCAGTGAAAACAGAGCTGGGGGCAGGACTCCTTTTTTGCTGGCAGAGGGCTGCAGGAGGCCGTCCCAGCCAAAAATGAAGATTGGGAGTCCGTTTTCACTGGCAGAACACTTGGGCCACCACAGGTGTACCCAACATGACTGATGTCAAACTGGCCATGCCCACCCCGGGCCACCGAGGTAAAACACAACCCTGATGCAGCCTTCAATGAAATCAAGTTTGACAACCCTGCTATAGGGCATTGCACACCAAAACACAGATTTTCCCCCATGCTATCACTCTGTTAAACAACTAATTCCCACAACATTGTCTATGCCCTGGAATGTCAAACCACCAAGTAGTTCTGTATTATCCTTCTCATCTATCCTATGACCTATGACCTTAGATTCTTAATGGTATAATTTGCTGTTGTATCTCATGATTTATGTCCCAAGAGTGCTTTTTCAAGAGGCAGCTGGACTTTCTGGTTTTTCTTTGAAGACATTTCACTTCTCATCTGTTGTGGAGCGGCGGTTACAGAGAGAGACGGAGCCAGGCTGAGGCTAACAAGCTTTATTCTTAACGAATAAAGGGTCGCCGTGGCTGCCGAGGCTATCTGACAGCCAGCTGGCGGCGACAGCTGATGCTGTTTGATAGCTCCCTTTTATAGCCGGCTGTCAAACAGCATCAGCCAATGGGAGCAATCGGCGCTCCCGCGTGGGCGGCGAACCAGAAGGAGGACTGCCACTAGTCCTTGAACACAGCACTCCTTCCCTCTGGCCATGAGCATGTGTAGTCCTGTAGCCGGGACGGCCACTTTCGCTCATGGCCTGATCTTCGGAGTTCCAGGGTCTTGTCGGCTGCTACCGAGTCCTGTTCTTCCTGGGCGGCGACAGGAGCCTCTTGAGGGTCTTCGGCCATCTTAGACCTGCTGTCCAGCTGCTGCTCGGGTGAGTCCTCTCACGGCCGTCGGTTGGTTGAGTTGTCGGGTGGCTGGTAGACCAGGTGCTTTGGTGGGTCGGCTGCGGCAGGCGGCGAGTAGACCGGGTCGTCTGGCAGCTGGTTGACCGAGATTTCAGCGGCAGGCCTGTTCTGGCATCTCCTTAGCTGGTCCATGTGCCTTCTCCAAATTCGACCATCTCCCAGGAGGACTCTGTATGACCTGGGCCCTGTAATAGAAACTATCTGCCCTGGCACCCATAAGGGTTGCCCTGCATAGTCCCTGGCATAGACCAGGTCTTGCAGGGTGAATTCCCTGACATGGCTGTCAGAAGCCAGTGGTGTGCTAGGAGCGTAGTGGGGGTGCAACCTGTCCAAGGTGGTTCTGAGGCATCTGCCCATCAAAAGTTCAGCAGGGGACTTGTTGGTGGTAGGGCATGGCGTAGCGTGTTTCGTGAGTAGGTAAGTGGACAGTTTTGAGTGCCAGTCTGCTTGGCCCAGCTTGGCCAAAACTTCCTTGGCAGACCTAACAGCCCTCTCTGCCATTCCATTGCTTGCAGGGTGAAAGGGGGCTGTGAGAGAGTGTCTGATGCCCAGGTTGGCTGCGAAGATGGCGAACTCATTAGAACTGAATTAGGGGCTATTATCTGAGACTAGGGTGTCAGGAAGTCCATGTGTAACAAACAGTTTGGTCAAGGCCCTTGTGACAGCCAGTGTTGTGGTGGAGGGTAACAGAGCCACTTCAGTCCATTTGGAGAATGAGTCTACAACAACCAAAAATGTCCTCCCCTGCATGGGACCAGCCAGGTCAATATGCAGCCTGACCCAAGGGGCCCCCGTATCTTCCCATTTGGTTGGGGCAGCTGCTGGTGGGGCTGCTCTTGTTGCCTGGCAGGGCTGGCATGTGTTAACCCAGTTGACAATCCGGGCATCCAATCCAGGCCACCATACGTAACTGCGGGCCAAAGCCTTCATCCTTATGATGCCAGGATGACCCTCATGCAGTGCCCTTAAAACTGGTTCTTGCAAGGTGGGTGGTATGACCATCCTTGTCCCCCATAACAGACAGCCCTGTAGTGAAGACAACTCCTGTCTGCTGGTCTTAAATGGCATGAATTCAGGGGTGAACTGAATATCAGGCCACCCCCTCCCCACCCAGTCCAGGACTTGGGAAATAACATAGTCTCTCTTGGAGTGAGCAGCAATATCCCCAGCTGAGACTGGCAGGTCAAGTTCATTGCAGTCGAAGATTGTGTGAATGGGAGCTGGGTCCACGACTGGTGTTGGTAGGGGGCATCTGCTGAGGGCATCTGCATGACACAGGTTCTTTCCCAGGCAATGTACCAGTGTGTATGATTAAGCGGACAGAAACAGAGTTCATCTGGTCATTCTTGGGGATAGTGGAATTTTTTTACAGCAGCCACAGCTGCTAAGGCCTCCTTATCGATCTGACTATAGTTCCTCTCTGCAGCAGAGAAAGTTCTTGAAAAATAGGCAATGGGTGCCTCCGATCCATTGAGGAGCCTATGGCTCAATACTGCTCCTTTACCAAAGGGTGAGGCATCAGAGGCTAACACCAGGGGCAGGTTTTGGTTAAACTGAATTAACACAGCATTTGAGGTTAAAAGAGACTTCACTGCTTGGAAAGCATTGGCTTCTCTCTGTCCCCAGTGCCAGGGGGCATTCTTATCTAGGAGCCTATGTAGGGGTTCAGCTACAGAAGCCTTGTGAGGCAGGAAAGATGCATAAAAATTCAGGAGTCCTAAAAAGGCCTGCAATTCAGTTTTGTTAGAGGGTGTGGATGCCTTGTGAATAGCTCTAACTTTACTTTCTATGGGGTGGATTCCCGAGGCATCAATTCGATAACCAAGGAAATCTACTTGTTTGGTGGCAATGGTGCATTTGTCTTTTTTCAATTTAAGCCCGTTTTGGCTAAACCTGTCAAGGACAGATCTCACTCTGAGTAACAATTGTGTTTTATTGGTGGCAGAGACCAAAATGTCATCGAAGTATGGAACGACCCCCGGTAGGTCCTGGAGGATTCTTTCCATGAGTGATTGAAAAATACCTGGGGCCATGCTAACTCCAAATTGTAAACGTTTACATCTAAAAGCTCCCCTGTGTGTAACTATAGTTTGTAGGTCAGCAGTGTGTTGGTCCACAGGAAATTGCTGGTATGCCTAGGACATGTCTAACTTTGCAAAAATTATGCCTGGTTCAAAAGAGTGGAGCAGGTATTGGATTACAGGTACTGGATATGCACTAATTTGGAGGAAACGGTTGAGGGACGTTTTATAGTCAGCACAAATTCTCACGCTGCCATCTTTTTTTTAAGTGGGTAACTATGGGCATTTCCCACTTGGCGAAATCTATCTGCTCCAGTACTCCTTGTTTAATAAGTTTGTCTAATTCCGCATCTAATTTAGGCCGAATGGCGAAGGGTACCCTTCGAGGTTTTAAAAGAATGGGGGTGGCTTGTGGATCCACATCGAAAGATATGGGGGTGCCTGAATAACAACCTAGTTTACTGCTGAAAACATCAGAGTAGTCCCTAAAAAGGGCATCCATGTCAGAATTTACCACAGAATGAATCCCTGTAATGTTAAGGCCTAGGGCAGGGAACCAATCTAGTCCTAGCAAGCTAGGAAGGGCACCATTTACAACCACCAGTGGCAAGAGACCTCTAAAGTTTTGGAATTGAATGAGGAATTTTCCTTTACCCAGGACTGGAATGGTCTTCACCTGGTAGTCTCGAAGAGTCAGGTGGCAGTTGATCAGCTTCTTCTTTGAGAGCGAAGGCAGCAACTTCTTCAGGGTGGCCCACGAGACGATGGATAAGGTTGACCTGGTGTCTACCTCCATCCGGCATGGCTTACCTTCTATAAAAAGAGAAATGCTTATTTTGTTAGACCCGTGGTTGGTATTGTTTGTGTGGTAACAAGTGTAGCAATTTTTCACTTGCCTTTGGAAGGAGGCAGAAACTTGAGGTCTTTGAGTTGAGGCCTGCTCGGCTTGGCAAACCCTGGCTATGTGCCCTCTCTTCTGGCAGTTCAGACAGATAACGTTTCTGAACCTGCAAGTTGATCTATGGTGGTTACCCCCGCAGCTCATACATTGGGGTTGTTGTTTGGTTGTCTGGCCCTAGGGGAGGTCTTTGACGTGTGATGCGGTTTACTTCCAGAGGTTCTTCTTCTTGGGAGACCTCATCATAGTGGATTGTAGCCTGCCCTTGCTTTGAGGTGTTTCCCTGAATTTCAGCTGCTGATAGTTCTGACAACTCAGCAGCCTGAGCTTCCTCAATAGCTGAGGCTAGGGTTAAATCTTTTTTAGCCAGTTACCACCTCTGAAGTTTTAGGTCCCTAACTCCTCCCACAATTTGGTCAAGCAGCATGTCCTCAAGGTAATCCCTAAATCCATAGTGTATGGCAGCTGATCTTAATGCTGCCATGTACTGACTCACAGTTTCCCCTTCAGCTTGAACTCTCCTCCTAAAAGCCAGTCTCCTAGCTATCTGAGAGGGTCTGGGGGAATAGTGGTTTGACAAAATTTCCCTCAACTCGTCCCAGGGAATAGCCTTTATGGAACGTGGGGACACTAGCACAGAGGCTGTGTCAAAAACAGTAGCCCCACAGAAACTTAAAAAATAGGACCTTTTCCTCAGGTCCGTAGCTTCAGACAAATCAATGGCATTTAAAAAGCATTCGAATCTGTTCATATATGATTCCCATGTTTCTGCCCCCGGCTGGAAGTGAGGGAATGTCAGATTTGAGGCCATTGGAATGGCAGCGTCAGTTTCCTCAACTGAGGAAAATTTGAGTTTTCGCTTTTAGAAAAGCGTTTCTGGCTGCACCTGTCAGCGGCATTCGGCTCCTCAGCTGGGGAGCTTTTAAGTTCACGCTCTTTGGAGAATGTCAGCGGCGGTGACTTCGATCAGCTCGTAGCAGCTTCAGCTCTTTCTTATTGTGACTTCGGCTCAATTGTCTTGCCTGGTCGTCTTTGCTGTATCCCGGCCTCGTCACCAGTGTTGTGGAGCGGCGGTTACAGAGAGAGACGGAGCCAGGCTGAGGCTAACAAGCTTTATTCTTAACGAATAAAGGGTTGCTGTGGCTGCCGTGGCTATCTGACAGCCAGCTGGCGGCAACAGCTGATGCCGTTTGACAGCTCCCTTTTATAGCTGGGTCTCAAATGGCATCAGCCAATGGGAGCGATCGGCGCTCCCACGTGGGCGGCAGACCAGAGGGAGGACTGCCGCTAATCCTTGAACACAGCACATCCAAAAAGTTTCTTCAGCTCTGACTGGATAGATTGGGTACTGGAAAGACTTATACTCCTTGCAGACAGCTGGTCATTTGCATTTTTTTTAATGGTCATTTAGGTTACCTGGAGGCTTATCTATATCTTCAGAGTCACTTGAGTGATGCAAATGGGAGTCTTCTTGGCCCTGTTGAAAGGACTGTGTTGTAGATTAATGATAGATGATGTCATATTTGTCCCCCTCTGTTTAGAGAGGGCTGTCAATTTTGACATAGATGGCCTCTTTGATGACACAGATAAACCTCCAGGTGGCCTTAACAGCTCACTAAAAGAATGCAAATGACCAGCTGTCTGCAAGGAGTATAAATCCTTCCATTCTCCACCATCCAAGTCAGAGCTGAAGAAGCTTCTTGGATGAGAAGTGACATGCTTTCAAAGAAAAAAACAGAAAGTCCAGTTGCCCCTTGAAAAATCACCTTTGGGACAACCATGACTCAGATGACTGAGAATCTCCATAGACACTAGTGATTTATGTTGATTGCTTTTATGTAGTATCCTATTATGTTTTACGTTGATTGCTTTAGTATTCTATGACTATCACTGAGTGTGGTAACTATGATTTATGATGATTGTATTTTAAGATTATGATTATCACTTGTTGGTTGTATGTACACTGAGAGCTTATGCACTGGAGACAAATTCCTTGTGTGTGTCCAACCACACTTGGTCAATAAAGAATTCTAATTCTAAATAGGCTGATGGGAATGCATCAATTCCTTACATACTATGATATAAAGTGATATTTGGCTAATATCTGCCTTGCCACTGTTCTGTTTTCTACCAAAAATATTTCAGCTTCTTTTTCTTATTCTAAGGATGCTTGATTTTCCTGTCTCCCTACCCACCCATACACTAATTTCTCTTGAGGTATTTTTGAGCTTACTTTATTATTGGGTCAGCAGATTTTACTACAACTATTCTTTCCTGCTATATGTGTTTTCATCATTCTGAAACTTCTGTGATTGCCCATACTTTCAACTGGGAAAAAAAAAACAGCCTTAAGGAGGAATTTTCTCATGAATCCTTCTCCTTAGTACTTAGTTGAAATTGTAAGGAGCAAAGGAGGCTTTGGGGTATAAGTTAAAAAAAATCAAGATGGCAGTTTTAACCATGAGTTGAGGCTACCATCTTAATTTTGGGATACTTCTTCCCTTCCCTTGGGTATATTTTTGAGAGTGAATTGCCCCAATGACAAATAGAATATTAATGTAAATGTCTACTTTGCTCCTGAGAAATTCATTGATGTTCTCCTCTCTTCTGACAAGAAATCTGAAGTCTTGAATAAGAACTGGAGAAAATCAAGAAACTGAGAATTTTTTCTTGTGAATAAGAATATGCAGAAGTCTTATGAATACTTTATTCCATTTAATAACAAGGATGCATCAGGAAATGGTGTGACCAGTGACAATTCCAGACAGTTGATTTGAATTTTTGCAAACTTCAAATAATTTCACAAGGTGTTTTTATTCTGTTTGGAATTGCCCTGCACAGACTGTCTATCAGTGCCACAGTTTGGATTCTGATTCACCTTTTTCTCGGGCCAGCCTTAAATTAAGGCTAAAAGAAATTAGACAACTTACCATACAATAGCAGTAGCAATATTTCCCTCCCTAAAGATGTGCTAGGGCACGAGTAAAGAACTCATGAATAAAGAAAAAAAGCCAAATTTGCATGAAATGTTTGCCTGTACAATTCTACACCGAAATCTCCCTGCTGCACACAACTGTGCTGTTCTCATGGAAACTGGCTTTTCATGACACGAAAGTGAGTTGTACCATTTTTTTTAATGATGCCTAAATGTGCTTATTGATGACAAGCTTTCTCTGGAATCGTTTCTGAGTTTTTCTGTTCCTCATTTTTCTTTTAGAAGTATCATCCTTCAGGCAGAAATGAGCTACTTAGACTAAGCTCATAAGAAATCCAAGAACTGCAGATAACTGGTATCTATTGAGGGAAAATCAACAACAAAGCTGTAATCGAAGAATTTCAACAACTGCTTTGATTCAAGAACAATCCATATATTCATAGAAACAATGTTCAAGCAATCTTGCATTTTCTTTTCTTTTCCAATCTGCAACAGAAGGTTTTGTGGGAGTTTTTTGTGGTAGCTGTCACTTTTGCAGTAATTTGTTTTTCATGGATTGTGATAATTAACTCCCACACTAACCTTGAACATTTCTAGGGTGTCTGGATCTTTAATAATATGACCCCTCTCATTTCAAGATATTATTAAAGGTCCTATTTCTCAAAACTATTTGCTAAACCTAAAATTCTAATTTCTATCCATTACAATATGAAAGTATGTGTGTGTGAGGGTGTGGGGGTGTATGTGTGAAACAAAGAAGGAAAGAAGGAAGAAAGAAGGAAAGAATGAAGAAAGCAGAAAAAGAAAGAAAGAAACAGAGAGAGAGAAAGAAAAGAAAGAGAAGAGAAAGAAGGAAAGAAAGTGTGAAACAAAGAAGGAAAGAAAGAAGGAAAGAATGAAGAAAGCAGAAAAAGAAAGAAAGAAAGAGAGAGAAAGAAAAGAAAGAGAGAAGAGAAAGAAGAAGGAAAAGAAAGAAAGAGGAAGGAAGGAAGAAAAAAAGAACTTCAGCTTACACCAACAATCTTTTCTATATTTCTTCATACGTGTTAATCTTTGCAAAACATCTCATATTTCTCTGCCTTCTTTCCTTAATTTCTCACCTTTTTCCTTTTAAAAATTTCATCAACTCAATCTGGACAGTACCTTTTCAGTCTTCTTATCTCAATACAGGTCGTGCTCACTTACAATAGTTCATTAGGTGACTCTACAACTTGAAATTTCAACATTGAAAAAAGTAACTTTTGACCTTTCCCACCATTATGGAACTCCCATAGTCACATGATCACCATTTAGAAGCTTGGCGATGGACTCATATTTATGATGGTCTCCAGGTACTGGGATCACGTATCTATCCCCTTTTGTGACCTTTTGGCAAACAAAGTCAATGGGGAAGCTAGATTCACTGAACAACTGTATTACTAACTTAACAGCATCAGTGATTTACTTAACGACTGTTGCAAAAAGGTCATAAGATGGGACAAAATTCACTTAACAACTGTCTCACTTAGCAACAAACATTTTGGGCTCAATTGTGGTCAAAAGTGGAGGACTACCTCCCTTAATATATTTGTTCTACAATTCAATATCTTCTTGTATATTCTCTATAACCAAACTATCTCAGCATTCCTCTTTCATAGTCCATCTTGCTCTATGAATTCATGGAGATCTAAGCCTAACCCTTAAGTGGATTTTCTGCAAATGGGATTTTCCCATGTATTTATGTCAGAAATATACAAAGGGCAGTATCGAAAAGTATGCAACCTCCTAATCATACCCATGGGTTCTGAATCCATTGGCAATGTCCATTTTACTGTCCGAATTCATGGAGACCTAACCCCTACAGCTCTAAGTGGATTTTATGCAAATGGGATTTTCCCATGTATTTAGCCAGGAAATATACAAAAGGCAGGATTGAAAAGAATGCAACCTCCTAATTATACCCAGGGGCTCCGAATCCATTGGTGATGTCCATTTTACTCTCTGCATTCATGGAGACCTAACCCTAACCCTAAGTGGATTTTACGCAAATGAGATTTTCTCATGTATTTTGCCAGGGGATATATACATAAGGCATTCTGGAAAATTATGGATGTTCCTAACCATACTCTGGGCTCCAAAACCAATTATGATGTCCATTTTACTCTCTGAATTAATTGAGACCTAACCCTAATGCTAACCCTTAGTGCATTTTCCATGAATGGGATTTTCCCATGTATTTTACCAGAAAATTTAGATAAGGCAGGCTCAAATAGTATTCACCCTCCTCCTAACCATACCCAGGGACTCCAAATCTATTGGCAATGTCTCTTCTTTTTGTATTCATTCCAATTTCATTCAGCAACCCATTTCCCCAAGGAGAACCAATTTCTCCTTATTTTACTGAGCACTCTTCTTAAGTAACTCCTCCCCATGGTTAATTTTATGTTTTTCTGTATATATCCAACTTTCACTTCCATATAGTAACATCATCAGCAGTACATTATTACACACAAACATTTGCTCTTATTTAAAGCACCCATAACACAAACATTATTTTACAGATTGGGTTCTACCCACTGCCTTTCTCTCAGGATTCCCATGTCCTTAAATTTCTGTATTCATTTTTCTAGTGGAAAATACTCTACTAAGGAACATGTATCATCTATTGGCTCTAGTTTTTAGTCATTAATGTATAACTTGCAAACTTTCACTTTGTTTTTGCTTGGAAACGCAATTATATTGCTCTTCAATACATTAATGTTCAGATCCATCTTTCTCGTTGGATTATACATTTGATTTAACATTCAGTGTTAAGCATTTAGATTTTTGAACCAATTATATTACATCATCTGGATACAAAACCACATGTAATGTTTTATTCCCATACATTACACTAGTGTTACCATAAGCATTGGTTACACCAGGCCTGTACAACTTGTCGAAGGAAAGAGATCACATTGAGACTTTAAATATAACTGCAAGCCACAAAAAAAGAATAGTTGGTATGATGATCAGCTGTTGCTAACGGTGGGTAACAGTGATGGATCTGGAAGCATTCATGAGACCTGAGGTCATTGGAGGCAGTATGTCTGCAAAATAACTAGATGGTGGCAGCAGATTCTTCCTGGCAGTGGTAATGTTTGGCAACTGAATTTGTTTCTTTTTTTAAAAAAAATGCCAGATGTCTATACCAAGGGCGTCAAACTGGATTTCTTTGAGTACCAGATCAACAATGTAGTTCTGCTCTGCAGGCTAGTGTGGTGTGTGTGTGTGTGTATGTGTGTGGCATTTTGGCCAGCAGAGTGTTGCAGGGGGCCATCCAGGCTGAAAATATCCAAGCTGAAAACGGGGCAAAGGGGCCCATGTGTAGTCCCCCGTGCACCCCAGTTTTGCCAGCAGAGGCACCATGGGTTGGTCCTTTGCTATCTCCAGATTGGCCCCATGAGCCAGATTTAAGCATCCCGTGGGCTGGATCCGGCCTATGGGCCTTGAGTTTGACACCCCTGGTCTGTACAAACCTGCCCGTTGAGCTGCATTTGACCATGCATTTGATATGTTATGCAGGCCAGCCTTCCATTTTAATCCCCAAATATATTAACAAACAAGGAAATATCACATATTTTTTTTCCCTTGCTGGGCCATTCTGATAAAGACCCAATTTATTTTTACATGTGCTTCGCTTCCATTCCATTCCACCTACTACTTTATCTCTTTCATTAATCTATCTTCCCTCAGTACATTCCATAGTCCAAACCTGTTAGTTTCTGCAGATCAACAAACCAGGTTCAAGGTTGACTCGGCTTTCCATCCTTCCGAGGTGGGTAAAATGAGGACCCAGATGGTTGGGGGACAATAGGCTGACTCTGTAAAGCACTTAGAGAGGACTGTAAAGCACTGTAAAGCGGTATATAAGTCTAAATGCTATTGCTACTCTTTCTCACTTACAGATTGATTAATGATATAGCACCATGGTAGAGTTTTTAATGTCTAATTAGTTGCAGACTGGCTCACAAAGATTTCATAGAAAATCTGGCGCCTACAGTTAGACTGGACAGCTCATCAGAAGCCAGTGAAGAAATGCCAGTTCAGTATGATGTAGCCATCATCACTGTATCTCATTAGGCAGTGAACTGAAGTTTCAGATTGCTGGTCAAGGGCAACACCATAACTTGCAGTGGAGAAGGCTGGCCTTGTACAATTAATGAAAATAGCAAATGAACAAACAAAGAAGCAAATGAACGAACAAGCACCAATATGGGACAATGGGCATTGGATTACAACAGATATAACAGATAACAGAATGACAGAGTTGGAAGGGACTTTGGAGGTCTTCTAGTCCAACCCACTGCTTAAGCAGGAAACCCTATATCATTTCAGACAAATGGTTGTCCAATCTCTTCTTAAAAGCCTCTAGCAAGCAGTTCTGCTGGTTGATTGTTCTGTCAGGAAACTTCTCCTTATTTCTAGGTTGGTTCTCTTCTTGATTAGCTTTCATCCATTGCTTCTTGTCCTGCCTTCAGATGCTTTGGAGAATAAATTGGTCTCCTTTTCTCTGGGCAGCCTTTTAGATATTGGAACACTGCTATCAATATTGGCAGTTATTTCCCATCAACACATACCACCTAATCTGTTCACATTTCAGCAATGAAGCAGAGATCTTCATAAATAAAATGTTTCCTGCCAGACAGCAGTTATTTTGTAAGCTTGAGTGCAATCCATTTGAGCTGTTGATTGATGGAGTAGGTACACTGCATTGTGAATTCCATGAAATATGGATATTCAGGAAAATAATGTTAGCAATTTCTTTTTCTTTTTTTACTGTTGTCACTTCTTCCAACTTTGATTAGAATTCATCGACATGTAACAGGGAAGGTCATATCCCGACTCCAGTAAAGTTACTCTTAAGTTCAGTAAAAGACACATTGTCTTAGACTCTCATAAATAATGCTACTTCAGGTCAGCTTTGTTGGATTTTATCCAAATCTGCTCTGAATACTCAGTTTAGAAGAAGTCAAGTTCAGCTCATTCCACATATCCTCAACTTACCTCGTGGCTTTTCAGATTTTTGTCCTTTAGAAACCTCTAGTAAATAGAGCATAAGCCATTCAGAACTAAGTGCTCATTGCTGCTTGATGTGGACATTTGTTTCACTCTGTGGCATCACAAGGGGATCTGTCATAATTCAGGATTGATTTGGACAATGCGAGAGCCTTCTTATTCTGTAGACCCTGCTTCCGTTTTCTTGTATTCTTTACTTTTTTATACAAAGTGACATTTTACTAAGGCCTCTCAGAGTTCCCAGGAAACACAATTTTTACAAAGAAATCAAAATGAAGTAGGAAATTCCTGCACTGGTCCCCTCAGGTTAGCCAATATTTCACTCAAGCATAGAATGGCAGTTTCCTTTTGTGGGGTAATAATGATGATGGATTAAACTACACCAAAATACACTTTAACTCAAAGTTAAGATGAGCCATTGGGATGGGGGGAGAAGGGTAGCAAAAAAGAATAAACAGAATAAACTTTTGCCATCTTTTTGTCAAGGAAGTGTAGTTGAAATAAGGCCTTCTCTTTAATGCAGAGTCTACATTTTACTTCTATGATATTTTAATTTTTTTTCAAAGGCATGGATGAATAAGTACTGTTTTAGCCCTTTTCTTAGTCTACATCAGTGGTTCCCAACTGGGGATGCTCACAACCCCCTGGGGTATGAAATGATATTCCAGGGGGTGTGAAAAGTTGGGTTTAGAAGTTTCAAAATTATAGTGCATATGTATAAATTATATGCATATAGCTATTTACTTTTAAAGGGTGCAAGAAGTGTTCTAGGGGTGTGGGGTTCCCAACCATTTCTATACCCCACACTTGTAGAACTCTTCTGATATATTCTTGCACCCTTAAAAATAAATAATTATATGCATATAATTATACATCTACACTATAATTTTGAAACTTCTAAACCCAACATTTTGCACTCCCTGGAATATTGTCTCGCATCCCTGATTGGCAACTCCTGTTGTAGATTAAGTAGAGAGCTAAACCCTAAAGCAATACTTATTCACCCATGCCTTTGAAAAAAATTAAAATATCATACAAGTAAAATTATAATATCTTAGTAGGGCAATTAAAATATTTCTTGTTTTAATAATGCATTTATGCATCTATGATTATTCTTACTATATTTTATTCACCACCCAGAGCAATTAAGGCAGTGAACGGATTTTGCATTTAAATATACAGATACAACCATTCATTTGTCAACTCGTAAAACATTCCTATGCCTGTTTTTGAGTTGCCATAAACAAGTGGGAAATCTGAAGGAGCAGTATAGCAGTTTAGAACAGAACATTCCACACTTATCTTACAAAGATTGTAGGTAGGCTACCGGATCTTCTGCTTGCGGAAATCCTTCATTGGAGAGCATAATTGATGATACCCAGCCCTTGAACGTGTTTCATTGAAAAATCTGATGTATGAAACACCCAGAGGGGAGGGAGGAAACAGAGTAACAGGTGACTGTGATTTACATCTGCCAGAGTTGGCTTCATTTAGGTTAATGCCGACATATTGCTCCTGATAAATCTTTTGGATTCTTTTGAAGCTTGGCTCAAGGCTCATGATTTAATTAGGGCAATTGCCAGAACCCTGACATCATTTAGTGACCATACAAAGTTACAATGCCACTGAACAAATTGACTTACTGTACAACTATTTTTCACGCTTACGGCCATTGCATCCCCATGGTCACATGTCCAAAATTGGATACTTGGCAACTGGCTTATATTTATCACAGCTGTTGTCCAGGGTCACCTTTAGTGACCTTCTGACAAGCAAAATCAATGGGGAAGCCAGATAACAACTGTGTTATTAACTTAACAATTGCAGTGATTCACTCAACAGTCATGGCAAGGAAGGTCATAGAATGGTGTAAAACTTACTTAAGCTGCTTAGTCATGGAAATTTGGGGTTCAGTTGCAGCTGTTCAGTTGAGGAATATCTGTACTGTACATCATAAGGGTAAATTATAAAACCTTCTCTTTTTAAGATATGTTACTAGGGGGACCTTACATAGCCTTTCAGGTAAATACAACCACAATTAATGGAAGACAAGGCCGTCTACAAGTAAAGCTCCAATCTTGATGACTTCATGTGGTTTGGTTGGCAGTAACATGAAAATAGTTTGCCAATAGTAGCTGTCCCTTCTTCCCTCTCTTCTGTCACAGTGTGTGTCAGTTCTTTTAGAACTGAAATGTCTAATCAGGAGTACAAATATGTCAATTAACACAGAGAAACAAAGCAGTGTTGTCTTTTATGCTTTATCTTTACTACATACAGCAAAACTATTTACAATAACATTCTGACTTCTATCAGGTGTCAAGTTTCCTTTAAGTTGGCCAAGAAACTGTTCTACCATCATTCTCCTTCCCCCAAAATAAGACCCTGTCTTATATATACTTTTTGCCATCAAAAAAGGCACCTGGTCTTATTTTGGGGCAGGGGGATGTTGTCCACTGACTCACCTCACTTGCATGCCTTGCTCCTGGCCTCCTTTTTGCTGTTAGAGGCTTTCAGGAACTTCTTCAGTAGCCAGCAAGGATTGATCTGGAATGCTGTTATTGGCTGAAGAAGCCTTCAGGAAAACCTTGCCAGCTGCAGTAGAAATGGGCTTGCAAGGCAGGTGTCAGTGTGTGCGAGGCCTGGCTGTAACTGTCCTAAGGTAAGTAGCATGGATACTCCACCCCTCTATCCCCACCTTAGCTTAATCTTTATCTGTGCACCCTGGAGTGGGCAGGGTCTTAACTAGGGCTTATTTGCAGGGGGGAGAGGTAGGGCTTATATTGGGTTCATGTGTAAAAATCAAGCTAGGACTTATTTTATGGGGTAGGTCTTACTTTCATGGAAACATGATGTTTAGATTCCTTCCCCTTCATTCCTTCTCCTCCCTTTTCTGGGATTCTCAAGTTAACAAGTTAGATGGAGAATAATAAAACCTGAAGTTCTACAATTCCTGTGCTATAAATAACATATTTTCTTTGGTTAAACGGGGCCATAAAAAAATTCAACATTGAAAAAAAGAAGAGATTAGAGAATTTCCATGGATAAACTTTACTTAATATAGCAATAGCAGTGAGATTTATATACCGCTTCACAGAGCTTTACATCCCTCTCTAAGTGGTTTACAGAGTCAGCCTATTGTCCCCAACATTCTGGGTCCTCATTTCACCTTCCACCTCGGAAGGATGGGAGGCTGAGTCAACCTTGAGCTGGTGAGAATCGAATTGCTGAACTGCTAGAGTTGGCAGACAGCAGAATTAGCCTGCAGTAATGCATTCTAATCACTGTGCTACCAGGCCCATGTAACATGACAATAACATATATAACATAGGTACACTTCTTTTTTTAAAAAAATGGATCCTAAACCTTAATTCTCACATAAAAATCTCTATAGCAATTATATAGTACACCGCTGGAATTTATCACTGAGCCTTCTTCAATCAATTGATTGTACTGGTAAATTAATGCAATTGATAAAAAATGTTAAAAAAGACAATATAGCGCTCTCCTGATTTCTGTTTACCACCTAAGTAGAAAGCCACCAAGTTTCTAATGAATTTCCTGTCCAATGAATTGGGTAAATTATTCTGTAACAATGATTATACTGTATAGTTTCTATAACCAACTTCTACTTTGCAGTATTCAGTCTAATTGCCCTGCAGTCTTACCTAAGGAGAACCTGCAAATACCACCTCTGATTGGCCCTGCCAATATCTATTATCTGCCTCCTGAGTCCCAGCTGATCGGCTAGGTCTTCTTTTGTTGCCCTGCACAGAAGAACGGAGCTGGAAAGCAGGTTAGTGGGGTGGGGAGGGAATGGGGATTTTGCAGTATCCTTCCCCTGCCCTGCCCACCAAGCCACACCCACAGAACCACTAGTAAATTTTTTTGAATTCAACTCCTGGATCATGTGGCACATATATACAAGCCTGTGTACAATATACTCCTAAAAACTTGTAAAAATTTATGAATAAGGTAGAAAGGAGCTTATGAGTAGATTTATTTGATATCACTGATCAGCATCTCTTTGATCAAGGTTCTGATGGTTCAGATTTCTGAATGATTGAAATGTTTGAAACTCAGTGAGACAAACCCATTCTGATTTTAGTATTAATGGTTCCAAGATTCTCCGGAGAACATGTTTTTCTAGTAAGTATTGCAGTTCTTTGTTTGGCCCTCATCCTATTGTGCAAGTTGAACTAAAGGTGGTCACCAATGGCTTTTTAAAAAAAAAATATTACCAGCCTGAAAAAAATACCAGTGGGAGGATCTCTTTCCTGATGGAATTATGTGGAAGTAGGGGGAAGCTAAGGAGGTTACAGTCTAGCGTAATGATCACTGTAGAAGGAAAAATGCAACATTTACCCCCACCCATTCACCATTTAATAAGTGCAAGAAGAAAGCACCTTTACCTGTGGGAACCTTATCAACCTTTCAAAGGGTCACTAGCAATAAACTCAAGCCAGCCTTTCCCTGAAAAGATCACATGAGCTGTGGTGGTGCAGTGGTTAGAGTGCAGTACTGCAGGCGACTTCTGCTGATTGCTGGCTGACTGCAATTTGGCAGTTCGAATCTCACCAGACTCAAGGTTGACTTAGCTTTCCATCCTTCCAAGGTTGGTAAAACCCCGTACCATTTCAGACAAATGGTTATCTCATCTCTTCTCATGCCCCTGGCAGAGACTGACTCTGAGGGAGTGGAAGTGTGGCTCCAGAGGTTGTGGAGGAGTTTGGGGAAGGGCAGAGGCCATCTGAACAGTAAGAGGAGGACCCAGGCTCATCCCCTATCCATCCTAGAGCACGCAGGGAGGAGAGGATAAGGGAGAGTTGTGGTCTACCCAGGAGGAGAAGGCCTTGATCCTCTTCGTGGGCTGCAGCGGACAAACGCTGGAAACGAAGCATGGAAATATCTCTAGTTTATGGTTCCTCTCTGAGTTTGGCATCATTCACAGTGTGTTTATTTTATTTTATTTTTTATTTATTTTGATTTGTCAATCATTTACAATATAATAGGTATAAGTATATACATAGTTATGAATACATGAAATGGGTACATATAAGAAAAATAAAAGAAACAATAGGACAGGGATGGAAGGCATGTTGGTGTGCTTATGCACACCCCCTACAGACATCTTAGGAAGGGGGTGAGGTCAATAGTAGGCAGTCTAAGGTTAAAGTTTTTGGGGTTTGGGGAAGAAACCACAGAGTCAGGTAGAGTATTCCAGACATTGACCACTCTGTTCTCTGTGTTATCTGTGGATGTCCTCCAGCCCTTATCTTGCCTGATTTGTGTTGCTTTTTTTTCCTTCTTCTTGTAACTGCTTGTATGGGAGTTTTTTTTTCTTCCATCAAGAATATTTGGAGTTTGGAAGCAAAGCGAAGGAATAAAAGGGGCTTCTTCTGTTTTCTGTGACTGTATTTGTTTTGTATCCCATCCTGGGTCATCACATCTCTTCTTAAAAACCTCCAGTGTTGGAGCACCCACAACCTCCAGAGGCAAGTCATTCCACTGATTTTGTGATTCTGATTCTGTGCAGCAGTTCCCTTCCCACTTCTCTCGATTAATAATGTTGTTGCCTTATGAGGCCGATTCTCTCTTTTTGCTTTCCTCTGCCTCTAAACAGCTGAAAATAGCACCTCCATTTAGGAAGAATATTATCTGATAATGAACTTTCTGACTCAGATTTCTGTGAAACACGTAACCCGTCCCCTGCCAGATGTCCCTTTTCCTGCCTCTGCTTTCAGATTAATCATGCAGCAAATCTTAATAACTTGCCTGAGTGAAGTTTGGATCAGGTTCTTATCCCTTACATTATTGTGCTTGAAATGCATTGGAATCGGAATGACGGATGGCTCAAAATGGAGTATGAAGGTTGAACTCGGAGGGGCAGCCTCTGCAGAGTCAGAACTGCTCAGTGAATATAATCAAAGCCCCATTATGGCTTTGCTATGTGTCTGTCATGATCCTCTGATATATTTCACTTCAGAAGTTCTCCATCATCATCCATCTGACATTAGCTCTGACATCCATTCACACACACTTTTTTTCTTTGTTCAAAACAAAAGAGCATATGCTGCCAGTTACCCAACTGCACAATAGGCTTTACAGAAAGGGAGATTCAGAAATGAACAGCTTTTAGCCAAACTACAATCTCAGTCTCAATGTGAAAGCCCTGCTTTTGAAATTCCTGAAACTTATTCCACAGGAAATTGGGATAACTGTTTGAGGAAGGTGTGGAGCAAGAAGATGAGCTAGAAACTCCAAGAACTACAGAAGGTTTGTTAAGCAGTCAAAGGCTGAAGATTTTAAGTCCTTGAATAATATCAGACTTGACCAAGCTGAAGGTTGACAACAATTTTAGCAGTTGATATTTGTTAGTTGGTACAAGAGTTGGGAGACTGGACAGCCTGCCCCAACTTCAGAAAGCATGTTACTGTATATCCCTAGGTAGATTTATTGGAACAATCTTGATGGAACCTCAGGACTGATGTTAGATCAGGAAAAAAACAGCTCTATTTTGGCTGATGGCATACATTACGATTGAGAAGTATATTTGGGAAGTGAGGAGAACTAAATTAAATATCTATTTAAAATGCAATTACATATGAAATTAAATTGGATTCTGATAATTTCTATATGTACAATAACAACAGCACTTAAACTTATATACCACTTCCCAGTGCTTTACAGCCCTCTCTAAGTGATTTACAATGTCAGCATATTGCCCCCAATAATCTGGGTCCTCATTTTACCAACCTTGGAAGGATGGAAGGCTGAGTCAGCCCTGAGCCCTGTGAGATTTGAACTGTCAAACTGCAGGCAGCCAGCAGGCAGCAGGAGTAGCCTGCAATACTGCATTCTAACCATTGCGCCACCACAGCTCTTTGTATAATGAATTTCCTCATCCCTCACATTGAAAATTGTAATTGGGAATGAGTTTTGGAAGGCCTTTGGAGCTTCCTTCAAAGCTTTTATAAGATTAGCAAGCATTCCTGGTATCTCAAGTTTTGCTTCCCTTGAGTTACACCTATTTGAAGCCTTAGGTCCATTTTTTTTTCATTTAGATTTCATCATGGAATCCCATAAGCCACAAAGCATGATTTACAAAAGGATTAAATAGAAAAACATATAAGTGTACTTGATAACCCATGCCCAGTTGGGTCATTGTTTTCTTTACTTAAACAGACTAACAAAATGATCACAAATGGACAAAACGCCAGTGGGAGCAGGAGAGACTTCTTACTTCCTGATGGCTTCCCCATTGGGGATCCCTGTTGGAAGCTGTCAGGGAACATCAGAAAACTTACTTACTTTATTCATTCTTTCTTTCCCTCCTTTCTTCCCTCCTTCCTTCATTCCTCCCTCTCCTTTCCTCCCTCTCCTTCCACCTTTTCCATTTACTTTGCTTGTGGGAAGCTTGTAAAGTCAGCGGTGAAGCAACTTGTGATTACCCAGGGTGGGATACAAAAACAACAAAGTCACAAAAACAGGTGAAGTCCCTTTAATTCCTTCAACTTGGTTTCAAAGGTCCAATTATCATTGACTCCACCACAAACAGTTGCAAAAAGGAAGAACTTCTGTTCAAACTCAAAATACATATAAATTATAAATAGAAAAAACAACAACACAAACCACACTGAAACAATTAATGAAACAAGGCAGGATAAGGGCTTGAAGATGTACACAGATATCGAAATACATATACTAGGAAGGACACCAGAACTCAGCTAAGAACTGACAATCTAGAAATATTTTCATGCTCTGCTTCCAGCACTGGCCCATGTGCAGTTTGACCTTTTAAACAGTCCTCATAGCTGCAGCCCATGAAGGGGATCAAGGCCATTTCCTCCCCCATAGACCATGCCATTCACATTTTCCTCTTATCTGCTCCTCCCTGTGTGCCCTAGGATGAAGAGGGGATGGGCCTGGGTCTTCCTCTGAAAACCCAGCCAGCCTGTGCCCTTCCCCAGTTTCCTCCACAACCTCCAGAGCCACAATCCCACTCCCTGTTGGCTGTTCCTCCTCTCCCTCGGAGTCAGATTCTAACAGGGGTATGACACAACTAGGAAGTTGTCTATTTTCAGTCATCCAGGTCATGGTTGTCCTAAAGGTACATTTTCAATACACAACTGGAGTTTGTTTTTCCTTGAAGACGTTACACTTCTCATCCAATAACCTTTTTCAATTCTGAAGCACCTTTGGGACAATCAAGAAGCTGAAAGTTTAAGACAGCAGGCTGACAGGTGGGAGAAAGCAGCAAGGAGGTGCATGGAAGTGAGAGTCAGGTTGGTACATGGAAATACAGAAGAGGTTTGATAAAGTCCACAGAACTCTGTTCAAGTACCACTGTAAAAATATCAGCAGTTGCTTTTTAAAAAAGTTTAGCACCCCCTCACCCCATTATTATACATATTGTACAGCAACAATCAATATTTTGCGAGCAATAAATTATTGCTCAACCCTGGCTCATGGAGATCATGGTGGTTCATAAACCAGGATAACTGAGGATGTCTTCCAAGAAATGGAAGCATAAAGAATGCTGAACAAGGCTGACAGCTGACCTGATCTGATCCAGTTAATGGCAACTTTGTAGGAAACAGCAGCCCACAAAAGAAATTGTGAGCTGGTTTTCATTATAGTGAGATAAAAGCATAATCAAGAGCAATAACTTGTCTATTTTGAATCCCCGCATTTGATCAATGGGAAGTGTAATATTAACCAACTCCAATGGATAATTTTATGGAACATGATTATTATTCTTTGACCCCAGAGTAAAGTGTCCAGGCCCTGAAAGCAGCAGATTGGAATATATCAAGCTTCTTGAACTATTAGATTTAATACAAACTAATATTTAGGTCAGTCTATTATATAATAGAAAAAAGACCCCAGCTATCTATTCATACTTCAGAAATTTTAATAGCTATCATAGAACAGGTTATTTTGTTTTATTAGTCCCAAAGTGGAGAGAAAAGATATTGCTCTCATGTTAGACCTTCAAATTAATAACAAGCTTCATACATATGACAGGGTCAAAAGAAGATGTCAACAGAAAAATTGAAGTAATTTATTCTTTATAATACGCTTGTTTTATAATTAAAAGGCTGCCAAAGGATGATATTTTAACTCATATTTAGGGGCTTATTTAAATCTCAAGAACTGCCCTCTTTACAAGGTACATTTGATTCAACTTGTAAAAATAGATGAAAATGCTGTCCTTTTAAAGGTTGTTGTTTAATTTTTGCTCTTTGCTAATGGAAGTACGTTTCAGCTGCCAATGATTTTCAGTTCTGTCCACCAGATTATTAAATCCTAACACAGTAGATCATATCATTTATATTTATATATAAAGAACTGAGACCATCTGGACAGCACCGATTTTTCATCTTCTAAAGCGGGGTATCAAACTCAAAGCCCGTGAGCTGCATCCGACCCACAATGTGGTTGGATCCAGTCTTCAGGACTGTCCTGGTCTACCCACATCACTTTGGCCTGATCTACTCACATTGCTTTGGCCCAGTCTACCCAATGCAGAGAGGAAAGATCAGTCCAATGTAGCTTTGGCCCAGTCTACACAATTAGGCCAGCATTACTTCAGCCGGTCTTCTCCATGCAAAGAGGAAACATGCCAGCAGTTTGGGGAGTGGTGTCAAGCTGGCCACACCCACCTAATCAGGCACACCCACCCAGTCAGCCATGCCCCCCGGCCCCCGCAAGGTCAACTACAGCCCTGATGTGACCCTCTGTGAAATTGAGTTGGACACCCCTGTTCTAAAGCATGAAGAAGAAGTTGTGGACTAGTGTGTTAAGTTTGAAATGCCCCACTGATTATCTGGAGTATGTCCAGAGAAGACAAGAACTAGAAGTAAGGGATGAAATCTTTCAGAATATTGATTTCAGGCAAAGAAAATAGAGGACTTCAATCTGCCCACAGGGAGCAAGCTGTTCCAAAAGGTTTCTATAACCATCACTTTAAAATGCCTTGTACTTTTTCATTCAGTCTTAGGCTCATACTTGGCACAGTTGCAATTCCTAGTTTATCAAAAGAGCCCTCGTCCTTACTACCTTCTCACTGCCCTTACTTGGAGCAGTGGTTAGAATACAGCATCACAGGCAAACTTTGCCCACAGTCTGGAGTTTGATCCTGATGGAGCTCAAGTTTGACTCAGCCTTCCATCCTTCTGAGACTGGTAAAATAAGGGCCCAAATTGTTTAGGGGCAATATGCTGGCATTGTAAATTGCTTACAGATGCAGTAAAGCACTATGAAGTGGTATATGTGTTCAAGTGTTCTTGCCATTGTTATTGCTGCTCAGCTTGGTAAATGTGTGCTGCCTACTTCAATGAATGCTGAAGTACAGCATCAGGCAGCACCAACCCATGACATATAAGAGCACTGTATGTGCATGAATGAAGCATGGAAAAAGTAGTTACGCTTTGTCTATTCATTTGGTTAGCTTCTCTCTCCATAAGCATTGCTTATGATAAATTGTAAAAAAAGGGTAAATGAAGGCAGACCATTATCTGGAGAATGGGAACAATTAATTGGAGTTCAAGAGAAGCAGAAGTGCTGTTACTACTTCTTTCTATTGAAGGAAGAGCACAAATTCAAGTTGTGCTCTAAAACTTGAAACATTGTTAGATGATCTACTATACTGTAATTTTAAGGGGAACAGTTCTTATGTTGTTACCCAGAGTATATGTAACGCCAAATATAGGATTTCCTTTACTTCTATTTTAAGTATCTGATGTGGAGTCAAATGTATCTTTCACAAAACAGTGCATTCTTCACAATCGTCAACAGCATCTAAATTGATTTTGAAGATATTCAATCAGGAAAATAATTTCATTTCTTTATAAGGTTTGTGGGCTCTGTGCTTTATTGGACAACTTATAAACATCTAGGCAACAATAACCATCTCCTGCTGTCATGAAAAGTATCAGTAGCTTTATATATTCTCTCTGAAGTTCAGGACAATTATTTTACTATAAATAAGTATAGCTAAGGTGGGGGGGGGGGACACATACTAGAGAACTCCAGAGAAAGACTGCAATTCTAGGAATCACAAAATATCGTGCGTTGGTTTTGGGAGAGGGTGGATTTGGACATTTGAAGACTTGAATTTCCAGATGAAAACATCAATATTCACCAATTACTTAAACAGGAAGTTCTCCCTTGAGTTCTATTCTTGTGTTCTACTTACTGTAGGAAATAATTATATAATAGCAATTATCTCTTTTTTTTTTAGTAGGGGGATAGACCCTACTGAAGTCCATAAGAGTTCAGACACTGACTATTTAGACTATTTAGATAAGTATCAGGATAAGTATCAGTTTACGATGAGTGCTTTTAAGACCAATTAATGGATTAGAATCAAATCCCAGAGCTCAAGATTGCATAAATTATGTGTTCTAGCATTTAGCCATGCACCATCTAACAATCCTCATTTTATTTGTGAGTCCTGTGCTGTTAAAACTAAGGAAGTATTAAGACTGAGTCTGTTTGCTAGCTGCAACATTTGGGCCTTAGACAAGCAATAAAAATATTTCAGAATGTCTAATGTGCACATATAGGCTTATAGAGTCTCTTATATTGACAGTAATCTACAGAAAAAGAAAGTGCATACAGTTGGATTAGGACTGCAGTACCATGGATAGTTCCAAGGGTTCAGTGCTACACTAAAATCCAGGTTTTGGTGGGATCTTACACTCTACTGAAGAATGCTGCAAAGTGATGTTTATTTCTGGGTCAAATCTTTGAGAATGATTGTTTGACAGTCTGGGAATTCCAATAATTAAACATGAATATCCCTCCCTTTATTGCTTGTAATTCCACAATTTGTTACCGTTTAATTTAATATTGCAAGTTTCTTTTGTTCCCCATCTTGCCTGGAAAAGTATTAGGGTCCAGGATAAGATTAAAACCCTGTGCCTCTAAATGTACAGCTGAGCCAATGCTGTCTCAATTCAAGCTTCAGGAAGCAAAATACACTTAAATAAGTGCAGAATTTGTGGTGTGGAATTTTATAAACCTACAAGTTTATGTCAGTTTATATCAGCTATCAAGTTGGATGTAACTGCCAGAATCCCACTAAAAATTGCTACTAAGATTCAGGTTTTTTAAAGTATGAAATTGGAAAATACAGTGGAGATTGGACTTTGAAGACACCAGATAGGAAGAGCATTGGTGCTTCTGAACTTTGGTTTAGAGACTTCTGAAACTACCTTAGACAACCAAGAAAAAAAAAAGTGGATCACTAAAAAAAAAAAAATCAACCCAAACTTTTCACTCCAAATTCAAGTGATCCTACCTTAGACACATTATGTGAAAATCTAGCTCTCCTGAGAAGGCTCTAATGCTGGAAAAGTTAGAAGAAAAGTAGATCCAGCAAGACAGATAAATTTAGTTATAATTAGCAATGAGTGCACCATTTGGACATCTGAAAAACCAGGTTAGGAACAGATTGCCATTGAGAAAAATATTTTTAGGTGGTTGCTAAGAGTCAATAATGACCTGATGGCAATAATCAAATTAACCAATAATCCATTTTGTGGGGGAACTTCACCATTCCATCTGAATGTCCACTATGTTCTTCAACCCTCCAAGTTTTGTCCCACTAACAAAAGTTAATAACACACATCAGCATACAACCAAAAAAGAATTCTGTTTTTTCTTCACTTAGATCTACCAGCAAATTCTAGCCCCATGCAAACTCTATCTTTTCATTTATTTACCTCACAACATATTCAACCTTTCTCTTTTATTTTTCCTCCATTCAATCATGGCTGATTCTTAGAAATTGCCTGTACCAGTCCCTGCAGTTTGGTTGACAAGTTTCAGGAGTGGTTCACCATTGCCTTCTTCTTAGAGCTGAGACAGGGAGGAGCCCAAGATCACCCAGGTCACATTCTGCCAATCTCTAGACAGATGCCTTAACCGTACACCAAACCAACCTTCTACTTGCTCTTTATTAATCAGCTAATATTTACAGACCCCTCACATCCCGGGCATAAAGTGTTTCAACTCCTACCCTCAAAATGATGCTATAGAGCACTGCACACCAGAACAACTAGACACAAGGACAGTTTTTTTCCCCAAAAGCCATCACTCTGCTAAACAAATAATTCCTTCAACACTGTTCAACTATTTACAAAGTCTTTACTACTATTACTATTAATCTTCTCATCATTCCTTATCACCCATCCCCTCCCACTTGTGACTGTATGACTGTAACTTTGTCGCTTGTCTCCTTACAATTTATATTGACTGTTTCCTAGTATGATTTGATTGCTTATTGTACACTATGACTATCATTAAGTGTTCTACGTTATGATTCTTGCCTTTTGATGAA
The DNA here is from genome assembly GCA_033807585.1 of Hydrophis major. Classification (NCBI taxonomy): domain Eukaryota; kingdom Metazoa; phylum Chordata; class Lepidosauria; order Squamata; family Elapidae; genus Hydrophis; species Hydrophis major. Next base: position 19,872,650 of record CM066333.1, read on the forward strand.
TGTATCTTTTCTTTTATGTATACTGAGAGTATTTGCACCAAGACAAATTCCTTGTGTGTCCAACCACACTTGGCCAATAAAGAATTCTATCTATCTATCTATCTATCTATCTATCTATCTATCTATCTATCTATCTATCTATCTGTCAGCCTCAAGATACCTTCCCCTCCTACCTTTCTGCTATTGTTTCATTATTTCTCTCGGCTGTCATGGCAACAGTGGGAGGGGGGATTTTATATGGGAAGAAAGCTGGAGGTGTTTGCATTCCTTGCTGGGCTAGCAAGGGGAGGGGGATTCTTGTCTTTAACTTTCCGTTTCTTGGCTATCTTTTCCTCTTTTGCGCAACTGCGAACTTTTATCAAAATATGTCAAGGTCATTTGACAAGACGCCTCATCACCATCTGGAGATGACCACATGAGCTGTTTCAAAAGTTTTAATTGGAAGAATCATTTGAACTTTGGGGGGTGGGAGCAAACCTATTTCTTTGTATGTGCATTCTACCCGCCAATTTCTCAGTTTCGGAATTGCTTTGTAGCTACCACTTTATTTCCCAGTAAATGGATAACTTTGCTCTACACCATGGAGTCTGAGTATTTCTTTCTTGGGATCTAGAAGGAGCGCAGCCTGACATTATTCCAAAACTCCCACATCAACCCACCCGGAGAAAAGAGCAACTTTTCTTCCGAGGGGGTTTCATCCCATGTCGTCTCCAACCGGCGATGAAGAGGATCAGGGAGCTGCGGGGGGGCAGCCGATGCCGTTACCGGAGGCGTCGGTGGCTTACCTGCTGGCCGAAAATAACTCTGGAAGAAACCCCAGCCGAGATGCCCAGATGGTCATTGGGGGTTGGTTGGAGAGACCCTGAAGACCCCCCTCCTCCCAGGATCACTGTAAGATGAAAAGGTGCAAGGGGACGGCTATGGCAGGAGGGGGAGGAGATGGAAGGGAAGCTGGATCAAGCCGAGAAATTCTCTATGGATGTTCCTGAGGAGCCCGGCACAACTCAAAGGTATGAGGGGGAAGAGGGAGCGAGATCAGCCCGGGGGAGCCAAGCTACCTCTACCCCCCTTGCCCAGCCTCCGCCAGCGCAGCCGTCCGCTGCCGCCCGGGGAGCCCCAGCAATAGGAGTGGCTCCTGGAAGACGCCACCTGCCCCCCCCTAGATGTAAAGTTTGGAGGAAATCCCAGAGATTTGGGATTTTTCCTGGTACAAGTGGGGAGTTATATGGCAGAATTTGAGCGGGAGTTCACCTCTGAAGCAGCCAAAGTGAGATGCGTTACCAGAACCCTGGAAGGGATGGCAGCAGATTGGGTGGTGATTTTTGTACAATGATAACTCCCCCCAACTGCAAACCCTCGATGCTTTCATGACTGTACTGAGGAGAAGGTTTGAGGACCCTCTAGCAGAGAGAAAGGCCAGAATCAGAATGAAGACCCTAGTCCAAGGGTGGAGATCGGTGGCAGACTATACCCAAGAATTCAGGCAGCTGGCATACCACATCCGAGGTTGGTCCCAGGGGGCCCTGGTGGAAGCCTACAAGGATGGCTTAAATGAAGATGTATACCACACGTGCATCTCCAGAAGGGATCCACGTGAGTTACAGTCATGGTACTTGCTGGCGGAAGAGGTGGACATTGATCTAGCCAGAAACAGATGCAGAGGAGGTCCCGCCTGGAGAAAACCGCTCCCCCCGTCTCCGAGAGACCTCAGGGCCCCAACCGAGAGGGATGGCGGCAGGAGCCAAGACCACGGCATGTTTCCGTTGTGGAAAGGAGGGCCACCGGATGGTGGATTGTCGAGTAAAGGTGAACCCACCGAAAGCGCGGGACCCGGGAGAAAGCCAAAAAACCCCTCAACCAAACCCCGCGAGACCGGGCTGAAGACAGGAGAGGTTGTAGAGGTCGCCCTTTCAGTGGGAGAGGAGCTGGGACCTCCAACCCCACTCGATGAGAACGAGACAGATTTGGAAGATGACGTCCCGGTAAGTCCTAATCAAGGGCCCATGACCATCCCAATAAAGTTAAGGCGGCCCACCTCGGGGACTGAGGGAGTGATGTTGGCCTTACTGGACTCGGGGTGCACGAGGTGTGTAATTAACATGAAAGTGGTTAAGGGGATGGGCATCGGACTGAGAACTTTAAAAACGCCCATATCCTTTTGCCAACTGGATGGGTCGGTGGCGGGAGGTTGCCCCGCACGTTTTGTAACAGAACCCCTAGAGATGACCATGGGAAACCATCATGAGACCCTGTGTTTTATTGTGGCCCCTGGGATGGAACAGCCTCTAATATTGGGACTACCATGGCTTCGGAAGTGGAATCCCCATGTAAACTGGAGAGAGGGGTGGATACGCATCCACACCGATCAGCCACCGGAAGGGGAGGAGCAACCCTATCCGGAAGGGAAGGAGAAATCCCATCCGAAGTCCCAGGTACCCGCCGAAATTTTATGCCAAATATCCTGATAAACCATAGAGATGTACATTAATGTTAACATGTAATTATTTTGTTTTTCTTTCAGGGACTTATGTCCTTTTTCTAGGGGGTCCGAATGTCAGCCTCAAGATACCTTCCCCTCCTACCTTTCTGCTATTGTTTCATTATTTCTCTCGGCTGTCATGGCAATGGTGGGAGGGGGGATTTTATATGGGAAGAAAGCTGGAGGTGTTTGCATTCCTTGCTGGGCTAGCAAGGGGAGGGGGGATTCTTGTCTTTAACTTTCCATTTCTTGGCTATCTTTTCCTCTTTTGCGCAACTGCGAACTTTTATCAAAATATGTCAAGGTCATTTGACAAGACGCCTCATCACCATCTGGAGATGACCACATGAGCTGTTTCAAAAGTTTTAATTGGAAGAATCATTTGAACTTTGGGGGGTGGGAGCAAACCTATTTCTTTGTATGTGCATTCTACCCGCCAATTTCTCAGTTTCGGAATTGCTTTGTAGCTATCACTTTATTTCCCAGTAAAAGGATAACTTTGCTCTACACTATGGAGTCTGAGTATTTCTTTCTTGGGATCTATCTATCTATTTATCTAATTTGGGAAAGAAATGGGATGAATGGAGACATGAATTCTTTTCCTCTGTTTATTCTTCACCCTGGAAATGGTGTTCAAAAAGAAAAGCCCATTGGATAACAGAAGATTAACTTCCCTTTCTTGTTGCTGTATTTCTGCTCATCCAAAAATACTGCTTCTGTGAGTACATGGATCTACTGTAAATAATTGTGCTCTTCTGGGTACCAGATGCCAGAAAGAAAGATCAAGGAGCAGCCTTCACCTTCAGTTTATAAAACAGAACTTTATACTGTTGATAAAAGATTAGAGTCTTCCAAATGCCATGACTGGGAACTCTGTCAAGTTCACAAAGATTGTTCATACCCTTTTTGTCAGGGCTGTTTTTCAAGATGCCCATCAGCAAAGGTGCAGGTGCAGTTCAAGTGTATCAGATGGTCAAGCATTTCATATAGCGTAGACTTAAATGTTCCACACTGCCAAAGAACTATTTTTGTTTAGAGCCTTTATTTTACCATTGATCATTTAATACAATGAAAATCCATGATTCTCTGCATGCATCCCTTTTCTGTAAACAGTCTGAAAGATGATTCAAATGGCAGAATGTCATCAGGTTCTTCAGGATGAAATGGTCCACTTTAATAGTCAAAAATTCCACTTTTAGCAGTGTATCTATTTTAGTCCTTGCCTGCAAAATTATCCTACTAAATTTCCCAGTGGAAGTTCGTTGACAACAATTTATGTTAAACCTGTATGAGAATGCCATAATTTTAAAAAGACAGCTAAACTAATCAATGCAAGTTAGGATTCAGCTAAAACACTTAATTATAAACTATTTCTAGAGGTAGACCTATTATTTTGTTGTAGCAGAACAAAAAAAAACTTGTAATAAGACTATTGTGTCACTTCCAACAATTGTTTTGTGACTGATCATTGTGAGAAAGGTAATTTTCACTCTCAGTGCATCTACATCTGACTCAAGATAGCACTTCAAAGTATAAAATGAAGGAAGTATAAACTCTATAAGATTATGTCATAATAAAGGTGTTGAGATTTTTAAGGAGCCATACAAGGTCATTTTTTACTCATCTAAACCAGATTGTGAAATTTCATATCATTTAAATCAGTGTGTCTCATCCTAAGAAACTTTAAGATGTGTGGATCATAAATCCCAGAATTCCTCTGCCAATCACATGCCTAAGCATGCTGATTTGGAAATTCTGGGCTGGGAAGTCCACATGTCTTACAGTAGCTAAGGGTGAGAAACACTGACATAGACTAGACTGAAGCTAATTCTTTAAAGACATTGATAAAAATTATCTAGATCAGTGGTGGGATGCAATTTTTTTCTCCTACCAGTTCTGTGGGCGTGACTTGGTGAGTGTGGTAGGAGAAGGATACTGTAAAATCTCTAATCAGAGGTGGTATTTGCCAGTTCTCTGAACCACTCAAAATTTCTGCTACCAGTTCTCCAGAACCAGTCAGAACCTCATGAATACCACCTCTGATCTAGATCATCCATGACAGAATATCAAAGTGTATCACTGTGAAAAGCACCTAGAATGCATGTTAAGCAATGTCAGTTGGACAAAAACTGTCCAACAATGTCTATTGCACAGAACAAGGAATCTTACTTGGAAGTAAGGAGACAAGGAACAATATATGGAAGAAGATTCAAGCTAAGAGGGGCAGTTTATTAATGATTTGCTGAACAGGGTTTGTCTTTCTTATTCAAGAGGCTGCAAAGAGGTTTCATGTGTCTGGATCATGATTTTCTTGATATTAAATTATAGGAGCAATGACATTGTGTCTTTACTGACTGAGGTATGTCTTGGCTTGAAAAAAAAAATGCACTTCTTGGTGTCAATGTAAAAGACATGAATGAATAAACATGTTTATTCATTCTCTACCTTAAGACTCCAGAAAATTCCAGATCTGATCCATTTGGTCATCAAGTGTTAATTAGAATCTGATTGTTTGTAAGGTATGCAAGGCAGGAATGTGGAAAAGTATGTTACTTAGTTTGAGTAACAAAACATCTGTAAGAAAACAAAGAAGCCCAGGGACCTCCAAGAACACTTCACTTCAACCCTGAGCTATAAAACTTCTCTTTTATTGGTTACAGTTTATCAGTGTAAATGATTCTGCCTATCTTGGCTAGCCTAGTATCAAAAGACAGTTTGGCAAATTTCTCAAGGAAAAGTTTCTTCACCTAGAATGACAGATTCCATGGAAGTTATTTAACAGTATAACTGTAGATAAAAATTTTGAATAGTTTTAGACAGCATGGTATCAACTTTGTTAAACTATTCCACAGCTTCTTCTTCTTTTTCTTTTTACACAATTTCATGTATCCATAATCTTCTTGATATCTTTGTCATTACAATACTTGTAGGAAGAACAAAAAGATCTACAGTTTTATCTCCAATGATTCTTTTTATCCCATGGTTTTACTTCAAAATTTAGAGTGTGTATTCATGCATGGGTTTTAAGAAGGTACATTTCATTCCTCATAAAACAATCTGCAGGATCCTGTTATTTTAAAAGCTGTTTCGAGTTCCTACCTTTTCATAAATGCACAGTTGTCAAGAAGAAAGCTAACAAAGCAATAATGTACAGTTCATTTCAGAATGTAACCTATTATAGTTTATCATCAATATTTAAACAAATTGTGAAATTGGCAAAAACAATTTCTTTCATTGATACTTTAAATGCTGCTTATTTTTCTGAATTTTTTCCCCAGATACAAATGTTAGTAGGTGTATCAATATTTCATAAGGCCTAGCCAAACCAAGCACATTTTAGGATATATATAATGGGAGAAAGTCCCATTAACTTTTTAAAAGGCTTATTTCTGAGTCACAAGTCTAGAGTTGTGTTTTGAGTCTCCTTGATATCAAGGAGAGAATCAACTCAATTCATCTGTGAGAGAAAGCTATCTTTTACACAAGAATATGATTCATGTCTTGAATTCTACGCCCAGCTATGATATCTTGAGAATAAACTTTCCCCTTATAAAGTAAGCTTTGTTTTTAATAAGAAGACTCTTGAACCATGTAACGTCTCCCAAAGGCTTGGTTGTGTCATTTGTAAGTCTTCTTCCTTTCCCTGTGGTTGATTTTTAGACTTCTGAATGCAGGTGAATATTATTATTAAATTATACAGTACCGATGGAGTATACAGTACCGATGGAGACCTACAAGGGATGAATGTTTCTGAACACTCTTCCTGATGAATAGGCATTATCTAGGGGTTCAAGTTAACAGATAACAGATAATCAGAGTTGGAAAGGACCTTGTAAGTTATGTAATCCAACCCTTCCACCCATCCAAGTGGGAGACCCAACGCCATGTCTGACAAATAGCTGTCCAATCTCTTCTTGAAAGTCTCAAGTGATGACGCTCCCACAACTTCTGAAGGCAACTTCTGTTCCATTGGTTGATTGTTTTCATTGTCAGAAAGTTCCTCCTTATTTCCTGGTTAAATCTCTCCTTGTTCAATTTCCATCCATTGTTCCTTGTCTGGCCTACAGGTGCTTTAGAAAATAGCTTGACCCCTTCCAGGAAGTCATTCATTCCTGGAACTGCAGCATTGGACATTACTGTGCCTTTCAGGTCTCAAGATGTAACAGTTCTCTTCTTGGAATCAAGATAGAATTAGTGGTGGGATTTAACCGGTGTAACAACTTCTTTGGTGAGCGCGTAGTGTTTTAAAAATAGCCATTTTCAGCTAAAACTTAGCTTCTGCTGCAGCCCCGGTGAGTGAAACAGCTGAGGCGTGCTGATCCCCTGTGCTGTGTGAATCAGCTGGGCTTCAAAACAAGGAAATAAAGGATAGAACAGAGTAGGGGTGGGTGGATGAGTCCAACTGATCACCAGAACTACCAGTTCGCTTCAACCAGTCTGAACCGGCTGAATTCCATCCCTGGTTAAGAGAAAAGACAAGATGGTTCCCCCCACCATTCTATTGAGATATATAGAGAAGGCATTTCCAGATTAGACATTTAAATCTTATTTTAAAATTGGCAGATGGGCAATATCCTCAGCCACACTCAAAGATAATTATATACAGGTAATCCTCAACTTACAACAGTTCATTTAGCGACTGTTCAAACTTACAACAGCACTGAAAAATGACTTATGACCATTTTTCACATTGTGGCATCCCGGTGGCCACGTGATCAAAATTCTTGTCATATTTATGACCGTTGCGGTGTCTTGGGGTCTTGTGATCCCCTTTTGTGACCTTCTGACTAGCAAAGTCAATGGGGAAGTCAGATTCACTTGACAACGATATTACTAATGTAACAACTGCAGTGATTCACTTAACATTTGTGGCAAGAATGGTCATAAAATGGGGCAAAAAGTCACTTCAGAAATGTCTCACTTAATGACATAAATTTTGGGCTCAAATGTGGTCATAAATCGAGGACTGCCTGTACTTAGGGAAAATGCACACTGTGCTCATCTTGTGAACCCCACCTGATGTTTGCAATTCTGAGCTCCCCAATTTTGCCAATTCAATTGGCATGACATTTTGTTTTTTACTTATAAATCACTAAAACAGATTAGATAAACCTCGGTTAGTATATTTATTTTTCAAAAAAAGAAAAAAGGAACACCAAAAAATGTTTGAAAACATGTTGAATACTGCAATCCACACCTCCTCCAGTAACAACAGTATCACATTCTTTGCAGCCTTGCAGTGACTGAAAAAAGCTATAGCGTTTTTAAAATGAGTGGCCCTATCTTGGTCTTTCTCTAGCTTGGGGAAAGCAAAGCAAATTCAGGATACCTGCAGGTTTTTGTTTTTTTTTTGAAAACAATTTTATTGATTTTCTACAAACAAACAAGACAAACAAAACATTAAAACAACTCTCATATGTACATCCAGCGTGTCGGTTGATTCATCAGGTTTGTGCATTTATTTTGTAGTCTCTTACAATTTTGTTACATAACAACTCATATTGTGGATCCAAACTTATATATCCTAATATCGTTATTAAAAAAAACAAAAAAAATGGACGGACAGTAGATCGCAACTCTCTGTGACTATTGTTCATGCTCTTTCGTCGGAGAGCCCCAATTATCCTGATTAGGGGCTGAAACTGCCTTGGAGGGGCAGTGGAGTAAGAGGAAGTAGCAAGTCTGTCTGTGGAGAGCCGCATCTCCCCCCCGCCCGGGCTTGGCTTTTTTTCCTCCCGAAGACAACTGCAGCGATGGTCTAAAATGGCCATCCCGAAGAGGATGACTCAGGTTGACTAAGATTTGTGCAGGAGGGAAAAAAGAGGTGGATAACATCTGAACCAGGATAACTGGCCAGTATAACCAAATAAAAGTACCCCGGGATTAAGGTAATATGGAATTTTTAAGAAAAGAAAAGTGAGCTGCGAAATTACAAAGGGACAGAGAAAAAAAAAAGGAAAATATTTTTGACAGCTAAATGGGGCTTCGAACCGGGAAAGGAAAAAGCTGGAATTAAAGATTTAATGAAATTGGACTAAAATAATTTGAGAATAATCAAGTATAAAATTGAAGCTGGACTTAATATTGCCAAAGAATAATAATAATAAAGTTTATAAATTGGAGACTGGATTGTCTTGGAATATTGAGGTTTGAAAAACCTTAAATAAAAATATAGAGGGAAAAAAGTGAAGACTTCGTATAATGGAGAGTGTCACCTTTTGATAAAAATTTAGTTCAAATAAAAAGGAAAGCATTTTGTTTTTGAATGAACTGGTATAAAATTACAGAAATATTGAAACAAAGTAAGAATTTTAGAAAGTGAAAGCAGAACCAGAATAAAGGAAAAAGCAAGAAAGGAAAGATTGTTTGTGGGACTGACTGATGTTTTTGGTATGAACCCTGAACTGGAATAGCTGAGAACTTTAAAAAATTGAAAGAAGAAAGAAGGAAAGTAAAAGTGGTTTTTTTTGTGTGGACTTTGAGGATTATAAAATATAAGAATGATGATATCTCTTTGGGACTTAAAAATGGAACTTAAAAATATGAGAGAATTACTACAGGAAAGAGGCGAATCACTTTGCTCTGTGCTAGAAAAAATGGAAATGGCGATTGAAGAACAAGAAGAAAGATTCTCAGAAGAGTAGGAATTGACTCAAGGAGAAGACATTTTGAATGGACAATTAACACAAAGAACATTACAAAGAAGTGGGGAAAGAAGGAAGGTTAAAAAATTGAATTTTAAGAAAGCAATTAAAAGAGGGAATAATTGTGAAGTTAGAAAAGGCAGGAAGATTCAGCAGAAAAGGGAAAGGGAAGATATTAAGGAGATAAATTGGAATGAGAGAAGTCATGGGGAAAAAAGAGGGAAGAGAAACAGTAAGACTAGTAAAATGTTGAAAGGAAATTGTTTCTTTACAATTAAAAGAAGGAATACTTGTGAAGTCAGGAAATGTAGAAAAAATGAGAAAAGACATGGGGGAAGAGAGCGGGAGGAGACTCGGGTTCGCTCCCTGGACAATGTACCGGAGAAGCAGTAAGAAACAGGCATGTGACAGAAAGAACCACAGAACTAATAAAATGTTGAAAAGAAATTGCCTTTTCAGAGATAATGGTTGATAAATTAAAAGGGGGATTCTGCAGGATGATAAGGGGTAATAAGATTATTTCTGCAATTAAAAATATTTAGAAAATAGGGTAATATAATATTGATAACTCTTATTAAAGGGGGGGAAATATGCTGTGGAATCCAATTGAGAAGATGTAATGACTAATGGTTTATTGGGAATTAAAATGAGGGAATAAAGATATATTCTAATCATTAAGGTGTCACACTCAAAATAGTAAAAGAGGGGAAACTTATACTTGTTCTTTTTTCATTTTGTGTGGGTGTGTTAAGATCTGTATCAATTTAGAACTTATTAAATGTGTGTAATTGAAAGGGAATGTGACAGACTAAAGAACCAGCTAAATTAATAAGTTTAATATAGATTATTAAAAGCAAGGAGAGACATTGGTAACTTCATTATTACCACTATTAGGCAAATATATATTGTTTATTTGTATTTTTAAAATAAATATTAATGATTATATTTGAAATAATTGAAATGAAATTCAATGTTTAGATTGGGATTAATGAAAGAATTTAGAATTAAACCTTATTGGTATTTATTAGGTAAATACATATTGTTTATGTTTAAAAAAAATACTAAAGGATTAATTTGAAATAATTGAAATGAAACAAAATTAATTGAAATTAAGGAAAGAGGCTAGAATTAATGTGTTTGTTTCTCTCCCGACTGAAAATTTGGAATGGAAAAGGTAATAATAGAATTAAGTATACATATATCATTGTATAATTTCTGTCATATTTGTATGTAAAGATGATGACCCAGAAATATGTTGCCCACCAAAAAGAGATTTTTGTTTTTAATGTGAAAACTGAATAAAGTTTGTTTAAAAACAAAAAACAAAAAACTTTTGACTATACTTTTAATCATTCATGCTTTATGAGATAACAATACTTTAAGCAGTTTATTCTATAACAAATCATATAATCATACCAAATCAATCCTAAAAACACTTTATGAATATAATGTCAAATAACAAAGACAAAAAAAAAATAAAGATATTTCTTGCTGTCTAACTTTCTAAATATTCTATTATCATATTTTATCATCTAGCCACTGATAAAAAAGATCCCAAATTTCATAAAATTGTTTATCCTCTTGCTCTCTAATTTCAAATGTCAATCTACTCATCTCAGCACATTCCAATATTTTCTTAATAATTTCTTCCTGTAATGGTATTTTCTCATTCTTCCAGTTTTTAGCAAATACAATCCTAGCCGCTGTTAATACATTTACAATCAAATATTTCAAATCTTTACAATATGTATCTGGTAAAATTCCCAATAGAAAGAACTCTGGTTTCAAATCTATACGTTTCTTTATCATTTTTTCCAACCACATGCGAATTTTAATCCAATATTTTTTAGCATCCTCACAGGTCCACCACATATGGTAATATGACCCAGGTATCTGATGACATTTCCAGCATTTTTCAGATTTGTTCTTAAACATTCTTGCTATTCTTGTTGGGGGAAAGTGCCACCTGTAAAACATCTTATACAAATTTTCTTTATATGCTGTTGACATTGTCATTTTATAATTTTGAGACCACAATTTTTGCCATTTCTCTAAATCAATCCCATATCCAAAATTCTTCCCCCAAACAATCATAGTTTCTTTAACTTGTTCTTCCTCTAATTTAATTCCCAGTAAATAACCATATAATTTTTTAATCACCTTCTCATCAGTACCCATCAAGATCTTATCTAAATCAGTCTGTTTATCATAGAATCCCTCCGTTTTAGAATCTTCATCATACGTTGAATGTATTTGCGCATATGAAAACCAATTCATTCTTATACCTTGTTCCTCTAAGTTTTGGATCAATTTAAATTCACCCTTTTCATCCAGTAGTTCCCCATATCTAACTGTTTGTTCCTTCTTATAAATTATAGGATAGGAAAATGCTTCAATAGTCGATAACCAAACTGGAATTTTCAAATAACATTGTCTTTTTATCTTCTCCCAGTTTAACCACAAAGACTCCTGTATATAATGTCTTCTAAAATAACCCTGCGTTTTAGTTCCCTTATACCATAAAAAAGCATGCCAGCCCAACAGCAAATCATGACCTTCTAGTGTCAACAATCTAGCCTTTCTTAATGTTATCCATTCCTTGACCCACATCAAACCTGCAGCTTGATAGTACAATTCCCAATTGGGCAGGCCAAAACCTCCTCTAATTCTAGCGTCTTGCAAAAGTTTTAGCTTTATTCTCGCTTTTTTACCTTGCCATATAAACTTCAACATAATTTTATTTTAATCTTCAAATAGTCTTTTCCAAGCCTAATTGGTATTGTTTGAAACAGAAATAGGATTCTGGGTAAAATATTCATCTTAATTGTTGAAATTCTCCCTATTAATAACAATTGCAAGTTTTCCCATTTCTTCAAGTCTGCAGCTATCTGTTGTTTAAGTTTAATATAATTATTCTCTTTTAATGTGCTACATCTTGCTGTCAAATATATCCCCAGATACTTAACCTTATTCGTAACTTGGATTTTCAACAGGTCTGCTAGTTCTTCTCTTTGTCTCAGAAGTATGTTCTTTGTCAAAATCTTTGTTTTATCTTTATTTATTTTCAAACCAGCCACCTCACCATATGTCTCTATCTTTTCCAATAACTTTGGAGCTGTTTCTAGCGGATCTTCCAAAATAAAAGCTAAGTCATCAGCAAAAGCTTGTAGTTTGAATTCTTCCTTTTTAAATTTCATTCCTTTTATGCTTTTATCATCCCTAATATTTCTATTCAACACTTCCAAAGTCAATACAAATAGCAAAGGAGATAGGGGATATCCTTGTCTTGTGCCCTTTCTTATATTAATAAAGTTTGTAAGTTCTCCCTCCATCATTACCTTTGCTGTCTGTTTATTGTATATGGCTTCTATTGCTTGAATAAATTTTCTGGCAAAACCCATCTGTTCCAATAGTAATAACATAAATCTCCAGTTCACGTTATCAAATGCCTTTTGAGCATCTAGGAGTATCAAAGCCATTTGCTTTTCAGGATGAGCCTCATAGTATCCCAAAGTATCCAAGATTACTCTCATATTGTCTCAATTTGTCTCTTTGGCAGAAATCCATTTTGATCTGGGTGGATAAAATTATTTAAATATTTTTAAAGTCTTTCTGCTAAAATTGAAGCAAAGATTTTATAGTCTGCATTCAATAAAGAAATAGGTCTATAGTTCTTAATTTGCAGTGGGTCAGCCTCTTCTTTTGGAATAAGTGTGATATAAGCCTCTGACCATGTTTTGGGTATCATCTTCTTTGACATAGCTTCATTCATAACTTCTAACAATGGGATGCTGAATGATTCTTGAAATGTTTTATAGAATTCTGCCAGAAGCCCATCTGGACCTGGTGCTTTCCCATTATTTTGTTTCTTAAGTGCTTCATTTAATTCCATCATTGTTATATTGCTTTCTAGCATTTCTTCAGTCTCTTTAGGTATCTTCAGTAAGTTAGCATTCTGTAGATACTGTTTGATTTTTTCCTCATTAATATTTTCTTGTTTATATAGTTGCCCATAGAAATCTCGAATAATTTCCTTTTTCTCCTTATTACCATAACAAACTTGGCCTTGATCATCTATTAGTTTCAATATTTTTCTTGATTCCTTCTCCTTTCTCAATTTATATGCTAGCCATCGACCTGGTTTATTTGCATCTTCAAAATAATTCTGTTTAGCATTTCTAATTTTCTGTGCCAATTCTTCTTTCTCTATTAATTCCATTTTATGTTTAATTATATCCAGCTTCAATTTAATATCTTTGTTCTGTGGCATTTTCTGTAATTCTTTTTCAAGTCTTTTATACTCATCTTCCAAGGGCTTAGAAGCTTGCTTTTTCCTAATATTCTTTTTTCTTGTATAATCTATTATCAAACCTCTAGCATATGCCTTCATTGTATCCCACACATTCTGCATTGAAGTATCTTCTTTTTTATTTTCTCTAAAGAAAAAAGCCAGTTCTTTCTCCATCCATTGTGTAAAATCTTTTTCCTTTGAGATAGTATTGTTTAATGTCCATCTCGATCTTTTTTTTTTTTGTCCTTTCCATTTAATTGTCATTGGGCTTTGATCTGCCCAAGTACTTGTTTCAATATTTGTTTCTTGAATATTAGATATTAATTCTGTTGAGATCCAAATCATGTCTAATCTGGACCATGATAAATGTCTATTTGAACAGAAAGTATATTGTTTAGCTTTAAAATTTCTTTCTCTCCAAATGTCTTTTAAAGATAGTTCGTCTGTCATTTTAAAAAAAGATTTAGGGAGAGTCTTTCTATTTTGCTTTGTTGTTGTTGCTATATAATCCAATTTATTGTCCACAATTCCATTTAAGTCTCCCATCATAATTATATTAACATAGTCCAGTCCAATTATTTTCATGTGTAATTTTTTATAAAACTCTTCTTGTTTATCATTCGGAGCATAAATTGCAATCAAGAGTATTTTTATATTATTGTCCATTATTTCCACCATTAATACTCTTCCGTCTTCATCCGTATAGATCAAATTTGCTGGGATAGCCTCTTTAATGTATAGAACCACTCCTCTTTTCTTACACTGAGTCAAAGAAGTAAATATTTTCCCTAATTTTGGCTGTACTAACAATTGTTCATGTTGTTTTTTAATATGAACTTCTTGTAGACAAATTATATCAAATTTTCATTTCTCTAATTTATGAAAGGTTTTCCTTCTTTTAACAGCTGAATTGAGTCCATTTATATTCATTGTAATCAGTTTTTTTTCTTCCATGATTATGCTTTATATTTAGGTCGAACAGCTCTTGTGGATCTCACTTCACGCTGTTCTTTACTATCCACCTGTCCACCTATTTCGCCTTCCTCTTTTTCAGTCTCCATTGTTCCTCTTGAAACTCAATTAATGAGACCTCTTTCTCTGCCTCTTCTTCTCTCCTTCCAAAAAATTCTGCATGGAAAAGTTCTGCTTTCTCAATTGAATCAATTCTATGTCTCTGTTCTAGCCACGTAAACATTAATCCTTCTGGAATCAGCCATCTATAATTCACTTCGTTTTCCAATAGCATTTTGGTCAAAAATCGATATTCTCTTCTCATCTCTCTCACTTTTCTGGGTATTTGTTTTTAAACCACAGTCTCTTTGCCTTTGTATTTCAATGTCTTCTCTCTTACAGCTTGTAATATTTGTGTTTTGATGGATTTTTTGGTAAATCTGATATGGACTTCCCTTGGTAATTTATTTCTCATTGCATATCTTGTAAAAACTCGGTATACCTCATCTACTCCATCCATCATCTTTTCCTCTGTAATTTCCAAAGCATCTGCCAAAATTTCTATCATTATCGCAGCCAAGTTTTGTCCTTTTTCTTCTTCTATATTTTGAAATCTGAGATAGAATTCTGACCTCTCCATCTCCCACCTCAACATCCCACTTTTATCTTGTTCAACCACTGTTAATCTATTGTCAATATTTCCAATCTTCTCCTCTCTTTGTTTACCTTCTTCCTCATTTTTTTGGAATCTCCCCTCATACTTCCCCATCATTTGTTTAACATTTTCCACTTTTTCATCAGTCTTCTCTATTCTTTGTTCAATAGTGTCTGTTTTTATCTTGAGATCTTGAATTCCTTGCATAATCATCTGTAAAGTCACTTTTTCTTGTTCTTTATCTTGCTTCAACATTGTCTGAATTAAACGTTGTTCTCCAGCTGGTGGGGAGGCAGAGGTAGATGTAGAAATGCCAGATGATATTGGTTTCCTGCTCATTTTAATGCTTCAAAAGCTTCAAATTCTTTTTAGTTTTTAATCCAACTGGTAGAATAGCCAATTATAATCCAAAATGGAAAAATCCAATAGTAGAAAGCCCAATACCAAAAAAGAAAAAGGAGAAAAAGAAGAAGAAAGACTTCAGGTTCTTCTAGATCCTAATCCAATTACGGAGTAGTCCACCATAAAAAATGAAAAAATAGAAAAAGGAAAAAAGCCCAAAAATAATAATATTAATTAAGAAGAAAGAAAACAAAAATAAAGCAAAAAAGAAGAAATTCCTTCAGGTTCTTCACACCTTAATTCAATTGGGAAGTCTCAATAATAAAAAAGAAAAAGCAGAATGGTCCAAAAACATGGATAGAAAAAGCAAAAGGATCCCAGTAAAGAGAAGGAGAAAAAAAAATAAAGAAAAGGTTCTGAGGCTTTCCCTTTGAAATAAAAAGCAAAAATAAGATTATTACTAGAATTAAAATTTACAAAGAGGCTGGTGAGTAGGGGTATCACAAGTAAAGAGAAAAAAGAAAGAAAGAAAGCACACTGCACTTTATTTAGTTGTTCAAGGCTCTTATTATGACTCTCTTCTCCAGCAGCTTCAAAGCCAAGCCTCAAGTGTTGAAATATTGTTAAGAGTCCAGGAAAACACCTGTAATAATATTTTGCTGTGCTCTCCCTCCATCTTATCACATTAAAATGTCCTTGAGAAGGAGTCTTCTTACAGTTCTCTCCCATTCAAATAAAATATTTTCAAGCCTCTAGTTGGCAGTGTTACAAAGTTTCTTAATACTCTTTCCCCCCCCCCAGCCAGAAAAAAAAATCAACACTTTTATAAACACTAGTTTATAAAAAGAAAAAAATAGCCAAAGGGAGCCTCTATCCTAAAAAAAAATAATTAAAAAATCAAAAGGAGCATAAAAATATATGTAAGAGAAAATTCAGTCCGGTTACCTACAAAGTCACACTAAAATCCTCCCCAAAAAAGTAAGAAAAAGAAAAAAAAATCCAAGCCTCAATTTGACATCACATTAAAAAACGCCGCTCATACAGTTTTTGTCAATATATATATATATATATATATATATATATATATATATATATATATATATATATATATATATATATATATATATCTCACAGGTTTCTTCGCTATTCAGGATGCCCTTTCAAATCTCAGCGAATTTACAACAAAAAAGAAGTTTCTCACCCAGCCGACACACTTTCACTTCCAGCCACTTTCTTTCCGGAGCTGTCCCGACTTCAGCAGCTATGGAGGCTGCCTCTCCGCCGCCAGCAAAAGGACTTCTTCCGAATCAAACCAGGGATTTTGTGATATCCCTGGGATCCTGGGACTATGCCCTTCACAGTCACCATCTCTACAGGACGGTTTAGGTCCGTTGGGACCGACCAGGGGCGAAAATATCAGCTGCGATCTCGGAGCCCCAAGATTGCAGCTGTAACGCTGAAATGAAGCTCCGCCTTCTCCTGCAGTTGTTTTTTGTTGTATATAACAACTGGTAGAAGGTCTCCAGTTATTTTCAAGGAAGAATTTTTCCAGCCCTAGGTGAAGATATTTAATTTAATTTAATTCAGTTCAGTTCAATTCAATTCAATTTAATTTAATGAATTTATATTGCCGCCTATTCACATATGGTGACTCAAGGTGGCTTACGGAATATAAAACCTCATATAAAAACACTAAAATTAATAAAAGAAGAGTCATATAATAAATTAATATAATAAAATAACCCCCCACCCCGGTGACAGCACTTCACACGAGCCATTTATGGGCTCCATCCCGCTCTGGGTTCCCCAGGCCCACTGGCGGAACCAGGTCTTTGAATGCTAAATGACAGATGATAGACAGATCTCTATTAAGAGGGTAGAAGAAGTACCCTATATGAAACCAGGTGCTGGTTGTCATCTTTAAAGCTCTTCATGGTCCTTCCAGGTTATCTGAGAGACTGTTAATATAATAATAAAATTAATATAATTCATTATAAATTAATATCATAAAATCACCTCACATGAGCCATTTAATGGGCTCCATCTTTTCTGAGTTCCCCACACCCACTGGCAGAACCAGGTCTTCAGTGCTTTCCAGAAGAGCATTAGAGAGGAGGCCATTCTAATCTCTGTGCAGATGATGTTCCAAAGAGAGGGAGCTACCACAGAGAAGGCCCTTCTTCTGGATCCCACCAGGTGTAGCTCCCTCAGGGATGGGACCCACAACATTCTCTGCCTCCCCACTCTGATGGGTCGGGTAGATGTGACCGGCAAGAGACGGTCCATCAGATAACCTGGTCCCAAACCATGAAGGGCTTCAAAGGTGACAACCAGCACCTATTTTCATATAGGGTACTTCTTCTACCATCTTAATGTAGATCTGTCTATCATCTGTCTTTTAGCATTCAAAGACATTGTCTCATATTTCTGAGGCTCATTCTAGAAACCCCTCTTTCTCTTAAAACAAAAAAATCCCAACGAGTTCTCTTCATCTACAATTTAACACAAAAACAAAAAGCTTGCCGGGTATCCTTCTTTGATTAGCTCCTGCCAAATATATCCTGTTCCTTCTAACCATCTAACCAACATTTTTCATTATTGCTGCTCTTTCACAAATTTTCACCCAATTCATTGGCAGAGAATTTGGGGAGGATGATTTTTTTAAAAGTTATATTCAACAGGGGAAACTATTCAATGTCTCTCAGGGTGAGGATTTCCCCTTAGTGATTCTAATAGGTTCACCAGCTGGAAAAAAAAAACCACCCCCACAGGATACATTCTCTCTTGACAGCTTGCTTTGAGATTTAATTTAAGCCTGGAAGCCTGAGGAGCTGTTTTTATTGTATCCTTGTCATCACCTCATGAAGTAGGCTAGTTTGAATGAGAATGACTGGATTAAAGCCATTTAATGTTCTTCCTACTTGAATGGAAGTTATGATTCAAGAATTCTAGCCTGATTCTCTTCCCACTCCACCAATCGGGAGGAAGGGGTTTTCTTCTAAAAACATAAATCAAAATGCAAGATCTGTTTTATAAAGAAATCTAGGCTATGTTTTTTTCCCTTCCCCCCCCCCCAAAAAAATGTCCTTAGGATATTAGCTCTGTTCTACCAAATGATTGTGAAAATTATGAATATGGATTGATCACTCGATTTTAACATGTATAAATATTTATTAATTTAAAAAAAGAAACAAAAGTGAAAACCCTCCTACACCAGAAGAAAAAGGAGAATAAAATGAAATACTTGGGAAGAACTATTCATGAAGCCTTGAGGAAACATAATTTTATATTATAGTTCCTTAAATAGCAGGCAAAAAAGTTCTAAAGGATATAGTATGATAAATGTTCACGAAACCTTCAGAGGAGCTGATTTAACTTGTCTATTTATTCATTGATTGGGCTTTTAACAGAAAAAAATGAATCTGTTCTCTGAACCCATTTCACAAATATGCCTTCATAAAATATAATGCACGTGTGTCATTTTAATTTTAAAAAGCAGTTCTCCAGATGATGAATTGGCCAAACAGGCCTACATGTAGCCAACATCAGAATACAACAGGAGTTGTGCTGAAGCAAATAAAACAGTCTGGTAGTTAAGAGTGTGGAAATAAGTCAGAAGAGGCTATGGTACAAATCAGCCTCAACCATGGAAACTGATTGCCTTTAAACCACACATTATTATTTTTTTCTGCCCAACGTAGTGTAGAAGTCAGCACCCATCCCTCTCCTAGAAGAATGAAATATTTTGAGAAATATTAAAAAGGCAGAATACTACATTTCCCTGGATGAGAAATGGAGAAACATGTTTTTTGTTAAGGGCAGGAAGCAGACTCACTCTTAATAGCCCCCACCTTTCTTAATAGTCTTCAGTAGATGTTAGCACTTAAGAGATAAAGAGATAGCTAGCTCTATTCATAAACAAATTCCTGGCAGCAAGGTCTGAACAAAAGTACGTTAGCCCTCAGTCACAATAGGAATTGCCCAACAAGCCCCTTCATTGCATCAGCTTCGAACTTCAACCAAACTTAGCTCAGACAACTTACAGAGCCAGCTATGACTCCTACAACAGCCAATAGAATCCACAGGAACAGGAAGTTCAAATTCAAAGCCCAAGAGAAAGCCCCTCACTCTCAACTCCATGTGGTCAGCTGCACCAGAACTACCCATGTGGTTCTGCTTCATCATTAAACCATCTCCCCAATCAGCCTCCATGTTTCCAGTGTCTTACTCCCAGCTTGGAAGTGAACCAGAGCGATATTTCTTCCAACAATAGTATGCTATGATGATTAAAAATGAAGTATGCATGGACAGACAACAAGTGCCTTGAGATTGACTGGGAAGTGAAGTGAAGTGGCAGAGCAGATACATGCCGTGGGGGCAGTTGTCCATCAATGCTACTGGGGTGAACCTTTTGGAAAACACAAACTCTGTAGCCAAGGATGGGCTTCAAAAAATTTAGCAACCAGTCCTCTGCCCAGTTACTGGATGGGCTTGGCCTCCTGTACCACAGGGGGTGGATTTTCACCCTCCCCGGGCTCCAGAGGCTTTCCCTGAGCCTCTGGTAGGGCAAAAATGGCATCTCCTGGGCTCCGGAGGCTCTCCGGAAGCTGGATATGGGCCCGTTTCTGGTCTTCCAGACACTCCGGGAGACCAGTTTTCACCCTCCCTGAGCCTCTGCACAGGCCCTCCACTTATCTGGGATCCAAAACCGGCCATATGGAGACTCCTGGAAGGGACGGGCAGGGTAGGTAGGGCCAGCCAGTCATTGCAACTATCGGTTTGGTGAACCAGATGTAAAATTAACATCCAGTAGCAGCCCACCCCTGTCTGTAGCCCTTCAAGGCAACGTACTATGCTTGAACCAACATGCTTTATGAAGCATGCCTTTTCCGTGTTTTGCAACGTACTGATTAATAGTCATGGATAAACCCAGCATGTCATGCAAAGACCAAAAGAGGAGCATCAGCCATAAAAAGGTTACAGGTAGTCCTTGACTTATGACCACAATTCAGCCCACAACGTCTTTTGCTAAGTGAGACAATTGTTAAGTGAATTTTGCCCCTTTCTTGCCACAGTTGTTAAGTGAATCACTGCAATCGTTAAGTTAGTAACATGGTTGTTAAGTGAATCTGACTTTCCCATTGACTTTGATGATCAGGAAGTCATAAGAAGTGACCCTCGGAAACTGCAACCATCATAAGAAGTGACCCTTGAAACTGCAACCGTCATACATGTGAGTCAGTTGCCAAGCATCTGAATTTTGATCACATGACCACAGGGATGCTACAACAGTCATAAGTGTGAAAAATGGTCATAAGTCCCTTTTTTCAGTGTTGTAACTTTGAATGGTCACTAAATGAACTATTATATGTTGAACACTCTCTCTATTCATCCGTAGTTTAAAGCTTTTGTGTTGATAGAAGCCATCATTACCTGAATATTTAAGTGGCTTTCCCACTAGAAAATCTCTCTAATTTCACTGGGAAAGATTTGACACAGTCTCTGAAATCAGTGAGATGTGTATCTTTTTGACTGCATCGTTCTCATTTCTTATCTGATGGAAAGGCTTCAGAAAACACCTTTAATTATTCCAAATCCCATTGCTGCCCAGGAGGAAAATAGGTAAGGATGAAGACAAGAATCTTATTTCCTCATTGTCTGAATTCTAATCAACTTCCTTGCATTCAAAACCAGCTTTTGAAACAATTTAGATTCTCCCACTGAGGCAATTATCTGTGTTTGGAAAAATGCTCTATAATCAGTATTCTGCATAGTTTTTGTTCACATGATAGAATAAACCAAAACTCTTGGCTAACAAGTATGCATACCACCGTCTTATCTGGTGCTTATCTCTGCCATCTGTGTTTTGCACTGTAGGATGGCACCCACCCCTCTCCTAGAAAAAATGAGTTATCCTAGGAAATATTAAAAAGGCAGAATATTTCCCCTAAAAAGAGTAGAAACTCAGAAGCAGAAACTTACCTCAGAAGCATAAGTTCACCCCCACCTTTGCTAATGGATCATTACTCTGGCCTAGGCCAATGTATTTTTCATAACAAAGATCTACTCCAGGTAGAGTTACATCATCGTCCAGCAAAGCTCAACCAAGCCTTGGACTCAGGACAGCCTACAGAGTTGTTCCTGCATGGCCCCATGGGAGTCTGACAACTAGTCAGAATACAAGCTCAAATTTGAAGCCCCAAAGAGGGTATAAAACAATTGCACTCTTAGCATCTTGCCCCCTTTTTCCTTCTTTTCCTTCACCCAACATCTTGAAGCATGTGATCATCCTTTTCACTTTGGAGCTCCAAGCCATGTGGTCCTGTCCACCATTAAACCATCTTTCCAAACAGCCTCCATGTTCCCAGTGTTTTTTTCCCCACTTGGAACTGAACCCAGAAGGATAATTCTTCCAACAGCACAAACCAGGCTATTAAATCCCAGCTCTTTCTAGTTGCAGTGACATAGTAAATCTCAAATCATGATTACATTACAAAGTGCACCAGAGATTAAGATGTCAAGAATTTGCTCCCTGGATAAGTTTGCTTGCTGTATGCAAATGCAGCATTTGTGCATGGAGCTCAAACATATATTTTTTTTTAAAAGGTTCAGTGATACTCAGAAAAAGTGAAAGCTAATAAGGAGAGGAATGGAAAATAAAGTGGAGCTAGAGTGCTGAGGGGCAAGTGACATGGGTTTTGCAATTTGTTAACTGACATAGTTACTTTTTATTTGATTTATTTTCTCTCTCTTAAATGATGCAGTTTTATTTGCTTTTAACATTCCTAAACTGATAAACAAGCTGGAACTCACTACCTGACTCTGTTGTTACATCCTCAAACCTCCAGAACTTTAACCTTAAACTGTCTACCGTGGACCTCACTCCAATCCTAAGACAGAGGTCTGTAAGGGGATGTGCATAAGCGTATCAACATGCCTACCATCCTTGTCCTACTCTTCCCATTTATTCGTACTCATTTATTATGTATATACTTATACCTGTTTATACTTATATACTTGTTTTCTCATACATGCTTGAAAAACTAAATAAATAAATAAAAACAATAAGCTGGAGACTAGCTCCAGATTAAAAAAAAAAGGTTTTTAGTACAACTTGGGATCTGGGTTATTTCTTTAGTGAACTCTAAACAACCTTTTTCCTTACAATTATGGCCTTTCAGACATCAGGCTTCATTTGAATGAACGTGTGATATGATGGGATGTAAATAGGCAATATGCTTGACTACATGTAACTGGTTTCCTATGCAAAGTGGATGTTACTTTTATCCTGTCCAATTATCTTTCCTCTTGCATTTTCTTTATTGTGTTAACTATAAAAAGGAATGTAACATGGGGCTGGAGCTTCACTCTCCTTTTTTTTTCATAGAGAGATCCCACTTTATCAGGTCACCCTAATAAACTGCTTTTACATGGTCTTCCGACTCAATTGCTTATTGGGAAGGTAAACTGAGGGCAGAACCTAAGCCAGATTTGGCTTTCAGTGCTAATACTCACTTTCCTAATTCCCCAGATGTTGTCAGAAAGATCAAATTGTCTTAAGTTGTGAAAGCATTTAAGGGCAAATTTGGGTTTGGGTTCATTCCTTGTGAGATTTACATATGAGCAGATTTGGCAGCATTTGTTCACCATCCATTTGTAAACCGTTGGAATAATCAGGATGCAAATTGTAACTTGGAATACTTGATACTATTTTATAATCATAATGGGAGCCAATTACAACTTAATTTACTCTCTAATTCAATCTAAATTGCTCTACATAGTTCCATGCTTCTCTCTCCTACCTCCCATTATGCGTTGCAATTTAATGTCTCCTCAGATGTGCAACCAGCAGCTTCTCACCCAGCCTCTCAATCTGAAAAATCTAATCAGCAGGGAAACAAAAACAATCTAGTTTTCCAAAGCTGGAAAGCAAAGAACAGGGGGTCCCCAAACTTGGCAACTTTAAGACTTGTGGACTTCAACTCCCAGAATTCTCCAGCCATTCTGAGAGTTGAAGTCCACAAATCTTAAAGTTCCCAAGTTTGGAGGTCTCTGGTGTAGAGGAAGGTCCCAAAGGTGCTTTTGTTTTCAAGAGGCAACTTGACTTTCTGGTTTTTCTTTAAAGACGTTTCACTTCTTATCCAAGAAGCTTCTTCAGCTCTGACTGGATGGTGAGGGACGGAAGGATTTATATTCCTTGCAGATAACTGGTCATTTGCATTCTTTTAGCTCAGGGGTCTCCAACCTTGGCCCCTGGAAGCCTGGTGGACTTCAACTCCCAGAATTGCTGGCTGTGGAACTCTGGGAGTTGAAGTCCACCAGGCTTCCAGGAGCCAAGGTTGGAGACCCCTGTTTTAGCTGATCACCTGGAGGTTTATTATCTGTGTCATCAGGGTCACTTGTGTGGTGCAAATGGCTGTGGAGCCTTCATCAGAGCCTTCCCCAGACTTCAGAACCGGCTCAAGTTCCTCTCCAACCTCCTTCTGGTGGGCCACAACATATCTAAGGACCAGAGGAAGTGGGATGTATTTCTCTCATATGGAAGAAATACAGGTAGTCCTTGACTTACAACAGTTCATTTAGCGACTGTTCAAAGTTACAACTTTACTGAAAAAAAGTGGCTTATGACCATTTTTCAGACTTACAACCATTGCCACGTCCGCATTGGGTCACATGATTAAATTCAGATAGTTGGCAACCAACTCATCTTCATGATGGTTGTAAAATGGGGCAAAATTTCACTTAACACATGCCTCGCTTAGCAACATAAATTTTGGGCTCAATTGTGGGTGTAAGTTGAGGACTACCTATATTTAGCTCAGCACGATTTACATTCCCTGTATGGGGCCTAGCCATTTCTGTGTGGCAGTTTAAGTGCAGGTATGAACCAGTGATGGTATTCAACTTTTTTTTTTTACTATCGGTTCTCTGGGTGTGGCTTGGCTTGGTAGGTGTGGGGTGGTGGGCATGGCAGAGGAAGGATACCGCAAAATCTCCATTCCTCCCCACTCTTGGGGGAAGGATAGTGTAAAATCTCCACTCCCTCCCCATCCCACTAACCTGTTTTCCAGCTCCGTTCTCCTGTGCAGGGCAACCAAAGAAGGCCCAGCCAATCAGCTGGGACTTGGGAGGCAGAGAATAGATGGGGGCGAGGCCAGTCCAAGATGGTATTTGCCGGTTCTCTGAACTACTCAAAATTTCCGCTACCGGTTCTCCAGAACTGCCTGAATACCACCTCTGTTATGAACTGCTAGAAGATGTCTCTTTTCCAAATATTAAATGATTAGCTCCTTTGGAAAACAGGATACTGGAAATGAGGATTTATCTTTAAACGAAACAGTAGGCCTCTCATGCTGGATTTCTGTTGCCAGGGTATATCTAATTGCATGAAAAGAAGTACGAGGGATGACATAATAGCAGTATTCCAATATCTAAGGAGCTGCTATAAACAAGAGAGGGGGAATCACCCTATTCTAAAAAGTACCTGAGGGCGGGACAAGAAGCAATGGGTGGAAACTAATCAAGGAGAGAAGCAACCTAGAACTAAGGAGAAATTTCCTGACAGTTAGAACAATTAATCAGTGGAACAACTTGCCTCCAGAAGTTGTGGGTGCATCACTGGAGGTTTGTAAGAAGAGATTGAGCAACTATTTGTCTGAAATGGTGTACAGTTCCCTGCTTGGGTATGGACTAGAAGTCCTGTAAGGTCCCTCCCAACTCTATTGTTCTGTTCTGTTCTGTTCTGTTCTGTTCTGCTCTGCTCTGCTCTGTTCTGTATGTATTGAATTTAGATGAGCCTGCCCGCTAAAAGTAAACACAATGCATGGAAACCTGTTCTCATGGATGGATCACTAATCAGTAAGGGCCACTTCTTCTCTTCCTCTCCTATCCCCCGTCAGCTTACTTTCTAGCCCAGGAGTGTCAAACTCAAGGCCTGAGGGCTGAATCCAGCCCACAGGATGCTTAGATCTGGCCTGTGGGGCTGCTCTGGAAACAGCAAAGGACAAGTCTGTGGTGCCTCTGCCAGTGAAAATGAAGCTCCATTTTTGCAGAGGGCTGCAGGAGGCTCAGGACCCCATTTTCATTGGCAGAGCACTCAGGGCACCACAGGCACCCCCAACATGAGTGACATTGAGCTGGCCACGCCCCCTTCCCGGCCACGCCCCCAGCCCCCTGAGGTCAAGCACAACCCTGATGCTGCCCTCAATGAAATTGAGTTTGACACCCCTCTTCTAGCAGAAGACAAAGGGACTGATAAAGTTTTTTTCCCCGACTAAAACCTCTTGTCTATCCATTCTGTCGTCACCGTCATCTCCCGCACAATCCTGTTCCCTCATTGGAAGGCAAAACTGAGCTTCAAAGTCTGTTCTGGAAGTAGCCATGCCATCCCTGCTAAGTTATCCTTGATGCCTTAGTATCACTTCTCTAAGGCTATGAAGGCAAAGAAAAAAAAGGGGGTGGGTGGTTGGAGCAGGGCCTAACTTAAAGCCCAGACCCAGAAGCACACGCGCTCCTGACATTTGCACATGCCCTGATCCCTTCAGTTGGACATTATTGGTTTCCTGTCAGTATACTTTGAGAAGATGCATTGTTTATTTGAAGAAGACTGATGCAATTTGACCTTGAGCTACTTTGAAGACAGTCCTGACTGCAGAGCTGGCAAAAAAAAATAATTAATGTCTCTGCCAGCACTGAGTTCTAAAACCTAATTGACAGCTGCTTTCACTCCTATTCTCCCTCCCTTTCTCCATAAAAAGAGCTCATTTTGAAAACAAACAAACAAATGCAGCCCCAAAGGACATTGGCAGAATCTAGATTTAATTTAGTCAGGAACCCTTAGGCTTATTAAATGAAAAGGCTGCCCCTGTTCTATGGAGAGACTAAAGAGGAGGTTGAAAGGCACAGACAGATGGGGGAAAAAAAATATGGATCAATATATGTGGCAGAGCTAATAAAGAGATATGAACTAAAACATCCCTGGGTATTTCTGTTTTCATTCAAGAATTAAGACAGAGCATCATTTGAATGAACTTGTCACGCAGTGGCAGTCTATACATCAATTAATCCAAATTTCTAGGAAAAGGGCAGCATAATGTGAATTTCTTGCTTTGGTTGTCTTTTTCAGCACATGGGTTGCCTGGCTTCATCTGCCTTCATGAACTGCCTTTCTGTCTTTAACTTCTTCCGTGGATTGCTGATTTGGAATGTGTCAGATGAATTAAAAGGAAAGAGAAGACAGAGGCGAGAGTAAGAAAAATAAAAGAATGAAAACAAAAAGAGAAATGGGATGTAAATTTCTTAAAATGTTCAGAAACTCCCAAGTAGGCTGAGGGCTAGGTTCCAAAGACTGATACTGAACTCTTTTAAGTTGAAAAAAAAAAAATAGTTTGATTTCTTACACACCCAGAACTGAATCAGAATGCATCCAATTAAGAATAATCATGCCGTTTCCAAAATGCTTTTATTTTTTTCCTCTCTCCTATGAACTTGTTCTGTTTGTCTACCATTTTCCGGTATTCATCATAAATCTGGGCTGTTGTCTTTTGCAGAGTACTGAGATAAAGGCAGAAAAAAATAGTTGTGTGCGTGTCTCTCTCTCTCCTTCTCTGGTTTGCTATTCCAATACTTAAATGAAATGACTGAATAATAGAACAGAATAACAGGGTTGGAAAGCAGGGTAAAATTTTAGCAACGGGTTCTCTGCCCAGTTGCTGGGTGGGTGTGGCCTACTCAGCCTCCTGCAACATGGTGTAGGGGAAGCATTTTTGCCCTCCTCAGGCTCCGGAGGCTTTCATTGAGCCTCCAGGAGGGCGAAAATGGTCTCCCCAGGCTCCGGAGGCCCTTTGGAGGCTGGAAATGGGCCCATTTCCAGCCTTCCGGAGCTTCCCCCCCCCCAACCTCCACATGTACCCTGCACTTACTTGCATCGAAAATGGCTGAGTGGGGAGGGGCAGGGCATAGTGGGTGGAGCCAGCCAGGATTGGGATTTTGGAGTTCTTCGAACTGTGCAAAATCTTAGCTAGAGGATTTCCTGAATCCCTGCGAACCCCCAGCAGCCCACCCCTAGTTGGAAGGGACCTTGGAGGTTTATCTAGTCCAAGCAGAAAACCCTATGTTGTGACCTAGGCTTCCTTACAAAGTATAAAACACAATCTTATTCCTGACAAAACCCTCTTTTATTTCCACGGCTGTGAATTATATTCATTCATAGCCTGCAAGGCTTCACAAACAGTTTTTCAGGGGAATGTTTATAAACACCCACCTTATCGCACTTGGAATGCTGCCAGAGAACTAATTGCCAAATGCAGGACAAGGCCAAATTTGACACAGAATCAAACATAACTTTTCAAAGCTTGAATCGACCAGATGAACTAATTGCTTCCTGCAAAAGCTCATGTCCCATTCTCTCCTCTTTTATGTCCTAGGGGAGAGGCCAATAATCTCTGCCTTACTCCTGAGTTGACCCTGCATTGTTCTTGCCTTCTGGTAGCCCTGCACATGTGCAGGCTGGGAACCAGTTCCAGACACACCCCTGCCTCACTGCTGTCTGAGTCTGAAGGCAGCTGATGACTGCCAGCCTACCATGACCCCATCCCTGCCTCCAATGCAGAGCCCTTGTCCGAAGCCTCTAAGACTGGCCCAGGTTCTTCCCTAACCTCCTCTCTACTGTCCAATTCTGCTGCCAACTCCGTCAGCCACCAGCGGGCCACAACATCCTATATCATTTCAGACAAATGGTTGTCCAATCTCTTCTTAAAAACTTCCAGTGTTGGAACATTCACAACTTCTGGAGACAATTTGTTCCACTGATTAAATGTTCTCATTGCCAGGAAATTTCTTCTTAGTTCTAGATTGGGTCTTTCCTTGGTTAGTTTCTATCTATTGCTTCTTGTCCTGCCTTCAGGTGCTTTGGAGAATAGGCTCACCCATTCTTCCATGATGGATCAAGTGAAAGAAAATTTCATTTCATGAAAGCAAATGTCCACCTAGAGAGTAACCTGTTCTCTTAGGTACCAAGGACCCAAACCATTAGAGACTAAAGGTAGCAACTGAGGCTTAAAACCAGGATTTCTGAAGGGCATTGGACCATGATAGCATCTTGGATGGGTGATGGTTTGGCTTTGCTCTTTAATTTGTTTGTTATGTTTGTTAATTGGTTTGTAAACTTTTAATTTGGGTGTTTTTAAATACTTGTATATATTTTATTATATATTTTATGTTGCAAACCATGGAGAACTCTTTGGGATTGCAGTGGTCTGGAAATGTGGTTAAATAAATAAATAAACCACTTGGTTGTTTGAGTTGGTGGCCAGGAGGTCAAGCTACAATATACTGTTCCTGAACTCCCATTTCATTCTTATAATAATTCTTCCAGGTAGATTGAGAGATTTGTAGTCAGTGATAGGATTCAGCCAGTTCGTACCACTTCGGGAGAACCAGTTGTTAACTTTCTGAGCAGTTTGGTGAACTGGTTGTTGGAAATCATTAAGGCAGAGAACTGGTTGTTAAATTATTTGAATCCCACCACTGTTTGTAGTCAATGGAAGATTTGAATTTGAAGCTCCCACTATATTCCAGCAATAAATCTCAGTATAGCACAAATCTCGGTATAGTTTAAAATATACATAGGATATACATGCAATTGCATACTAGCTCATACAATGAAACCAAAGCTTTAATTGTTCTGTTCCAACTAACTGTTCCTATTAAATGCTTATGGTGGAAGTTATCTGACATTCTGCAGCAGTGAACTTTTGAATTAACATTTTGATTTTTACACATAGAAAGATCACATCAGATAGGTATACGTGATGCAGATTTTGCTAGGTTCTTTCTGTCTATAAATCCACATAATCTGATGTTTTTAAAAGTGGCTAAATGCAGATTTCAGAAATATATATATCCATCCAGAGGTGAGCTGACTTTTGTTTATCTTCATCCTGTGTGTGGCTCAGTAGATTTAATATGATGAAACAACAGCAAAATGTCAGGTTCCCCCTGAGATATACCAAGATCATTCAATTGTAGGAAGAGATGAGAGAGGGAGATAGAGATTTTCAGCAGCAGCATTTGAAAATCCACTTTCAAAAGCTTGCTGTTATCAATTTAAACATTTAACTGTTTCATTTTTATATATAAAATAATTTCATTTGTCAAGCAGATCAAACAGTAAATATTCTGGTTCTCCTTTTCATAATCATTTTAAATTAAGAAGGCACTTTTTATGTATCTATTATTATCTTCCATTGTGAAACTCAAGGTGAAATGCAGGAAAGAGCCATGGTGGTGCAGCAGCTTGAATGCAGTATCACAGGCTAATTCTGCTCACTGCCAGCAGTTCGACTCTCATGAGCTCAAGCTTGTCTCAGCCTTCTATCCTTCCAAAGTTGGTAAAATGAGGACCCAAACTGTTGGAGGCGATATGCTCACTCTGTAAACCACTAAGCACTGTGAAGCAGTATGTAGGTCTAAGTGCTACTGATATTATTGTTCTTAATTTTGAATATTGTTGAAATCCAGATCTGTTTACCTTCTGCAAAGCAACATTATCATCTGCTCATGGTCTCAGACCTGTATATGGAAAATTAAACAGTGCATTACAGGTGTTAAGCCTGTGTTCCCCAACCAGGGTTAAGGAGACAAGCTAAACAGAATGTGCAGCGTTAGTCAAATAGGCATACAGATAAATGTGTGAGATAAGTTTGTATGTTAGTTAACATACAGTAAAAATAACAGATACGCTTGTGTTATCAAAAAATATAGTTTATTCCACTTAGAGTTTTATAGCATAGTCAAAATAACAGTCCATTAGTCATGTATCATTTTAGTCAGTCCATTCAAGGATATTCAATTAGCAAAGTCCGTGTAGAATATCCAATGTCAGTTCACTTACAATAAATCAGTCTCTCACCGTTGATAAATCAACAGTCCTTTCTCCCTCCCATTCCAGTAGGGGAAAAAACACAGTCTTCAATCCATGCAGTAATTAGGGATCATCAAGCCAGAGATAGCAAGCTGCCGTGCCTTGCTTCTTTTATGGTGCTTTTACAACCACTCCCTTAATTACATTCTTACAGTTAAAGTTGTTAAGTACTTGGACATGGGTCAGAGTAAATGGAAACAGCCTCTGAATGTGAACTTTCAGCTCTTTATTGCATAGTGACTTCTCAAAACAATAACAGTGAACTCTGCCTAATATAGGCAAGCCTTGTGAGAATTGTCCAATAGCGAGCTATGAACGTTAGCTCTTTAAACCAATAATAATCCTCTGTTAAGGGCCAATCGGATTCCTAAGAACTAACCAATCCGATCTGGCTGCCTAACAGCCAATCAGAAGTGCAGGGCCAGAACCCTGCACTTTACCTCAAGCTCATACTTTATTAACTATGGTACATACACAACACCCCTTCCCCCTGGCTTCTTAAATTACGGTGTAGTTATATAGTCCTTTAAATAGGACGGTTGTCTTTTAAGTCTTTCGGATTTTCGTTGGACTGGTTGATTGCAGTCCTGTTGGGGTAGATGGTTGTTTGGCAGTGGCTCTGCTTCTTGCTCAGGTGCAATTTCTTGCGGTGCAAACAATTCTCCTTCCTGCTCCATTTCCTGAGTCTCACTTGATTCGTCGCTCCCTTCGAGCAGGTTCCCTGGAATGTCATCTTCTTCTGTACCTCCCCCCCCCTCGGTTTGGTCATGGGGGAGTTGTTGACTGGCCATTGTGAGCCGGGACCGTAATTGGTCGATATGTCGTTTCCATAGTCTATTGTCACAGCATTTCAGTACGTAGGATTTGGGGCTGGTCACTCGCACAACCGTTGCCTCTATCCATAATGGCTCCCCCGATAAGTTTCATGCGTAAACGTGGTCTCCTACCTGGAAGGTGCGATAGCGGCCACTGGATCCTATTGGCTTTTCCGGTTCGTAAGCAGGGTACAACCGGTCGAGGTGGGAATGGAGTCTTCGTCCCATCAGTAGTTCCGCGGGAGTTCTGCTGGTGATGCTACGTGAAGTTATGTGTTGCAAAAAGAGAATTTGGTTGACCTTGTCATCGATATTGTCATAGTCCATTTTTTGCAAAGTCTTTTTAACAAATTGGACCATGCGTTCCGCTCGTCCATTGGCCGCAGGGTGCACAGGCGAGGTGAGCGCATGGCGGATGCCACGGTCAGCGAGGTACTATTCGAACATTAGTGCCGTAAACTGTGGCCCGTTATTGGACACCAGGACGTCAGGCAACCCGTGGGTTGCAAAGAGTCTATTTAGGATCTTGATCACTGCTTCGGACATTGTGGCTGTCATACGATGAATTTCTAACCAATTGGAGTATGCGTCGACTGTCAGCAGGAAGGTATATCCTTTGGTTGGCCCCGCGAAATCCAGGTGGATTCTGGACCAGGGTCCATGTGGCGTCTCCCATTCAGTAGGCATGGCTTTTGGTGGGGCATTGCTGGCTTGTTGGCAATTGGCACACGCTTTGACCCACTGCTCGATTTGCCGGTCCATGCCCGGCCACCATACGTAGCTTCGTTCAAGCACTTTCATCCGCACGATGCCAGGGTGGCCCTCGTGCAGAAGTTGTAGCAGCGTCTTCTGGAGTCGTTCTGGGACAACGACTCTATCGCCCAGCTTTGACACAGCCTTTTTGGGAAAAAAGTTCAGTCTGTCTTGCTTTAAATGGCGCGAAGTCATCTGGAACTTGGTCCAATGGCCATCCGCGTTCCACCCAGCCTAGGACTCAAGCTAGGGTGTGGTCTCATTTGGTTTCTCTCGTGATGTCTCGGGCGGTGTTTCGATCTGCAACGTGGTTGCCGTTGGTGCCGGATCGTCGAGAGTTTCTGGAAACGGTGCTCGGCTTAATGCGTCGGCATGGGGAATGGCTTTCCCCAGGCGATATTGCAGGCGATAATTATAAGCAGCTAGGAATTCTGACCATCGGGTCATTCTAGGGGATAATATGTAGGGGGTTGGCTTGTCCCCAGCTATTATCTCTAGCAAAGGTTTGTGGTCAGTTATAATGGTAAATGTCCTTCCATACATATATTCATGAAATTTCTTTACAGCTGAAACGATTGCGAGAGCTTCTTTATCAATTTGTCCATAGTTCCGCTCTGCTTGTGAAAGAGTCTTCGAAAAGTATGCAACAGGGGCTTCGTTCCCATTAGGCAGTACATGACTCAAAATGGCACCCACCCCGAAGGGCGAGGCATCGCAGGTTATAACTAATGGTAAAGTCTAGTTATACTGCATAAGTACAGAGTCAGATGTGAGCAATTTTTTAACATTCCGGAACACTTGTTCTTCCTGGTAACCCCATACCCACAATGCTTTTTTATCTAATAACCGGTGTAACGGTTCAGCAACAGTCGCCTTGTACGGTAAAAATACATTATAGAAATTAATGAGGCCTAAGAATGCCTGGAGATCGGCCTTATTACGTGGCCTGGGAGCATTTTTTATTGCCCTTAATATACTTTCGGTAGGATGAATGCCCTGGCTATCAATCCGATACCCTAGAAACTCAACACTGTCAGTATATAAGTGACATTTATTTTTTTTCACCTTAAGTCCTGCCTCTTGGAATTTTTTAAGAACACATTTCAAACGATCCTGCAAGATTTTTTTGGTAGGGGCTGCAATTAATATGTCATCAAAATACGGAACCACGCCCTTGATTTCCTGTAACAACCTTTCCATGAGGCTTTGGAATATCCCCGGGGCTACACTAACCCCAAATTGCAATCGAGTACATTTAAAAGCACCTCTATGCATTACAATTGTTTGGGCTTGGGCCGTCTTTTCATCCACTGGTAGTTGTTGATAAGCTTGAGCTAAATCTAATTTTGCAAAAACCTTTCCGCCCCCCAAGGAATGGAGGAGGTGCTGCACCACTGGAACTGGATACGCATTCTGCTGTAGGGCGTGGTTTAAAGTGGCCCAGTAGTCCCCACAAATTCGGATTGACCCGTCTGGCTTAATGGGTGTTACAATAGGGGTTTCCCAGGGAGAGTGATCGATGGGCTTTAACACCCCTTGAGCAATTAGCTTGTCGAGTTGTTCGTCGATCTTAGCTTTAAGAGTGAATGGAACTCGACGGGGCTTCAAGTGAATTGGGGCTACTTTTGGATCTAGACTAAATGAGATTGGGGTCCCTTATACTCGCCTAAACGGTCCGCGAAGACGTCGCTGAACTCAGAAATAAGGTCTTCCTCCCATTCACAACCACCGACTCGGTTCACGCCGGCCACTTCGATGCCGAGTGGCGCGAACCATTGGAGGCCTAGTAGGCTAGGCCTATCTCTATCAATAATCGTTAAAGATAAGTACGCTGTATGCTTTTTGAAGGAGACTCGGACTCGGCAGGACCCGACCACGGGGATTCGATTCCCTTGCTAGTCCTTGAGGATGAGGCGTTGAAATTGGAGGTCTTGGCGTTGGATTATGGGGATAAGTTGCTTGAGTGTCTTCCATGACACCATTGAGAGGGACGATCCCGAGTCAACCTCCATGTGGCAAGGCTGGTTCTCGATGGCTACCGTGACTCGAATTTTCTTAGTGTCCAAAACTGAGGCGTGACCTATAGTGATAGTATGGTGAGCCTCTTCTTTTTGCAAAGCTCGATTTCTGTAGGAGTGGTTTATTGGGTCTCGCCTTACAGGATGGTTTCCTGTCGATTGGCGACAGTTGGCCCCTTTTGAGGCCTGGCTGGGTCCTGGTAAGCTGCGGCAGACCCGGCTGATGTGGCCTCATTTCCCGCACTCATGGCAGAGTGCATCGCAGAATTTGCATTTGGCCCTGGCATGGTTTGCTCTACAGCCAGCGCAAGGGCGAAAGGGTCCCAGTTGGACCGCAGTTGATGGACCCCTTCTTCGTCGCTGTCTGATGACAAAGAGAGGTCCTCGTGGTGTGTTGTCACAAGCTGCCCTTCTGAGTTGGGTAAGATTTTGCTGGTCGGTTGTGTTGCCGGAGTGCGGCTTCGCCGTAATTGTGCAGCTGACTTTTTGGTCGCCTCCGCAGCCGTGGCTTCGGCGATGGCGTCAGCAAGGCTGATGTCGCCTTTCGCCATCAGCTTGCTTTGCACGCCTAGTGCATCTAATCCCAGAATTACTCGATCTCTTAGTGCTTCTTCTCAATCGGCGAACCCGCAGAGGCCCCCTAAATTCCGGAGGTCCGCCACAAATTCGGCTATGCTCTCTCCTTTTCGCTGGTTTCTCTGATAAAACTTGTGGCATCTCACGAGTGTAGGCACGGTTGGCGCATGATGGTCTCTCAGGATGGGTTCGAGGTCGTCCCAGCTCATGGCCTTCACTTCTCGAGGTTTGGCGAGTGCTTTAGCCATTTTAAATACAACTGGGCCGCAGTGCGTCAGGAACAGTGCCCGCTTCTTTGCTGGCATAGCGTCTTTCAAATTATTCATCTCGAGAAACATTTGGAAGCGATCCATGTAGGATTCCCAATCCTCTTGGTTTGGATCAAACGGAGCGGGTGGTACGATGCCGCCGGACATGGTTCCGTTGTTGGCGTCGTCTTATCACGTGCTCAGTATTGCTTCCTGGCTTCTTAGGTTCAGATGTCTCCAAATCCCACCCTCGTCGCCAGTGTTAAGTATTTGGACATGGGTCAGAGTAAATGGAGACAGCCTCTGAATGTGATCTTTCAGCTCTTTATTGCATAGTGACTTCTCAAAATAACAACAATGAACTCTGCCTTATATAGACAACCCTTGTGAGAATTGTCCAATAGCAAGCTATGAACGCTAGCTCTTTAAACCAATAATAATTCTCTGTTAAGGGCCAATCGGATTCCTCAGAACTAACCAATCCGATCTGGCCACCTAACAGCCAATCAGAAGTGCAGGGCCAGAACCCTGCACTTTACCTCAAGCTCATACTTTATTAACTATGGTACATACACAACAAAAGTTACAGACACTTTAACTAACAAACCATGAATAACATATTTATTATTTTACCTAAACCAGTTAGGGTATACAATGTTATCCCTAACATTAGGCAGTTTCCATGTTAAATATTCTGAGAATATTAAAGTCCATGTATGTGGATTTGTCTACATACTCCATACTACAACTTATGTGACCTAGGTTTTGTGCCTGGCCTGATATGAAAATGAATTACAACTCACTTTTGGAGACATCAAGTAGATTTCCAGGTCCAAATCAATCCAGGAATTCTGCTCGATGATAAAATCCAAATATAAGACCAAATATTGTCTTAGTTGCTATAGTATTACTATGTAAATTGCATTACTTCTCTCCAGACATAGCTACTTCTAACTGGTTAATTACTCACTTTAGGAATAGAAGTGAGAGCTTAAATATATTGTAGAGTTTAATATGTGGGCTGAGGGGCTCAGGAGCACAATGGCTTAATGACGCTGGGGGCGGTTTCTGCTTCGGCAATTGGAGCACAAGCACTGAGTAACAGGGTGTGCTCCTATTACTCACCTCAGCTTCTGTCTACCGAACAGTTCAAAAGCACATCCTATGCAAGTAGATAGATAGGTTCCACTATGGTGGGGAGATGCAGGCAGTCAGATTCCCGGCAGCCCTGAGCTTTCCTTGTTGCATTGCCCACCTACGAGGCAGGTCTGGGAAGGGAGGGGGCCTAGGGTGACGCTTGCAGGAAAGGCTGCTCATCTTTCTTTCTGGTGTGAAGCTACCTGTGGCGCACCTTGGGGCATCCTATAACAGGACTGGTACCTTGGCAAGCCAAACTACTTCTCTACAATAAGCATTGTGGTCTTCTGGCTATTGTAACCACAATATCATACGCTAATAATACTAATGACTTGTAAGTTTTTAAATTTCATCTTCCCAAGTTATAAAGAAACCTGACTTTCTCTTAAGGGTGTTGAGATATGGTTGCATAATAACCCTCTAGCTGAGGGTTATTGGCTTCTACCTTACCCATTTTCATTCATGCATTATAACAGTGCTTCCCAAACCTTTTACTTCATTGTTGGCTGTACCAGGGGAGAGATTAAGTGTTTTTTTTCTGGTGAGACCAGACTAAACCAAGGAGAGCCAGTGGCTTAGAGTTAATACATCTACCTAATATGAAAATACCCAGGGTTCAAATCCCAGAAAGGGTATGGCCAGCTGATCAGAGTTAAATAGCTTGAACTAGATCTATACTAGTTGCCCTTTTTCTTTTTTTGTCAGTAAAGCATAAATGCAACACATTCAAATGTACGTTCACTGGTAAAGTCTTTCCAAACTAGGCCAACTTGTGCTATGTATAATTAAGTCATGTGCATTTGTGGGGCATTTTGTGAATATTATCTCTTTTCATTAAAGATACAGCAGTGACAACAAACAATTAGGTACAAGCATGATCTAGTGATTAAATTATATCATGATTGTATCCACATAGTAGTACAGCCATAAGTCTCTCTGTGTGTATTAAAGCTTACCTGCAAAGACATATTCAGACAAGACAAGCTTTTCTCTCTTATTTATATCTTGATTTTTATGCATAACATGAGAGCTTATACAAAAAGTGGAACAGATAATGTAAAACCTTCAGCACAATGATAAAAACCCAATTATTCAATATTAACTAAACTGCAGCATACAATTAGTGGTAAAAGTCCTTCAGAAATAAATAAGTAATCAATGCACTAGCGAGTGTAACCCTCAATAATTGAAAATAATGGGAAAGTTTATGCAGAAAGTTTATGCATGCCTTCAATATATTAGGGAAGTAATTGGCTTGCTTAATATTGCTATGTGCATAATCAATTGCAGTGTTTAATCCACTAAAACCAAGACTATTGAAGCTATTGAAACTGCTCAGAGACACTTCAATAGTGAACATAATAGAATAGCAGAATTGGAAGGTTGCTTGGAGGCTTTCTAGTTCAACCCCCTGCTCAATTTCAGACAAATGATTGCAATCTCTTTTTAAAAACCTCCTATGTTGGAACATCTGCAACTTCTAGAGGCAAGTGGTTCTAATGATTAATTATCCTAACTGTCAGGAAATTTCTCCATAGTTCTAAGTTGCTTCTCTCCTTGATAAGTTTCCACCCATTGTTTCTTGTCTTGCCCTCAGGTGCTTTGGTGAATAGGTTGACCCCCCCTTCTTTGTGGCAGCCCCTTATATATTAGAACACTGTTATCACGTCACCCTTAATGCTTCTTTGCATTAAACTAGACATATCCAATTCCTGCAATGTTCTACAAATGTTTCAGCCTTCAGCCACCTAATAAGCTTTATTGTTTTTCCTTGAGCTCTTTCTAGAGTCTCAATGTCTTTTTTATATATATCATAGTGATATAAAAACTGGATGCAATATTCCAAGTGTGGCCTTATTCAGGCATTATAAAGTGATATTAATACTTCACGTGCTCTTGCTTCTATCCCTCTAATGCAGCCTAGAACTGTGTTGGCTTTTTTGGCAGCTGTATAAAAAGTAATTAATTAAATAAATAAGTATTGGTAAGTTGAGGTTTAGCAAGTGACTAATACTGAGAAGAGGGACCTAAGAAGATCTGCTGCCTGAGGCAGGTGGACAATCTGCTGTAATCTTCTCTGTGCCTGCTGTGTTCCACCTGTCACGAACCCTTCAGGGTATTGTTTTTAGCCAGTTGGAATGCTCTGTATTGTTCCTTAAGGATCCTTAAACCTTAAGGATCAGGTGGCCAAAACAGCTGCCTTTGAATGCATATGGCAAAACTGCCTCCTAATTAGGGGTGGGCTGTTGGGGATTTGCAGGGGTTCCGAAGAGCCCCTAGTTAAGATTCTGTGCAGTTTGGAAAACCCCCAAATCCCACTCCTGGCTGGCACTACCCACCCCTCCCCTCCCCTCCCAGGAGTCCCCACATGGCCTGTTTTGGATACAGGTAAGTTCAGGGCCCACCTGGAGGATTGGGGAGGGCAAAAAACAGGCCTCCCAGAAGTTCAGGCAGGCTAGAAATGGGTCCATTTCCAGCTTCCAGGGAGCCTCTGGAGCTCGGGGTGGCCATTTTCACCCTCCCGGAGGTTTGAGGAAAGCCCAGGGATGGCAAACCCCCCACTGTGGTGCAGGAGGCCAACTAGGCCATGCCCACAATGGCCATGCCCACCTAGCAACCAGGCAGAGAACTCCTTGCTAAAATTTTTGAAGCCCACCCCTGCTCCTAATGAAGAGGTCTCCAAACTTGTCAACTTTGAGACTTGTGGACTTCAACTCCCAGAAAAGTTGCCAAGTTAGGGGACTCCTTGTTCTAATGCATCATGCTGAAGATCTTTTCAGTTTGGTTCTTGCAACGGGGAATTAAGAGAGAGAGAATTATTTTGGGGAGTGGAATGAAGCAGCTGGTTTGGTAGCAGGCCAGCAGGAAGAAGTTTTCTACCTGGTACTTTCCAGCTTTTTCAATATGTTTGCTAATCGGTCCACTGTGGTATTTTAGTGAACTGCCAAATATAGCTGGCAAGTAGAATTTGGCTTGATTAAAGTGGTAGTTTAGGGCAAATTTCAAAAGGCTGGGATATTTCGAAGTAGAAACTCATCTAAGCTGATAATTTATTTCACTTAGCCAATTTAATTTAACTAACTTAGCCAGCCTGCATCTGTGACCAGGTAGGTGGAGGCAGGGGAGGGAGAGAAAAGGGCAGAGACAGGGGGCGTGTAAGAAAAATTCTCATACTCATCTCTATGGGTGGTAATGTGTCTTCCTTGACAGATTAACAGAGTTGAAAGCAGAGGTGTTGTTCGGCTGGTTCTGACCAGTTCTGGAGAACCAGTCGCAGAAATTTTGAGTAGTTCGGAGAACCAGCAAATCCCACCTCTGACTGGCCTCACCCGCAGCTGATTGGCTGGGTCTTCTTTGTTGCACTGCACAGGAGAATGGAGCTGGAAAGCAGGTTAGTGGGGTGGGGAGGGAATGGGGATTTGAAAGTTCTGTTCAGTATCTTAGCTGTTCCTAGCTGTACTCTTCTGGACAGAGAGCTTTGATGTCTTTCCTAGGATCTCTTGGAGCCACTCTTCCAGCCTAGGAGTGAGTCACTGCCCCAAGTGCTCCTACCATTACTGGGACAACTTTTGGCCCAGTTATTTCCACACACTCTCCAGTTCCTCCTTCAGGCCTTCCAGCTTCTTATACTTCTTGATGTTGCTGTCTCTTGACATTACTATAGCAATCATCATCAGTCTTTGTCTACTATCACAATGTCTGTAGATTAGTTTATAGCTGCCTATTACCTGTCTAGATGTTGGCTTTCTTATTCTTCACAATCTTCTGTGGGGTCTCCTATCTGGACCTGGAGGGTCTAGCTCGTACACTGTGCAGATGTTTCAGTACACAATACCAGCTGCTTGATTTTGCCGTTCAGTGTACACTGTTGCTGCATGTATCTTACACCTTGCTGCTATGTATTGGGTTGTCTCTGAGGCCTCTTTCATAGACTCCATTTTGAGCTCTATTAAGCTTAGTAGACCTCTGATTCAATAGATCTGGTTCTCAGTGCCTGTTCTTGTGCTATCCAAAGGTGCTTTTTTTCAAGAGGCAACTGGACTTTCTAGTTTTTCTTTGAAGACATTCACTTCTCATCCAAAAAGTTTCTTCCGCTCTGACTGGATAGATTGGGGACTGGAAGGATTTATACTCCTTGCAGATAGCTGGTCATTTGCATTTTTTTTTACTGGTCATTAAAGTTACCTGGAGGTTTATCTGTGTCTTCAGAGTCACTTGAGTGATACAAATGGGTGTGGAGCCTTCTTGGAACTGTAGGACTGTGTTTTAGATTGGAGATAGATGAAGTCATATCCCTCCCCCTCTGTTGAGAGAAAGCTGTTCAATTTTGACATAGATGCCCTCTCTGACCCCCTTTTCTAACCAGGAGTCCTTTATTTCCAAAATGTGGACTTTGCTGTCTTCAAAAGAATGGCCTTTGCCTTTTAAATGCAGATGGACTGTTGAATCTAGTCCTGATGTGTTTGTTCTTCTATGTTTGCCACATGTTTATGAAGTGATTGTTTTTTCTTTCTCCAATGTACAGATCTGTACATGGCTCTGTGTCATCAGGGGCACTAAGATGATCTTGATGACCCAGATAAACCTCCAGGTGACCTTCACCAGCTGCTAAAAGAATGCAATTGACCAGATGTCTGCAAGGGGTATAAATCCTTCCATTCCTCAATCCATCCAGTCAGAGCTGAAGAAGCTTCTTGGATGAGAAGCGAAACCAGAAGTGGTAGTCAGCAGGTTCTGACCAGTTCTGGAGAACCGATAGCAGAAATTTTGAGTAGTTTGGAGAACTGGCAAATCCCCTCTGACTGGCGCCACCCCCATCTATTCTCTGCCTCCCGAGTCCCAGCTGATTGGCTAGGTCTTCTTTTGTTGCCTTGCACAGAAGAATGGAGGTGGAAAGAAGATTAGTGGGGTGAGGTGTGAATGGCAATTTTGCAGTATCCTTCCCCCGCCACACCCACCAAGTCACGTCCACAGAACTTGTTGCAAAAAATTTTTGAATCCCGCTACTGAGCAAAACGTCTTCAAAGGAAAACAAGAAAGTCAATTTGCCTCTTTAAAAAGTACCTTTGGAACAATCAGGACCTGGAAGACTGAGAACCTCCATGGACTGTTCTTGTGCTGTTCTGACCTGTGCTATCTTTAAGTCTAATCCTTGCCAGACTCTGGTAAGATTTCCCAGTATCTGCCATCTTAGCTATGTGTCAATGGTTTAAGCCCATGCGGAGTCTTGTCTTACCTTAATACTTCCTGTGCTTTCCTCTCATGCTCTGGGTTTCATTCAGATAGTGTCTTTGATACTCATCAAAAAGAAAAGTTAAAGCAGAACAACATGACTGAAATCCTGCAGCAGTAGATTTATATAAATTATTCTTATTTGCCTGACGAAGAATCAGATTCCATGAGGTTACAAAAAAGAAGAAGAAGAGCTTTCCTAACCTAGAGAGTCTTCATCTTAAATAATATAATATGCATATTTCAGCACTGGAAATTATTTTTAAGAATATCTATTTGAACAACTATGGGAGAATATGATTATCAATCCCTTTTCCCAAAGTTCTTGCTGTGAATTTTAACTTAAGTGATGATGAATAATGCTTTATTATGATGAATAAAACTTTATTAAATTTTGCATTTTCGTTTTATACAGGTTTATGAATATTACTTTACTGCAATGCAGTGCTACAGGCTAACTCTTTTTCTAGTCATGATTTGGAAAGGCTTGCAAAATGATTCTACAGACAGCTGTTAGACTGGCAGATTATTGTATACACAACTCATATCTCTGTTCCTAAATATCTGGCTTGAAACTAATGCATTAAAAATAACCAGAAACAATTATATTTGTAGCACTTAATATAAGTGAGATGTATGTGTGTTTATTCCTTTGTACAATACAATGCACAGTTCTGCAAAAGATGTAGTGCTGTCTAAGTAATTTTCCAAAATCTCTTTCCTGATATGGGCTCAAGCTTCATTCATTTGATCACTGCCTTGGTACCTGATCATCAAGACAATTGACTATGCAGGTAGTCCTCAACTTATGACCACAATTGAGCCCCAAATTTTTGTTGC
Organism: Hydrophis major; assembly: GCA_033807585.1. Lineage (NCBI taxonomy): Eukaryota > Metazoa > Chordata > Lepidosauria > Squamata > Elapidae > Hydrophis > Hydrophis major. The sequence goes on from CM066333.1 coordinate 19,914,554, forward strand.
TAAGCGAGACAGTTGTTAAGTGATCTTTACAACCTTTTTTTTTTTGGATCACAGATGAAGATATTAGCATTACTGAAAGCTATTTTAGTTATTTAGAAACCCCCACCAAACTTTTATAGACAATTAAAGTTTGTCACTAGGGTGAATATCAGTTGTTCTCTGGCATGTTAGAATAAGGAGCGAGAATATTCAACATTAGTAGCCAAATAAATAAGTAATTAAGTAGAGCTCCAGTGATCTTAAGGTATGAAAACATCAACAAAAATATCTTTTTCTGCATCTGTTGGACTTCAATATTATGAATGTATCCCATTGCATACATTTGTCTGTTATGATGGTATAACACACATAATAGGGTAGGAGCTGACAGCACACAGCTGTCTTTATGAGTTGTCCTCCACCTGCCCTTCCTCCTTTCATGTGCCTCTGGTTTATGGGTTTCTTCAATTGTTATTCCATTTTTATTTATGAAGATTCTCAATCATCCAAGTAGAGTTGTCTGAAGTTTTCTGAGATGCGGTAGGAGTGTGTGGTATGTTCCAATGACACTTTACCTACTGCTTTGCTCTGACTGAGGAAGATGCCTGGGTGGGTAATGAAACTAACAACAAAATATTAGTCGTTGCTGTCAACTCTCAAAATGACTCTAGCTGAAGCTATATTTTTCTTGCTTCGTTTCTTAGTTGCCATACATATTGGAGGGGTGGGGGACTTATAGAATGTAGAATGTTTTTGTCCAATGTGCCAGATCTGACAACAATACAGCTCCTGAGAATCAAAGCCAAATCAGCATACCTTAGCAACAGCAGGGGGAAGTACTGAGAAGTTCCTCACCTGCTTGGTTGGAAACGTGACACCAGGGGGATGAAATACCTATTCTTTAATTATACCAAAAATGCGGGAATTGTTCAGTATTGGTTTCACCTTTGACCATGCTGATATGATATACATCATAAAGAGTACAGAGAAGAGCAACCAGGGTGATTAGGGGACTGGAGGCTAAAACATACAATGAACGGTTGTAGGAACTGGGCTTGGCTAGTCTAGTAAAGAGAAGGACCAGGGGAGACATGATAGTGGTCTTCCAATATTTGAGGGGTTGCCACAGGGAGGAAGGGGTCAAACTATTTTCTAAAGCTCCTGTAGGCCAGACAAGGAATAATGGAGATGGAAACTAAACAAGGAGAGATTTAACCTGGAAACAAGGAGAAACTTTCTGACAGTGAGAACAATCAACCAATGGAACTGCTTGCCCTCGGAAGTTGTGGGAGTGCCATCAGTTGAGACCTTCAAGAAGATATTGGACTGCCATTTGTCAGAAATGGTGTGGGGTCTCCCGCTTGGGTGGGGGGTTGGACTAGATGACCTATAAGGTCCCTTCCAACTCTGATTATCTGTATCTATCCAGTAAACCTGATTTTTGAGGAAAACAAGGCGCTCAGTCTTGAGTTGGTTAGGAGAATTCCTCATTACCATGACAGTTGCAATGATTCAATCTTCAGATGACTTCAGAGGACTTCCATTTTGATTTGATTTTCACACAGTGTTAAACATAGACTTATAAATGTGCTTGTTATTTACGTGTGTGGATTTACCCTTGAATTATTTATCAACATTTTGTAATCTATGAAGAATTATGGATTGATAGTACATGAGGGGATTGAAAGGGTTGAAAACAAGGTAATCATTCAATGTTGATGTGGGAGATTTTTGTAGACACTAATAATCAAGAGTTGGTGAGCAAGTCAGTTGACAGCATACCTCATAAATTGCAATGTAACCAAGGTACAGAGAGATACATTTCAAGGCATTTTAAAAAAAAGACTCTGTTCTAATTAATTCAGTATAAATAAAAGTGAGAAATTCCTCTTACAGTTTCCAAGGTGCTGTTCTTGTAGCTTTTGCTTTTTGTGTCTCTGGGGCTTGACAGGAAGAGAGAGCATTAGTCTGGACAAAGCCAGTTTCAGATTCTAGATAATTTTTCATTTTGTTTGTTTATTTATTTGTACACCACTGTTATTATTTTTTTACAAATAACACAAGGAGGCAAACATACCCAACAAACCTTCCTCCTCCTATTTTTCTCACAACAACAATCCTCTGTAGTAGGTTGGGCTGAGAGTGAGTGACTGGCCCAAGTCATCCAAGCTGATTCTTATGGCTAAACTGAGATTTGAATTTGTATTCTCCTGCTTTCTAGTCTGGTGCCTTAACACTAATCCAAACTGGCTATGAAGTAGTATTCTATACAGCTGAAAGACTTTGGGTACTCAAAGTTAATGGTTTATGTTTATGGAGATTCTCAGTCATCCAGGTCATGGTTGACGCAAAAATGCTTTTAAAAGGGCAACTTGACTTTCTTGGTTTTTTCCCCTTGAAAACATTTCAGTTCTCATCCAAGGAGCTTCTTCACTTCTGGCTGAATGATGGAGATGGAAGGATTTATACTGTTGAAGCTACTTGGTGGTAGTTGAGGTTTATCTTGAGATAATCCCCAAGTGGTTTCAATGATTCTCAGAGAGCAAATGATGGATCTTCAGTGTATTAGCAACCAGATGACTGCTAAGGAACATACATCCTTCCATTGAAAAATTGAATTGAAGAAGCTTCTTGGATGAGATGCAAAACATTTTTAAGGAAAAAAACCAAGAAAGATCAATTGAATTATTTAGTTTGAAATTAGGTATAATTTCTGATATACCTAAATGCCCAATATTACTTTGTACACAATATATTTTTGTATCTTTTTTCTTTCTTTTTTCACCCATCTTTTTTTTTTCCCAAAAAAGAAATAACTTAACAAGAATGGACAAAAATTGAAATCAGAGAGTAAAATGTTCAGTTTTTTAAAGAATAAAACCTGACATAAATCAGAAAGAAAGAACTTACAAACTGAATGCTTAATGCTAAAATAAAATAATATACTCAATACAAGCTCCGATGTTTTCTTCTTCAATCCTTGAATATTCGACCATGTATTACCATCTGCAGGACAGTCATGTGGTATGATTATTTATTTATTTATTTGGAGGGAGGGAGGGAGGGAGAGAGGGAGAGAGGGAGGATGGAAGGAGAGAGAAGAGAGAAAAGAAAGCAAGGAAAGGGAGGGAAGGAGGAAGGAATTTGTTTCATTTATTAAACTCATATGCTGCCCATCTCACTATCTAGAGCAGGGGTGTCAAACTCACATCATCATGTGAGATATCACAATTTTTTTTCCTCTTTGCTAAACCAGGTGTGGGTGTGGCCAGCACATGACACATCCGGCCCACATGGACTGTGAGTTTGACACCCTGATCTAGAGCTATCAAAGTTCTACTCCATGCAATAAACAGATCAACACAGAGAAGGTAGTATTACTGAATAATAATTCTTAAAAGAAGGTTATTAAAATTCATAATTGTTAAAATAATGTAAACAGCCAGGATTTACAAATATATAAATTATTTTAAAAGCCAAACAAATGAAACTGGATGGTCTAATATATTGCCCGATTCTCCTTCTGGAACTGATGAGACTCACTCTTACTTGACAGGACCTTTCCATTCTAATTTTAAATGCAGTGTCTAGAGAGCTTTCAAATGTTAAGTTCTGCTCAATAGCTGCTTGATGAGTTAAGAGAGATCAAGAAGGCTGAATGTTGCTCCTCACCCTGCCTCTTGTATAGTTAATGGATGAAAAGTTAACTTGTGTGTGTGTGTGTTTTTAAAGGATGTTGTGTCAACAATCCCAGTACTTGAAGAATTTTCTAACAGGACATAGGGCACTTATATCACCTTCTCTCCCTAACTAAATGAGATCTTAAAGTTTGCAGAGAAGGAGGAGGAGGAAGAGGAGAAAGAGGAGGAGGAGGAGGAGGAGGAGGAGGAGGAGGAGGAGGAGGAGGAAGAAGAAGAAGAAGAAGAAGAAGAAGAAGAAGAAGAAGAAGAAGAAGAAGAAGAAGAAGAAGAAGAAGAAGAAGAAGAAGAAGAAGAAGAGTGACAGCAGCAGTGACAGCTAATTTCAATAATTTATAATAGTACTTCCCCTAGTAAGATGTAATTGGACATTTTGTACCTCAATATGTGATCTATTTCACCATGCAATCAAATATCCAGGAGGGTGGTATTTTTTAATTAGTGACAGAATGCTGGATACTAACCAATGGCATCTCTGTGATACGTTCATATACTGTTTAAAAACAAAGAGAAGACTGGGAGGAAAAGTATTTTGAAAGCAGACAACACATTTGCCTAGCCTGCATCAGATTCTCAAAAAGAGACAAGCATGCCAAGAGGCTTCAGCTTCAGCCAACTTGCCGATCTCTTTACTGTGTCTCTTCCCTTTCTAGTAATTCCTTTATTCTGTTTCCTCTCAGTTCTGTTACCAAGTTCGGAAGGATGCCTTGTTGCAGAGTTGGAGAGTCAATTTTCTTTTCTTCGGTTAGTTGCTAGGACCTGGAAAAAGAAGCATAATGAGAAGGCCTTGGAAAATAATGAAAACAACTTCATACACTTGTTCTTACTTTGGCTCTAGCTTTTGAAAAGTGGCGGACTTTCTCTCCCAAATACATGTAAAATCAGTCACAACAGCACCCCAATTTACCTGTCAAAGTCTTGGATATAAATAACATTAGTATTATTTTACTTAGCCTAGCTAAGTAACTACATCTTAGCTGAAGCAAAACAAACAAAAAACAAAAAAAACACATGCACACACCAGGAGATGAAATAGATAGATAGCTAGATAGCTAGATAGCTAGATAGATAGATAGATAGATAGATAGATAGATAGATAGATAGATAGATAGATAGATAGACAGACAGACAGAGGAGAAAGAGATGCTAGATGTTAGGTAGGTAGGTAGGTAGATACAGACAGACATCAGACACAGGCAGGTAGATAGATAGATGATAGATAAATGATAGATAAATGATAGATAGATAGATAGATAGATAGATAGATAGATAGATAGATAGATAAATAGATGATTGATGGATGACAGATGATAGATGAGATGAGACAGATGATAGATGAGATATAGACAGATGGTAGATTTTCATTGTATTGCTCTCTCTCTGTCTCTCTGTCTGTCTCTGTCTCTCTCTCTCTCTGTGGTGTGTGTGTGTGTGTTTGTATTGGGGTCCATAACTGTCTAGTGAAAAAAAGCTTGTGCAACACTTAAATTAGAAAATGAATCTCTCTCTATGGAAATGCCAAAATACCAAATGGTGACCATCATCAAAGACAAAGGCTAACTGATGCTAACAAACACTTAAACAAACAAGCAAACATACAAAAATTTGTGAGCCAACCAATACTAGAGAAGCTCAAAGAAGTCAATAGAAAACAATATCCCTAGAGCTAGGACATTTTTATATTTATCCCCAAAAGGCTGGGATAGAAGAGGCAGGAAAAAGATACCAGCCTGCTTATTTGTTGATCTTTCTAACCATCACAGCCAATTTAGTGTAATGGTTAGGCATCAGGTTGGAAACTGGGAGACCAGGTGTTCTATTCGCACCTTAGGCACAAAACCAGCTGGGTGATCTTGGGCCTCTCTCTCTCTCTCTCTCTCTCTCTCTCTCTATCTCTATCTCTATCTCTATCTCTATCTCTATCTCTATCTCTATCTCTCTCCCCAAAGAAAGCGGCAAACCATTTCTTTCTTCACTGAGCGAGTTCCTTCCGAATGCCATCCATGGCATTTTTAGGCCATTTCTTTTCACATTTAGCTGGAATCTGCTTCCTTTATATTTCATGTATTAGTTTGACTTTTGCTTTCTGCTTCTCTTCTCTGTCTTAAAGACAGACAGCCAGCAGGTCAGGTCACAAGTGCCAGCCAACTATTGAAACAGTCCCAGAGTTCACCAGATTTGACACTCTTACAGAGTTGGGTCAGCACCAAGTTGAGTGCTACCAGAAACCTATTAGGCTGTTGTCTTATCTGAAGCTGAATCTTTTTTCCTCTGTCATTGTTTTTCTCCAATATATCATGTTCTTTAAGTCAGTTATATAGTAAGAATGAAGAATTGTCGCTCTGAGAACTTTAATTTTAATCAACATAATGCTGAAGGATAATGTTCTTTCAGACAGACAGCTGAATATTTAACATTGCTTGCTTTTTGCTGATTTCTCTCAGGCATTTTAATACTGATGTTTGTTAGGAATTTATAATCTTTTTGTCTATTCCTTCTAATGTTGTACATTAATATGAATGCAATTGAGTAGACAAAATCTATTTAAGTTGTTATGATCTTATTGGAATGATTCATAGAAATGGACAAATCTACAGGAACACACAATATAAAAAAGATTATCCGTTCGATTTGGAAAGGTATTATTTCATTTGAAAGAGTATTCAGTATTTATTTAGAGAAGCAGTCAAATCCCTACTATAAGAATTTGGGTATTTGGGACTTCCGGTTTGCAAGGTTTTGGCGGCGGCAGGGATTCGCACCACTGCGCGATCCCTGCTGCGTTGGCCGCCAAGGTTCCCCCGATCCGTTTGGATCTGGGGGATATAGCTGCCCTGTAGGGGCAGCTGAAGACAGGGGGGATCCGGAAAGGGGCTTGGGGGTGTCGCAGACCCCCTCCCCTGCCGGTTAAACCCCCTTTTCCTGAGGTGGAGGAACAGCGGTCAGTAATGGCCGACACGAAGAAATCTGCAGCGGGACAAGCAGGTGCTGGAGGAAGAAAGTTGGAAGAAGTGAAAGTTGCTTGTAACCGGGACAAGACAAGAGAAAGCAACCTGGAACCTTGAAGGCTGCTAAGTATACATTGTTCCCTGTGAGAGTTATAAGCTGTGAATATTCTAAAAGGGAAAGTTTTTTTCTTTCTGTTCTGCTCTCCTTCTTAAAGTGACAGCGGAGAAAAAAAAATCTTTTTGGCTGTGAGGGAGAAGGGAGAGAAAAAAGAATTGGAGCAGAATTTGAAAATAAGGAGAAGACTGCCTAGAATTGTAAAGAGTTATTAAACATTAAAAAAAAAAAAAAACTTCCAAAAAATATATTTGAAAGGAAACTTTGTGATTACTTTAACTCCAGAAAGAGAAAGTGAAGAAGAAGAAGGTATTTAAAAGAAACAGCCTGTTTGGATTGTTTGGTGACTTTGGAACCTTTGACAATTATTTCTGATTAAAGCATCTGGGTGGTTGTTTGGAAAAACTTTTTCTCTACATAATGGCATCATCTGTGGATGGATTGAAACTTATATATCAAAAATATGAAAAAGAAAAACAAGAAGGGAAAGAGTCTTGGCACTATCTTTCAATTTTTAGAAATGGCGGTTTATAACTAGGTGAAACAGAATGAACAACAGGATGATAGGGATAAAGAAGAAGCCATCTTTGATGATCAAATGACTCTGGCTGGAGAAGGGAAAAAGAAAGAGAAAAAGGAAAAGAGGACTCTAAGATCTGGAAAAACAATCCAAAAAGAGAAGAATAAGGTGAAAAGGGGACATTATGTTAGGAAACAACAGAAAGGGGGAAAGCAGAATAAAAGGGAGGTGGAGAGACAAGGGGTTAAAGAGGACAAAGAGAAGGAGAAGCAAGGGAGAAAGGAAGGGATGAGAAGCCTTAATGGTGGGGAGCAAGATGTTAAGAAGCAAAAGTTTTTTAGAGATAATGGATAAACTTTATTGTTAAAGGGATTCTAGAAAGGTACATTAGATTGCATTTTTATATTTATATTTAGAAATAAACATAAAAATTGGAAATAATATGTAATTTAAAATGTGATAAAATATTTAATATAAACTAGTGAAATTTTTGTGAAGAAAAAGGGAGTACTGTAATGAAATATGATTTAAGATTGTGATGTGGGGGGGTAACAATAATTTTTGGAAAGTATAAGTGTTCCTACAAAGGCATGATATTTAATTGAAATGGATAAAATGTTTAAGATATAAATGATTGTTAATATTAATGATTATATTATGGTATATTAGCGAAATTTTTCGTGAAATGAGAGATTTGACATAGAAGGAGGAAGAACACTGTAATGAAATAATGAGTTATAATATGTGATGTGGGGGGTGGGAATAATTATGGAAAATAGGGCTCCCATAAAAGTATGTGATTTAACTGAAAAGTAATGTGTTAAACGTTTAAGATATAAATGAATATTAATATTAATGAATAGATTTGTATTATTTTTGACAACATAGTATAATTTTAGAATGTACCAGACAGAATCCCAACATAAGTTATGTGTTTTATATTAAGTATTACAAATATAGGAGAAAGAGATAAAGGCATCATACTCCAATTAGTGTACAGGAGAAGTTTACTTTAAAGAAGAAAGATAAATGGATGGTTGGAATAGAACAGACAAAGAATGATAAATATTATGATATGAATTGAGAGGAGATAAATAAAATAAAATTGAGGAAATTTAAAAGAGAGGAGAAGTCATGTAGAAAATTGAAAATGTTAATAAGATATGAAATGGTATATAAAAGGAATATGAATTTGAATTTGTGTCTGTACCAAGAGTTATAACCCGGGACTAAGCAACTTTCAGAAAAGAGATTTTTTACGCTTTTATGTTTTGTGTATTTGTGTATTGTCTGTTTTCAAGAATCAATAAAACTTTTTTTTTTTTAAAAAAAAGAATTTTGGTATTTGGAAGCTCTTGACTTTAATGCCAATGATTTGAAAATGTATTCCTATTTTTCCCCATTCACCTATCCAGACCGCCTCCAAAAAAGCTTAAAAATACATTTTCCACTTTCAAACATGAAGACCTTTGAGGAATATGATACATTCCAAACATGTCTTCCAATCTTCCATAAATTATTCAAAATATATACATAATGACTAGTTTTATTAGGCCAACTGAAGTAATAAACAATCATGGCAAGTTTTCACATTTCAGGAATATTTAATCCAGCAAATTGAAGAAGAAACAAACTATAAGATATATTTTCATCTTGGAGTCTATTTGTAGATTTTACAGGGTTCATAATACAATGATGGATATACATAATATCCAGAATTTTCCATCAGGGAATTGAAAAAAGAGGGTACAAATTGAATGCTCATGTTCACATTTAAGACTGATAATCAGATTATTGTTCTAGCTCCTCACCCACACATTTATTTGGGCTGAAAAATGATACTATTGATTGATAGATGAAAATGCCACACTAAATGTATTTCCTTTGCCTTGCTTAATTAGTCTATTAAACATTTCAGTGAAAAAGTATCTTCACCAAAGCTCTATAATTAATAGAGAACTCAAAATTTCCATAGCAAAACTTTCTTCGACAAACAACCATATTTCTTTTTTAATAGCAGAAAAAGAAAAATTAAAATGTAGAAGGAAGGACACCATGAAACTGGTTGGAAATAATAATACCAATTGGAAATAATAATGCCAATTATTATGATTATTCATGTATCACAAACTGCATAATATGAAGTGAGGAATAATTTCTTCCCAGTCCAGAACAAAGTTTATTTCTTAAAAATTTAAAACAATATTAATATTTCTGAGTTAACATGAAGGTGTTTTCCATTCTCCGAAAAGCTCTTTGCCACCCTTCCTTTCTCACACAAATTCAAAAATCTGGAATAATGATTGGATTTCCAATCTTAATGTGACATTTTATGCCTTTAGTTATACATGCACAGACTTCATTTGGATAAAAGAATTTCTGCTGATTCTTCTTTGAAAGTACATAATGTTATTTAAAGTTTATAATGTAAACTTATTTTTTTTCCTCCAACATACTGACAAACTAAGGTAGGCTAAGGAATATATGTTTTTTTTTTCTTAGGCCTACCCAGCAAGATTGCATGCATCTTAAGGCTGCATTTCACCCATATGGCAAACCTGGAAATTATTTTTCTTTTTGAGCAAGCTTCTTGACTGATTTTGTACAGTTCATCTCATTATCCATCTATCTATCAACAGATTTACATTGCAACTTTCATTAAGGAGTTTGTTATGGACTAAGCCAATGCAGCGATACAACCCTAAACAGCTTTACTTTAAAGCAGGCTTGTAATCCTGCACTTCTCATTGGCCTGTAAATAGCGAGTCATGATTGGTCGTTTTTGGCCAGTCTGATTAGCTGTTAATGGGGCCCCCTGATTGGACGCTTGTGAAAGCGGTAAACTCAATTCATTGGTTGTTTTGACAGCAGCCAGCTCTATAAAAGAGCTGCTGCTGCCCAAGTATTTGCTCTGTTCTTTCTTTATAATAAAGAGTTGAAATCACCATTCGATGTCTCATCTTCGTGTCTTGCGCCCATGCCCAGGACTTAACATTGGCAATGAGGATGGGATACAGAGACGATAGAGCTGACTAAGTACGCATCGAACAAGACAGAGCACATGGCCAAAGAGTGCACGCAACAAACGGCAAGATGACCAGTGGCACCATACCACCTGCTCCATTCGACCCAGCAACCGAAGACTGGGACTCGTATATAGATCGCTTCCAGATGTTCCTGGAGACCAACAATTTAAAAGATGCAATGCCTGGCAAGAAACGAGCAGTGTTCCTGACTCATTGAGGTCCCGCTGTTTTTAAAATGGCTAAAGCACTGGCAAAACCGGCGGAAGTGAAGACCATGGATTGGGATACCCTTGCCGCAATCCTCCGGGCCCATTACGCACCCGCAGTACCTACACTGATTCGAAGACACGAATTTTACCAGAGGGACCAACAGAAGGATGAGAGCATTGGAAATTTCGTAGCTGACCTCCGGAACCTAGGAGGCCTTTGTGGTTTTGCAAACTTAGAGGAAGCCCTAAGAGTCCGCATAGTTCTGGGACTAAATGCACTACACGTGTAGAGTAGACTGATGGCAAAAGGCGACATCAGCCTTACAGATGTCATTGCCGATGCTACTGCCACAGAAGCAACCAGGAAGTCAGCCGCTCGAATGCGCCGAGCGAATGCACCGCTTCGCCAACTCGCTGATGATAGCCCACTCACCACTGAGAAGCACGCTACCCCCCCCATGAAGACCTCGAGTCATCCTCAGACAGTGATGAAGAGGAGGTCAACCGACTCCGCTTGGAACAAGAGCAAAGGAACCAGAGACGTCTGCGCCAATACGCTGATTGTGGGACAAACTACCCGCGATCGGACTGCAAATTCCTCGACGCACTCTGCCATACTTGCGGAAAAAGAGGCCACATCATAAAGGTCTGCAGAAGTAGACAAGAGTCCAGTCCCAACCGAAGGGAGGACAACCTCCGTCGGGAGACAGCCAAACCTCCTGAGAACCGGGACCACCTGAACCACCAATGGAACAACCACTACTATTACAGAAATCAAGCACCTGCCTTTTCAACGAGACGAGAAGAGGCCCACCAAACCATCACCATCGGCCACGCTTCATCGTTCGATGCAAAAAAGATCCGCATAAGGGTTACTATTGAGAATCGACCGTGCGTGATGGAAGTCGATTCGGGATCATCCCTATCGATGGTATCCTTGAAAACCCTCGAACAGCTGATCCCTGACATCTGCCGCCAGGACCTCAGCACGCAACGAATCATTCTGATTCTACCAGGGAAACAGAATTCCAGTTGTCGGTTCCAGCCACGTCCCAGTCTCCTTCAAGGACCGCACAGCGACGCTTCCCCTGACTGTCGTCGATCGTGACTGACCCAGTTTGTTAGGGTTACAGTGGTTCGTCCCACTTGGGATTGAACTAGCCGGCATGCACCAAACCAGAAGCAACAACTGGGAAGAGGCTCTCATCCAGGAATTCCAGGACGTGTTCACAGGAACATTAGGCAAGTACAAGGGGACCCCATATCATTTAATCTCAGCCCCGATGTAGCTCCCATTCGGCTTAAGCCTCGTTGGGTACCTTTTGCCTTGAAGCCGAAGATCTACGAGCAGCTAGATAAACTGATAGCCCAGGGTGTATTGGAACTGATTGACCATGCCCGCTGGGAAACCCCGATAGTAACGCCTATGAAGCCAGATGGTTCGTTAAGAATTTGTGGGGATTACCGGGCCACCCTAAATCATGCTCTTCAACAGAGCGCCTACCCAGTACCGGTAGTTCAACACCTTCTTCATTCCCTGGGTGGCAGAAAAATATTTGCAAAATTGGATTTAGCTCAGGCATACCAGCAACTACCTGTGGACGCGACAACTGCAGAAGCCCAGACAATAGTTACACATAGAGGCACTTTCAAGTGCAATAGACTTCAATTCAGAGTAAGCGTGGTGCCTGGCATTTTCCAAAGTTTAATGGAGAGACTATTACAAAGCATAAAAGGCGTCGTGCCTTATTTTGACGACGTCCTAATAGCTGCTCCCACTAAAGAGTTATTAGTACAATGACTCAGAAAAGTTCTTCAGAAATTTAAAGACGCTGGTCTGAAGGTAAAAAGGGAGAAGTGTCAACTTTGTATGGAGAGAGTGGAGTTCCTGGGATACCTTCTCAACAGACAGGGAATCCACCCCACCGAAAAAAAACTAACCACAATCAAAAATGCCCCGAGACCTAGGAATAAGACAGACCTCCAAGCCTTCCTGGGACTCATTAACTTTTATAACATCTTCTTGCCCCAGAAGACAACCGTAGCTGGGCCCCTACATAGACTTCTTGACAAAAAGGCTTCCTGGGTCTGGGGACGGCACGAAGAGAGAGCATTCCAAGAGGTAAAAGACTGCTTAACCTCCGATGCTGTATTAATGCAATACAACGAGACTCTACCTTTGACGGTTACGTGTGATGCCTCACCATTTGGAGTGGGAACCATTTTAAGCCATGTCCTACCAAATGGGAATGAGGCACCTATTGCGTTCTTTTCGAGAACTTTGTCTAAAACTGAAAGGAACTATAGTCAACTTGATAAAGAGGCTCTCGCTATTGTATCCGCAATTAAACGGTTCCATGAATATGTGTATGGGAGACCCTTTTCCCATAATTACAGACCACAAGCCGGTAGCTTGGCGGGAAACAAACCAACTCCCCATATTTTATCACCAAGAATGACACGTTGGTCAGAATTTTTAGCCGCCTACGATTACCAATTGCAACACCGCCCAGGGAAAACCATTCCCCACGCTGACGCTTTGAGCCGCTCTCCACTACCAGACATCATAGAGGACCTTGCTCCAACCTTAGCCGTATTGCAAATCGAAACCCTCAAATTGCCACCGCTGACCGCTCGAGACATCACCTTAGAGACAAAAAGGACCCTGTTTTGGCACGAGTCCTCAGCTGGGTAAAATGGGGTTGGCCGGTCAGCACAACCAATGACACGTTCAAGCCATTTAGGAATCATCAAACAGAGCAATTTTCTCAGAAAGGCTGCATAGTGTGGGGAGACAGAGTCATAGTTCCGGAGAAATTGCAATATAGGGTATTGAAAATGTTGCACAATGGACATCCAGGCATCGTGCGGATGAAGGCATTGGCCAGGAGTTACACATGGTGGCCTGGCTTAGACAAACAAATAGAAACCTGGGTAGCAAAATGCAGCAAATTCCAGGAGACTCACTCCACTCCTCCAAAAACTCCCCCAACTCAGTGGGAAATGCCTCTAGGTCCTTGGTCCCGTATCCACATCGATTTTGCGGGACCCACAAGAGGACACACTTTCCTCTTAACAGTGGATGCCTATTCGAACTGGCTCAAGGTCCACAAGATGAAAAGCACCACCACAGAAGCGGTCACTAAAAAACTAAATAAGCTATTCGCTACCCACGGATTGCCGGATATCCTGGTCTCCGATAATGGCCCCCAATTCACTGCCCTGCCATTCAAACAGTACCTGGCAGATCGGGGCATCCGCCATGCCTTAACATAGCCAGCTCACCCTGCGGCCAATGGTAGGGCTGAGCGAATGGTTCAATTTGTAAAACAGACCTTGCACAAAATGGACCACGGCAACATTGACGACAAAATAAACCGGATGCTTCTCCTCCAGCACATAACCCCAAACAGTACCACGAACAAAACCCCAGCTGAACTCCTGATGGGCCGGAAACTTCGCTCGCATCTCGATCGCCTCTACCCAAATTACACGGCGGAACAACCCCCGGGATCCAGCAGCAAGTGTTGGGCATTCCAGGAAGGTGACCTCGTGTTTGCGAAAAACTTCTCGGGTGACCCATTGTGATTCCCCACGACCATAACACAACTTACGTGACCTTGGTCCTATCGCCTACAAACTGCAGATGGTAAGATGTGGAAACGCCACATAGACCAACTCTATTCCAGATTAGCACCGGAACCTCTAGCTGGGGGGAGGGAAGGAACATTGAGGAGGCCGAAGAAGAAATGATAATTGAAACCCAACAGCCTACACAACCAACCAGGGGATCCTCACCATCTGAAGAAGAACCGAGCCAGGAAGTGGCCTCGCCGCATGACAGCACTGGGATGGAAATGGATCCAGGGGGCCTAGAGGACAGCACTGGCGTGAGCAGAAAAAGCAACCCAGGGCCACAATCTTCACCATCCAACCCAGCTAGCAGCCCACCGGAACCGGAAACAGGACAGAAACCGGTGGAACAGTGTAGGTCAAGCAGACAGGTGAAGCGACCTGCCTATTTACGAGAATACGTCACCCCACCCCTCAGATGGAATCTAAGGGGGAGGGGTGTTATGGACTAAGCCAACGCAGTAATACAACCCTAAACAGCTTTACTTTACAGCAGGCTTGTAATCCTGCACTTCTCATTGGCCTGAAAATAGCGAGTCATGATTGGTCATTTTTGGCCAGTCTGATTGGCTGTTAACGGGGCCCCCTGATTGGATGTTTGTGAAAGCAGTAAACTCAATTCATTGGTTGTTTTGACAGCAGCCAGCTCTATAAAAGAGCTGCTGCTGCTCAAATATTTGCTCTGTTCTTTCTTTATAATAAAGAGTTGAAGTCACCGTTCGATTTCTCGTCTCCGTTCCTTGCACCCATGCCCAGGACATAACAGAGTTCAAGTGGTATATATGGGGGGTCTCTCCTTTGGGGTGGGATGCTGCTGGCATAATAATTGGTTCGGTGATCACACATGTGAACAGCAAACCAAAAATCCTTACCTGCTATGTTACTTCAGGGAATTAACGCAGCTGAGGTGCGGCAATCTGCTCTTTCATGCTGATCAGCTGGGATGATAAAGGTCAGTACAGCACAGGGGTGGACAGGTGGGCGGGCCCACATGATCTTTGGAGCAAACCGGTTCACTCCCAGCTAATCTTTGGAGCTAGGGTTTTGCCCAAACTGGTCCGAACCTCCAGAATTCTACCCTGCCTCTCCTCGTCCTTTTCCCGATAACAATAAATCTGAAACATAAGTTGTGCTGAGAGAAAGGGATGGTCTCAAAGTCATCCAGCAAACTTTTGCATCCAAGGGTAGACTAGAAATTGCATCTTCTCCATTCTAGTTCAAAATGTAGTTGCTATACCAAGAAAGACCTCAAACAGTCTATAATCTCACTGCATTTAGCAGACAAAAATGCCACACTTTCAGTTAAGTTGTTTCTTTTATTCACTTCCTATTTCAGCTCAGGATAACTTGCACACAAGTCATTTAAATCCAACACCATCTCCAATTTACAGCATGGGGCTTCCCCTGACAACTCTCATCTCGCCTTGTGTCAAAAATGCAGGGATTAGAAAGGGGAAAATTATCAATTTAAAAGATTAAAAACTTTAATAAAAACATACATTTATATAGTTCTATCCCAATGCCAGGCCACATTGATGGTGGGGATAGTTCTGACCAGAAAGTCATTCTGTGTGCATGTCAGTCCCAGGGGGCACAGTAAAAGGTGTATAGTTGTCTAAGTAGTGCCACATTCACAGTCAATATCCTTCTCCTTTGGGAGAAACTCCCATTTTTCCATGGAGTCTTTAATTCCAACCAAATCAATGTTCCTGTCAGCCTTGGAAACCATTTTTTACTGGGAAGCATCAAGGCTGCCACATTCAGTCCTGAGAATTTGGGAAGAGGGATTTCATAGTGAGGTAGAAGATTAGACAACAACATTCTTTCTCAGAGAGTCAAGGACATGTTGCCTTGCACCTGGAGGGGAGTGACTGGAGGGATGTCTCCAGTTGAGACAAAGATTTGATTGGACCATGTTATGGGCTGATGGATGCAGAGGATGAATTTTGATTTTCTTTTGAGAAGGGAAAACTGGAACTCTCAAATTCAGCTTTTCCCAGATGTGCCAATATGACAACTCTAATAAAATGGAACATTGAGGAAACTTTATTGGTTTGAAGTTGGTTAGTTGGAATGCTGACAGTGCCATCTATTCTGACAAGTTATCACACTTAATAAATGAGCAAAATGGAAGAATGGCTCATAACTTGGCCTAGCGTTTTATAAATGTTGCTTCAGTCAGTAAATAATTAGTGCCTGACCAAGATTCAATTATAGGAATTCCATATATGGATTTACAAGCACTCTTTGGTCAGGTGTAAGCACAATAGATTATTTTGTAACTAAAATAAGTTGTCACCTCTGCTCAAATCTAACCTCATCTCTTTGTCTTTCTCTTTCTATGCTGAGGTTTTATATGGTGCAAGGTTTTTTTTTTGATAGGCAGAGGTTGTCTGAAACCAGCTGGAGGTAGGGTAGAGAAGGAAATATAAACTGTCTTGTTTTCTGGCTCATTCATTTGCTTCCTTGGTCCAGTGCTTCTTGAAATTGTCTTTGGGCCAAATATTGAGCACACATAGAGATATATTCATTGCCTACATGAACTTGCAGTTCAACCACCTCTGTGACTCTTTAGTAGAGAAGGGGAAGCAGGATTCTGTCCAGTAAAATCTTTTGGATGCAAACAGTATTAAAACCCGATTTTCTATTATTCCTCCTCTACACATTTATATTTTCATCATCCTGGACACATGACAGTACATGGGCTAAGGTAGATTAATCAACAGACAAATTGCTAAACCCAGTTCATCAGGTTGGAGAGAGTTGCTTTTAACCATATATAGCCCAGGTTATTAATTCTTCTAACTAGCTATGTCAAGTCAGCCAAGCATGGATAAGTGGTTTAATGTAAAGTTAGCCCTAGTTTCTGAACACAATGGTTCTATCATCTATCTATCTATCTATCTATCTATCTATCTATCTATCTATCTATCTATCTATCTATCTATCTATCTATCCATCCATCCATCCATCCATCCATCCATCCATCCATCCATCCATCTATCTATTTTATATGCAGCAGAACATCTTCCAACAATGGACTTCCTTCTGAGAGCCTTTTAAGAAAAGGGCTATCTATGTGACCCAGGCCCATCCTTTCAAATGTAACTATCTATCAAAAACATTAATTCTCAGAATTGCTGCCCTGCTATGAATGAGTTCCTTGGACTTGCTGAAGGCTATTACTAGTCAATTAATTTATTTGTGAAGAAGCACCGGCAGCTCTGTTTTAGAACTACCATTCTATTATAAGTGCATTTCATGTATAGCCTCAAGTGTAGCCTTCCGTAATTTCAATTACCATTATCAATGAATCAAAACAGAGATTCAGGATAGCACCATGCTAGGAATGCCTAGCACGCTAATGAAAGCAGACTAGACAGCAAATCTTTAAGGGCTTCTAAAAAGAAGAAACAAAATGCAACATTACAAAAACAGACCACTGGATATAAAGGGAAAGAAAAGAAACAAGCATTCAGGGAATCGAGAACATATTATAGAAAGAAGTATTCCTGCAAAGGAATATATTCAACCTGTCACCCCCATCACATCCTTTTAAAAGCAAGCATGCAAATGAAATGGTAGGGATAATGAATACAAACTATAACTCATTAACTGTACTGACTTTTGGTACTCCCATATGGAAGGAAATACACTGAGAAAAGCTTACACAAAAGCAAACAGTTGATTAGAATCCAAAAATAAAGCACTGAAGAAACGCAAAGCAAGTACACCTTCTAAGGGTAAATATTTCAAAAGGTGACCAACATTTGAAGTACAGTTTGAAGGATACTATTAATACAATTCAGAAAAAGAATGCCTGGCCTCCAGACAAATGTAGAGGCTGATAGAAAAATGCATTAATCTCCCCGGCTTGTTGTGCTTGGAGGGAACTCAATTTTGGTAAGATACATATTTGGCTTTTCTCATGTCATAACTTGCTTGTTCAGTCCATGCGACACATTGATTTTCCCTCTATGTTAAATAGGTTGATCTAACATTCCAAACTTATATAGATGAGAAAATAAAGCTCTTTCCCAGTGTGGCTGAGAGCTCTTTTATAACTCGGGTTGTGTATAACTTTAAGGAAGACATGGAGGTGATGGGGCTACATTATTTGGCGGGTGCTTAAATTTTTCTTTATACATTTGCAGACCATGACAGACATCCCTCTCTGTAGATCATTGTTATGTTCTGCGCAATCACCTAGGGCAGCAGCAGCCCTTTTATAGGGTTGGCTGCTGTCCTATTAGCCAATGAAAAACATGGAAGTGTTAAACCCTTGAACCAATGAGAGTTGACCTGTTAACAGCCAATCAGATTTCCCAGAAAGGACCAATCCGATGTCGCTATTATCAGCCAATCAGAAGTGCAGGATTAGAACCCTGCTTTTTACTTCAGGTTGTTAAAACTTTATTAACGCCTTTATTAGTTCATAACACCCCTTCCCCCTAGGTTCGGTTTGACGGGTGCGGTGACATAATCCTGTAGATATGCAGGTTGTTTCAACTGTCCCACCAGTTCCTGTCTGTAGTCCGGTTTCGGTGGAACGTTTTTTGATTTATCTGGTACAGGCAGTTCCGCATCCTCACAGGATGACTCAGCGCTGCTAATTCTGTCGTTGTTGTCCTCTAGTCTCTGCGGGCTCGCCTCTGTTGAGGTATTTCTCTGTGGCGAGCAACCCCCCTTCCTGATTCTTCTTCAGGTAACGCGCTGGGCTGCTGACTTCTTTCAATTTCGCCTTCCACCATCTCAAATTCGGTTCCCTCAACATCCCCTCCCCTCTCAGTTTGAGAGTCACAGGAGTTGCGGGAACTGGGTTGCAACCTAGAGCGAAGCTGATCTATATGGCGTTTCCATAACTTTCCATCCAATGTTTGCACGCGGTACGATCTGGGCCCGGTGGTTTGGGTTACGGTTGCTTTGACCCATAATGGTTCACCGGAAAGGTTTTTAGCGAAGACTAAGTCGCCTACCTTGAACTCACGTCATTTTCCGCTAGATCCACAGGGTTTATCTGGCGTGTAGGATGGGTGGAGACGGTCGAGGTGGGAGCGGAGCTTGCGTCCCATCAACAGTTCAGCTGGAGTCTTGTTGGTGACACTGTGCGGGGTGATGTGTTGGAGTAGGAATATTCTGTTTAGTTTGTCGTCAATGTCCCCATAGTCCATTTTGTGGAGAGTTTTTTTAACAAATTGGACCATGCACTCAGCCCTGCCATTGGCCGCAGGGTACACCAGCGAGGTTAGCGCATGGCAGATACCCCGGTCCGCTAAGTATTGTTCAAACGCCAGGGTGGTGAACTGGGGTCCGTTGTCAGAGACTAGAACGTCTGGCAGCCCATGTGTTGCGAATAGTTTATTTGTGGATGACTGAATCAGTTGTAGTAGTCTTCATCTTGTGGATTTTGAGCCAGTTGGAATAGGCATCCACTGTTAGGAGGAACGTATGTCCCTTAGTAGGTCCCGCAAAGTCGATGTGGATGCGGGACCACGGCCCCCGGGGGGTTTCCCACTCCATTGGAGTTGCTCTAGGTGGGGCACTGCTGACTTCTTGGCACTTTAGACAAGTCTTCTCCCAGGCTTCGATCTGCTTATCGATGCCCGGCCACCACGCGTAGCTTCGTGCGAGCACTTTCATACGCACAATGCCAGGGTGACCGTCATGCAATGCTTTCAAAACTGCTCGTTGTAACCACTCTGGGACGACGACTCTGTCTCCCTATAGGATGCAGCCTTTCTGCGAGAAAAGTTCTGTTTGCCGGTTTCTGAAAGGGGTGAAGTCATCAGGGGTTTGTTCTACTGGCCATCCTCATTCGATTCAGCTGAGAACTCGCGCCAGGACAGGATCTTGTTTCGTTTCAATAGCAATGTCTCTGGCTGTTAACGGCAGTGAATGTAGGGTTGCAATCTGGAGTGTTGTTAGGGTTGGAGCTGGGTCATCGATGGTTTCCGGAAGTGGGGCATGGCTCAATGCATCAGCGTGGGGAATGGCTTTCCCCGGGCGGTGTTGCAATTTATAATTGTACGCAACTAAGAACTCCGACCAACGAGTCATTCTAGATGACAATATATAGGGGGTTGGTTTGTCTCCCGCTATAATGCCCAGCAAAGGCTTGTGATCAGTAATAATAGTAAAAGCTCGTCCAAACACATATTCATGAAACCGTTTCACAGCAGATACAACAGCAAGAGCCTCTTTGTCAATTTGGCTATAGTTGTGTTCAGCTCTTGATAAGGTCCTTGAAAAATAGGCAATAGGGGCCTCTCTACCATCTGGTAACACATGACTTAAAATGGCTCCTACTCCAAACGGTGATGCGTCACACGTAATGGTTAAAGGCAAAGTCTCGTTATACTGCATTAAAACAGCATCGGAGGTTGGTAAGTTTTTCACTTGTCGGAATGCGTGCTCCTCTCGGTGTCCCCAGACCCAGGTGGCTTTTTTGTCGAGAAGTCTATGTAGGGGTTCAGCTACGGTTGCCTTCTGGGGCAAGAAGATGTTGTAAAAGTTAATGAGCCCCAGGAAAGCTTGGAGGTCTGTCCTATTCTTGGGTCTTGGGGCGTTTTTGATTGCTCTCAGTTTGCTATTAGTGGGGTGAATGCCTTGCTTATCGATTAGGTACCCCAGGAACTCTACTTTCTCTGTACGTAGTTGACATTTATTTTTTTTAACCATTAGGCCGGAGTCTTTAAATTTCTGGAGAACCATTCTAAGATGCCTCTCTGGTACTTCTCCATTTGGGGACGCCATTAAAACATCATCAAAATATGGCACGACCCCCTTGATCCCTTGCAAAAGTCTCTCCATCAGACTTTGAAAAATCCCTGGGGCCACGCTCACTCCGAATTGGAGTCGGTTGCATTTAAAGGCGCCTCGGTGCGTAACGATCGTCTGTGCTTCCGCGGTTTTTTTATCTACAGGCAGTTGTTGGTACGCCTGTGCTAAATCCAATTTAGCGAAGACTTTTCCGCCCCCCAGGGAATGGAGAAGGTGTTGAACCACCGGCACTGGGTAAGCATTCTGTTGAAGGGCGTGATTGAGGGTGGCCTGGTAGTCCCCACAAATCCTTAACGATCCATCTGGTTTGATGGGTGTTATGATTGGGGTTTCCCAATGGGCATGGTCAGTTGGTTCTAAAACATCCTGGGCTATTATTTTATCGAGCTGCTCGTCGATCTTTGGTTTTAGAGCAAAAGGTACCCGATGAGGCTTAAGGCGGATGGGGGCTATTTCAGGGTTGAGGTTAAATGATATCAGGGTCTCCTTGTACTCGCCTAGTTTGTCTGCAAAGACATCCTGAAATTCCTGGACGATGGCCTCCTCCCAGTCATCACTTCTGGTTTGGTGAATGCCGGCTACCTCGATCCCGAGTGGGGCGAACCATTGAAGGCCGAACAAACAAGGCCGGTAGCGATCGACGATGGTCAGTGGTAATGACGCAGTACGATTTTTGAATGATACTTGGACTTGGCTGGAGCCAATGACTGGAATTCAGTTCCCCTGGTAATGTTTGAATATAATTCTTTGGGCTCTGAGGTCTTTACGCCGGACAGCAGGGATTAACTGTTTAGGGGTCTTCCAGGAAACCATCGAGAGGGACGATCCTGAGTCGACTTCCATCATGCAAGGTTGGTTCTCGATGGTGACCCTCACTCAGATCTTCTTTGCATCTAACGATGAAGCGTGACTGATGGTAATGGTTTGATGTGCCTCTTCCCGTCTCATTGAAGTGGCCAGTGTTTTATTTCTGTAGGAGTGATTGTTCCATTGGTGGTTCAAGTGTTCCCGACTCACAGGATGATTCCCTGTGGTCTGGCGGTAGTTGTTTCCTCTCTGAATTGGGCTGGATCGTCGCTTGCTTCTACAGACCTTCCCGATGTGGCCTCTTTTCCCACAGAAATGGCAGAGCGCATTGAGGAATTTGCAATCTGATCACGGGTGGTTTGCCCCACAACCCACGCATTGGTGCAGTAGTCTTTGATTCCGTGGGTTGCATTGGTCGTGATCGGACTGGAGCCGGTTGACCTCCTCCTCCTCCTCACTTTCTGATGGAGATTCGAGGTCCTCGTGGTGGGCCGCTGTTATGTGCCTCTCTTAGCAAGGTGAGGTATCGTTGGCAAGTTGACAGAGTGGTGCATTGGTGCGGCGCATTCGGGTGGCCGACTTCCTGGTTGCTTCTGCTGCAGTAACGTTTTTGATGACATCGGCAAGATCGATGTCCCCTTTGGCCATGATCTTGCTCTGTGCCGTTTGGTCATCTAATCCCAGAACTATTCGGTCTCTCAGAGCTTCTTGGAGGTCTGCAAACCCACAGAGGCCTCCCAGGTTCCGGAAGTCCGTGATGAAATCTGCAATGCTCTCTCCTGTCCGTTGGTCGCTCTGATAAAACTCATGTCTTCGGACAAGCGTTGGTACGGCGGGTGCATAGTGGGCCCATAGAAGGACGTCCCAGTCCATGGATTTCACCTCAGCCAGTTTTGCTAGTGCCTTGGCCATCTTAAAGACGGCAGGCCCGCAATGGGTCAGGAACACTGCTCTCTTTTTCCCCGTAGTTACGTCTTTCAAGTTGTTGGTCTCCAGAAACATCTGGAACAGGTCCATGTACGAGTCCCAGTCTTCTTGTGCCGGGTCAAATGGAGCGGGTGGTATGGTGCCACCGGACATGTTTTCCGTTGTCGATGTGCCTTCAGCCACATACTCTGTTTGGTGCTCTGTGAGTGTTCAATCAGCTCAGATGTCTCTGCATCCCATCCTCATTGCCAGTGTTATGTTCTGGGCATGGGTGCAAGGAGCGGAGACGAGGCAGTGAACAGTGAACTTCAACTCTTTATTAAGCATACTGAACAGAGCAATCACCTAGGGCATCAGCAGCCCTTTTATAGGGTTGGCTGCTGTCCTATTAGCCAATGAAAAACATGGAAGTTTTAAACCCTTGAACCAATGAGAGTTGGTCCGTTAACAGCCAATCAGATTTCCCAGAAAGGACCAATCTGATGTCGCTATTATCGGCCAATCAGAAATGCAGGATTAGAACCCTGCTTTTTACTTAAGGTTGTTAAAACTTTATTAACGCCTTTATTAGTTCATAACACCCATGGGTGTCAAACTCACTGCATCATGTTGCCATCATGTAATGTTTCACGATGTTTTTCTCATTCATGGAACTGGGTAGGGCATGGCCTGCATGTGATGCATCTGGCCTGTGGGCTGCCAGTTTGATACCCCAGGTGTAGATGTTGTGAGATCTACTTCCTCCTGGGTCTTCTATCCAGCCTTTCCCAGTCTGCTTATCCGCAAACAGCCACCTCTCTTTCTTCCCATCTGTGTTAAGTTTTAGGTGAAACACATCCTTCTGTGTTTTTGCTTCTATTCTACCAGGGAACCTTCTAGCTAACATCTTTATTGTCTTCTGGAACCAGGAATTGGTACAACTCACTCTCTCTGTCTCTTTCTGCATCTCTCTGTCTCTGTCTGTCTCTCTCTGTCTCTTTCTGATTAAGGGACTGTATCTCAGCAGTTGCCACAAAGAAGAAGGAGTCAAGCTATTCTCCAAAGCAATTAAAAGCAGGACAAGAAGCAATAGGTGTTTACTAATCAAGGAGAGAAGCAACCTTCAACTAAGAAGAAATTTCCTTACAGTTAAAACAATTAATCAGTGGAATAAGTTACCTCCAGAAGTTGTGAATGCTCCAACACTGGAAATTCTTAAGAAGAAATTAGACAACCATTTCTCTGAAATGGTATAGTGTTTCCTGCCTAAGCAGGAAGATGGACTAGAACAGGGGTGTCGAACTCGATATGACTGAGGGCCTCATTTGGGTTGTGTTTGAGCTTGGTGGGGGATGGACATGGTAAGCTTGTCCTCACTCATGTTAAGGATGCCTGTGGTGGCCTGAGCGCTCTGCCAGTGAAAAGGGGCTTCCAAACTCCATTTTCAGCTGTGACAGACTCCTGCAACCCTCTGCCAGTGAAAACAGAGCAGCCCTCCTGAGCTCTATTTTCACTGGCAGAGGCACTGCAGGCCAGTCCTTCAGTTTCCAGGGAGGCCCTGTGGGCCAGATTTAAGCACCCTGCAGGCCAGATCTGGCCCCCAAGCCTTGAGTTTGATACCCCTGGACTAGTAGGATTACAAGATTCCTTCCAACTCTGTTATTCTGTTCTCTACCATGAACTTCCCACACAATGCTTCCAAGAGGACCTTTTATCTCATTCCATCAGAGTGGCTCAGGATCAAAAATGGCAATGTGTTACTCTATCTTTTCTCTCTTTATCATATTCTCTTTCCTCCCACTATGCTTTTTTGGCAACATTTCCCTAACAACTTGGTGCTTTGCCTAGGGTTTTAATCCCCAACATCTATATACTATTGGTAGACTTGGCTGATAACAGTGATGTCTCCTTATATCCTCCCTCTAAAGTCCTAGCTGGAAGCCAGGGCTAGACAGCTATCATCATGATATCAAGCTATGCTCTAAGATGAGCCTCTTATTCTTGTCTTTTTTCTTTTTCCCTATTGATTCATGTTATCTCTGCAGCACCTAACACTTTATGTCACAAACATTGATTGTGTATCTGTGATGCAAAGGATTTGCTGCTAGTAGAATGGCTCCTTAAAGTCTAACAGTGGTTAAGTTTTCATAGAGAGGAGTCCATTTTAGTCTTATTCAAGTACCAAAAGGGTAGAGAGTGCAAAGTTAATAGCATTCAGTTGAATGATGAATAACAGACAATTGTTATGAATGAATTTGTTAATACATTAACAAATCACTTGTGACATATCTACTTGCGATAGCAAGTTCAAGATGAACATTGTTGTTAAACAATGAAGAAAATGAGCAGTTCTGCAGTCAATGGGAATTGCATAATACAATTATCTGTGATGCTAGATGGGTCCCCACTTTTTGAAGGATTTGACAACTTTAGTCATAACAGGTGGCAATATGCCATTTGGTCTCATGGATCAGCTGAGATTATTTATCAGATTTGTGTGCTGTCAATCTCATCTAAAGGTGCTTCTGGAATAGAATAGAATGGAATGGAATAGAATAGAATAGAATAGAATAGAATTCTTTATTGGCCAAGTGTGATTGGACACACAAGGAATTTGTCTTCGATGCATAAGCTCTTGGTGAAAATAAAAGATGTAGTAATGAATCATGATCATCATTAGTACATTCATCAAGAATCATAAGATACAACACTTAGTGATAGTCATAGGATACTAAATAAGCAATCAAATCATACTAGGAAAATAAAAAATGATATAAATTGTTAGGGATAACATTGTTTACCCTAACTGGTTTAGGTAAAATAATAAATATGTAATCATGGTTTATAAGTTAAAGTGTCTGCAACTTTAAATATAGGATTGTAATTAAGGGAGTGGTTGTGAAAGCACTTTAAAAGAAGCAAGATGATTGCTTGCTCTCTCTGGCTTTGATGATCCCTAATAACTGCATGGACTCAAGACTGCTTTACTCGAACGGGAGAGAGACAAAGGACTGATTTGTAAGTGAACTGACATAGGATATTCTACACGGACTTTGCTAACTGAATATCCCTGAATGGACTGACTAAAATGATACATGACTTATGGACTGTTATTTTGACTATGCTATGAACTCATAATGAAATAAACTATATTTTTGATAGCACAAGCGTATCTGTTATTTTTACTGTATGTTAATAAACATACAAGCTTAGCTCACTCATTTATCTGTGTGCCTATCTGACTAACGCTGCACATTCTGTTTAGCTTGTCTCCCTAACCCTGGTTGGGGAACACAGGCTTAACACTGGTTATGGGCCTAGAGGCTGCAAAGTCAGTTTAACTAGGATAAAACAGATTTAGGTAAAAAGTGAGAGTTTGTGTTGTTATATATTACAGTAAACAGACAGCTGTGTTTTATTAATTATAGTTTTATATCCATATAAAGAAAACATGGCACAAGTCAATTTACAAAGTTTGTCCCTAATATCCAAGTTGGATGGAACAAACTATGTATCATGGTCTATGAAATGTAGTCTACTTCTACGAAGAGAAGGTCTGTGGAACATAATTGAAAATCCACCAAACGTAGAGGAATGGGATCCAGAGGATGATGAAGATAGACTAAAAATAGAAGAATTTATGCAGAAAAACCAACAAGCTATTTGCATAATAGGTTTAACACTGTCTGACCAACAACTTGTTCATATCCACAGAGAGCAAACGGCTGTTGGGTGTTGGCAGAAGCTGAAGAGGATTTATGTTTGAGATAACGTTGGTGCTCACATAAATCTAACATGGAAGCTTTTCAGGACGCATCTCCAGATGAATGGTGATATGCTGAGTCATTTGAAAACCATGCAAAGCATTTTTCAAGAACTGCACGAGAAAGAGCTTATTTTCTCTGAACTACACCAAGTCTACATGATTCTATCTTCACTAGATGAAAGTTATGACAATTACGTCACTTCCCTTGAAATATTGCCAAAGGAAAGCCTAACTTTAACTGATATAACTGGCAGATTGATTGAAGAGGCCAGAAGAAGGCTTGAAAGAAATGAGTTCAGGAGGGAGCAACCTCAAAAAGAAAATAATGTATCTCCTACTGCATACGCAATTAAAAAGTGTTGTAATTGTGGAGGAAGAGGACATTTGGCAAGATTTTGTAAAAAAGCAAAGTGCCAGAACGCTGGCCAGAATACTAAAAGTCATCAAAAGATAAATAAAAATTTAGAGTTAGCCATGTATACTAACGGAGCTGTAAAAAATAATTTATGGGTGGTTGACAGTGGAGCATCCCACTGTATAACAAATGATAACAGAAATTTTGTTAAAATGTCCAAGAGTACACAGCAGATATCGTTAGCCAATGGCTGGAAACTGACAGCTAAAGGTCAAGGTATAGCATATTGTTCTTTTTATAAAAGAGAATGTAAAAATGTTATATGTACCACAACTTAAGTTTAATTTAATTTCAGTTAGAATTTTGGTTAAACTAGGATATGTAGTTACCTTTAAAGGAGATAACTGCATAATTGAGAAAGAAGATAAGAGAATTACTGCATCTTTAAGAGGTGAATTATATGTGTTAAATGATAATGGTTTAGAGATGGCTAACATGGCTTATGATAATAAGAAACCTCATGATGAATGTATTCACTTGTTACACCGATGGCTAGGGCATTTAAATTTTAAAATGCTTAAGAAAACTGTTGAATTATCTAATGGAATAAGTTTGAAACCTTGTAATAAGTATTTGCAATGTAATGCTTGCAATCAAAGCAAGAGCAAGGTTAAACCGGCTAATAGAGTTGATGGATTTACTACCAAAGAGCCTTTAGAGGTAGTATTTGCAGATTTAATAGGTCCGAAAAAACCAAGTGTAGGAGGAGCTCGATACATACTAAGTATAATGGACCACTATTCTAGATATGGGTTTTGCTATTTAATGAAGAGCAAAACTGAAACGTATCTAAATCTCTTTAATTGGATAAAATTTGCTGAAAGGAAAACTAAAAAGAAATTAGTAACTCTTATAACAGATAATGGTACGGAATTTACAAATAATAAATTCCAGAATAGACTTAGGATGTTAGGTATTCAACATAAAAAGTCTGCACCATATAGGCCACAACATAATGCCTTTATAGACAGACGAGGCCAAACACTAGAATCAATAGCAAATACTATGTTGTCTGATTCAGGATTACCTGACAATTTGTGGGGAGAAGCAATAATGTGTGGTAATCATATATTAAATAATGTTGTTAATTCAACAACAGGTGAATTACCATTCACACTGTGGCATGGTACAAAACCTGATTTAAGTTACATGCACACATTTGGAGTGCCAGCATGGGTGCATATCCCTTCACAACTTCGACAAAACAACAGCATAGAGCTAAAAGATTATTTTTTGTAGGATATAAATCTAATCATAGATCTTATAGATTCTGGGAACCAGGTACATCTAGAGTTTACACCAGTGCTAGTGCTAAATTCCTAGAACATGTAGGATGGAATAGATTAGAGCAAGATTTAAATAATGAAGTAATTATTGAACCCTACAAAAGGCAGAAAGATCAGACTAGTTATAAGAAGAATACAATTAAAGAAGAAGTCCACGAAGAGCAAATAGAACCAGAACAAGAGGAAACTGTTGATCAGGAAGAGTTAGATAATCAAGAAGAGTTAGTTAATGAAAGTCCACCTGTAAGTCCTGTAATATCTAGACGTACTACACGTGTAACTAGACCACCTGATAGGTATCAAGCAAGTATAGTTTGCCAAGTAACTAAAGTTCCAACTGGTATAGATGAACTTAGGATGTATCCTGCAAAGGATCAGGAGAATTGGCAAAAGGCAATGGAAAAAGAATTAAATTCATTAAAGGTAATGAAAGTATATGAAGATACTAAATTACCTCCAGGAGAAAAATCCATTGGGTGCAAATGGATATTTAAAGTAAAAACTGGAAATGATGGGACTGTTACCCATAAGGCTAGGTTAGTAGCTCAAGGATTTAATCAAACTGCATCTGATTACGATGAAGTTTTTGCACCAAGTCTTAAAGCAACATCTTTAAGAGCAGCATTAGTGTGGGCAGCTAAGAAAAACTATGTCATTAACCATTTAGATGTAGAAACTGCTTATCTGCATGCACCATTGCAGCACACTATATATTTGAAAAAGCCAATTATTTTAAAAGACAACAAAGTAAATAGTAATGATTGTTGGAAACTCAAAAAGAGTCTTTACGGGTTGAAACAATCTGGTTTTGAGTGGAACCAATATATTGTGAAAGAGTTAAACAATATAGGTTTTAAATCTGGTTTAGCAGATCCATGTGTGTTTAAAAGAGAAAATAATGGAACGGTGTCATTATTGTTATTATTTACAGATGATATTGCTTTGATAACTAAGACTAATAATGAAGCTAATGAGATTATATCATTATTAGCCAAAAAGATAAAATTAAAGCATTTAGGTGAAATTAAAAAGTATCTAGGATTGACAATTAACAAAACAAAAAATGGTTTTAAGATATCTCAAGAAGATAAAATTTGCCAATTAATTAAAACGTTTAAAATGGAACTTTTTAAACCGGCAAAGACTCCAATGAGTCAGGAAGTTTGCCAAACTAATGATCAAAGTCCCAAATTTGATAAGTCCATATATCAATCTTTGATTGGCAGCTTATCATATATAAGCAATTGGTCTATGTCAGATATAGCTTATAGTGTAAATCAGCTGGCACGTTTTAATTCAGATCCAGATCAATGTCATTGGCAATCATTAAAGAGAATTTTAAGATATCTTAAAGGAACAATGAACCATGGTTGTATATAGAACCAAAGGGTGATTTGAGTCTTAGTGCCTATGCAGATGCAAGTTTTGCAACTGATATAAACACTAGAAAATCAACATCTGGGATGGCTATATTATTTGGTAAGACACTAATAGGGTGGAGGTCAATCAGACAACAGCATATCAGCTTGTCCACGATGGAAGCGGAATTTTCATGTCTGTCATTACTATGCACTGACTTAATTTTGTACAAACAGTTATTATTAGACATGGGTATAACTGTTAAAAATTCCATTATTGTGTACAAGGACAACCAGGCAGCCATAAAGTTAGCTACTAGTATTGCTGTAAAAACTAGATCAAAGCATACTGATTTAAGATACTTAAATGTTAGAGAATCTGTAAAGAATGGCTAATTAAATTGGAATACTGCATGACAGAAGAAAACATTGCAGACCAGTTTACAAAAGCTCAAGGAGTAATTAAGTTTAAAGAGAGTTGTAACAAATATGATTTAAAGATGTAAATAGTTATATTTATTATTATTTCCTAAAAGGGGAGAATGTTAGGGATAACATTGTTTACCCTTACTGGTTTAGGTAAAATAATAAATATGTAATCATGGTTTATAAGTTAAAGTGTCTGCAACTTTAAATATAGGATTGTAATTAAGGGAGTGGTTGTGAAAGCACTTTAAAAGAAGCAAGACGACTGCTTGCTCTCTCTGGCTTTGATGATCCTTAATTACTGCATGGACTCAAGACTGCTTTACTCAAACGGGAGAGAGACAAAGGACTGATTTGTAAGTGAACTGACATAGGATATTCTACACGGACTTTGCTAACTGAATATCCCTGAATGGACTGACTAAAATGATACATGACTAATGGACTGTTATTTTGACTATGCTATGAACTCATAATGGAATAAACTGTATTTTTGATAACACAAGCGTATCTGTTATTTTTACTGTATGTTAATAAACATACAAACTTATATCACTCGTTTATTTGTGTGCCTATCTGACTAACGCTGCACATTCTGTTTAGCTTGTCTCCTTAACCCTGGTTGGGGAACACAGGCTTAACATAAATCATAAAGATACAAGCAACAAGGTTATAGTCATAAGTGAGAGGAGATAGGTAATAGGAAGGATGAGAATAATAATACTAATACAGTCTTAGTAACTAGTTTGACAGTGTTGTGGGAATTAGTTGTTTAGCAGAATGGTGGAACGCGGGGAAAAACTGTCCTTGTGTCTGGTTGTTCTGGTGTACAGTGCTCTATATAACGTTGTTTTGAGGGTGGAAGTTGAAACAATTTATGTCCAAGATGTGAGGGACCTGTAGACATTTTCACAACCCTCTTTTTGACTCATGCAGTATACAGATCCTAATGGAAGGCAGGTTGGCAGCAATTGTTTTTTTCTGCAGTCCTACTTATCCCTTGAAGTCTGTGTCTGTCTTGTTGGGTTGCAATGCCAAGCCAGACAGTTATAGAAGTGAAGATAAAACCCGTGATTCCCATTACTAATCTAAGTCCTGATGGACTTGTACCAACCACTTTGAAAATAAATGTTTCTATAGTTGATGGTTCTTTGTTTGCTTGAATAATTTATTCTAAATTTCACCCATCTGTTATAATCTGAATCAATTACAAAGATACTGTGTGATGAAAAAAACCAAACCAAACTGAACCTGGCCATAATTATCAATATACAGTACCCAAAATGTTTCTACATAATATCTTGAAAGTTGACTCAACTGTATAATATAATTATGTGGAGAATTTAAGAATCTATCCTTTTTTTTAATAAATTGTAGAGAAACCAAACTTCTAAGGAATGAGGAGTCTTATGCAACTTGACAATAGCACACTTAATGGTTGCCAAAATCAAGAAGAATTGCGACATAAATGCCATTCTACTGGGTGGAAAAAATAGGAGTGGCACTGTTAAAAGCAACAACTTCATGTGCAGGGGCCAGGAATAGTTAAATGTAAGTGTTCTGACTAAGGCTTCCGCGACCGTAATTATGCACACACTTATTTTAAAAATAAGTATTCTTTTATTGCAATGCTGGGAATTATTTTCATTCTCAGCCAGTAATGAATCTCAAACAGTCCGTTGAGATAAGCACCCACCTTTCTTTCCTGTGAAGTGCTGCCAATAACAGAAGTGTCAAATGAACTCGAAAGAGACCAACCAAAGTACAAAGAACTTCAAGAATGAATCTGAACCAAACAAACGACTTTGCTTCCTTCAAAGGTTTCATAATCTTTGCCTGTCCTTTATACCTTATGGGAGGGGAAATCACCTCCCAGCCTTACTCCTGAGTTGCCCCTTTTGTTTCAGCTGCTCTCATCTTCTAGCAGCTCTGCGCACATGCACACTGGGAACAGACTTCTCTAGGTCTTCTGCCTTGCTGCTGCCAGACTCCAAAGGCTCCAGAGGCAGCACCCCACTCCCAGATGGTCCTGGCCCATCTCTGCATCAGATGCAGGACGCTCGTCTGAGTCCTCTCCAGACTCCCAGACTGATCCCCTTTCTTCCACACTGTCCATCTGCACAGGTTGCCAGCAAACCACAACAGTTAGGCTAAAAAGTATTCTATTCACACCCAAGCTAAACAACAAACAAACAAACTTTCCTTGTATGTGTATGCTAAGACAAATTGCTAATTTGGGAAAGGGGAAAATTGATATAATTGGAGTAGACAATTCTTTAAAGAATTGAAAGTGAAAAAGAAAACTACTTCACAAACCATTTTCAAGAGGAAAATGAAGCAAATGCAGCCACAATGGCAACCTGCTTTCCTTCTTGCTTTGGAAATACTGGAACATGTGGAGACATCAAGGCTCTGTCACTGGGGGAACGTATGGCATTATAAACTGTGCCAGATCTTTCTGCTTCAAAACAGATAATGCCCCGCACCTCGTAGGCTTTTCAGAAACAGATGCATCCCAAGGAACCAGTGTTTATTTATTACAAATATTTGCCTGACATCAACTTGAACAGCCTAATATCTTACCAGATACATATATGCACTCAAGCATCTACTAAAGGAAAACAATCCAACATTAAAATTATGTGCACTGATGTCCACTGATGTCTTTATCATGGTATTTGACCAGCATTACAGATAAGAGAAAGGAAATAGATTGCTGCAGCAAACCCATTATTATAGCAAGAAATTATCATAAAATAATAGAATAACAGATCTGAGACAAAGTTTGACATAGCTGCATGTGTTGATAAAGGCACCCTGGAATATGACTGAAGTGGTAACATCCTGGTTTTTTTAAAGTTAATATAATATTCAAACTCAAATTTGGTAATAACCAGGGAGAGCAAAGCATCTCTTGGGCTATCATATAAGGAACATCATGAGAAGATAGGGGCTCTTTTAAAATCTTCACCTTATGAATAAGGTTGTATTAGTTTCCTAACGACAAAAGGGTGGGGTAACCTCAGAAATTTAGCTATTAACAAATGAAGGACCTGCCCCTGAGAAAGCCATTATCTGGGGTGACAGTGGAAGTATTATCTCCCTGGTAGACAGTGTAGGACTGCCAAATTCTACCAGAAGACTGTTTAAAAAATGAAAAAAAGGACTGCATGACTTTGTAGGTAATGGCCAGGACAGTGAATTGAAAGTCTACTAGCTATCATTAAAGGTCCTGAATGATAGATATAATTCTGCTGAACTGGCTGGTGTCAACTCATAAAATATTTCTATGGCTGTTTTACAGTTGCCAACGAAAAGAGAAGGGTTTTGAAAGAGCAGTTCAGCAGCTTGGAAATTGAAAGTGCATTCCATACATAGTTTTTCAGAGATTGTAACCAGGTGACTGAAGTTTCTGCCATGCAAAAATCTAACTGGAGAACATGATTGATGACTCTTGGCTATGGATGTGTCTCATTGGAGAATATGAATTATGATACACCCAGGGGTTGGGGGAAAACCAGGGTCAAGGGTGACAGTGAATTATGTGTCTCAGAATCGGTTAGCTGTCAGGATTCTGGCAGTCACCCAATTAAATCATGAGTCTCGAGCCAAACTTCCAAAACTAAACAGGATTTATTGGGAGTTAACATGTTGGAAGTTTGGCTTGAGACTCACGATTTAATTGGGGTAACTGCTGGAGTCCTGATAGCTGGCATTAGTCAACAACTGGGTAGTTGGTTTCCATGCCAATTGCAACTTATGGGTTTCCCTCAGAGCAGGATGGGGGGATTAGATTTCATTGAGAGCCACATCAGGGTTGTATTTGACTTAGGAGGTCTAAGGGCGCATGGCAGAGGGGTAGGCGTGGTTATGATGGGCACAGCCAGATCAATGTCACTCATGTTGGGGGCACCTGTGGTGGCTAAGTGCTAAAGCAAGTCTTCCCTGAGACCTCCCTCCCTCTCATTATAATCTCTTTCCTTCCTTCCTTTTCTTCTTTTTCCTTCCCTCTTCATTCTCCTTTCTTCTTCCTTACCTTCTTTCCTTATTTTTCTTTCCTCTTCCTCTTTTCCTGTCCCTTTTTCCATGCTCAAATGAAAAAGGGGAAATACTTTGGGTTTGTTTTTAATTTGTTTTGATATCCCTCTGCCAGCAAAAATAGAGCATGAGAGGGCCGCATGTGGCCCCCTGAGCTCCATTTTCACTGGCAGAGGCACCACGGGCTGGTCCTTTGTTGTTTCCAGGGCCAGATCTAAGCACCATGTGCCAAATCCAGCCTGTAAGTTTGACACTTTTGCCTTAGAGGTATTTTCCTCTTCCTCCCATAATTACAGTAGTTGAAATGAAAGGTGACAAAAACATGATCCACAAGTGCTTTTCAAATCTCTCCTGGCGCATGAATAAGTACAAAAGTACATATTTTTCAGCAGGAGGTATGAGATCTAGAGAACCCTCCTTGCCCAGCCTTTCCACTGAAACATTGATTGACCCATAAGTAATTCCAATAGTAATTCCATCTTGAAATTATTCATTCTTGGACTGTTTCACCTCTTCCAGTATCACACAGTTTAAGGGCATTGGATTGAGTCTTCCCCATCATCTACTACTCAACCTGAAATAGAGAAGTGAAGTAGGGTATAATTAGAACACTGATGATATTTAATTTCAACCTAGAATCTTTTGATAAATGCATGAGTGTAGTAGTAGTAATATAGCAAATGTATTTATTTATCAAATTTACATAGCTGCCCATCTCATCAGAACCAACATATGATCCTCTCCAAAAGTTTCATCTAACTATTTCAGAAGATGAGGAGAGAGCCAAGCCTTTGGGCTTGATCGCACCTTCTCCAAGATACCAACTCCAATTGCTCACTGAGAAAGTAGCAGAGTAATTTCAAAATAGATCTTTCAATCACCTGCCCTAACAGATGGGCCAGGATTTTAGCACTGCAGATGGTATCAAACATTCTTTAAAAGTTTAACAGGATTAAGAGAGATGCCTCAAATCCTGCCATAACACATGCATGAAAGAGACCAAAGCAGCTTGAATCACAACTGAAAGGAACACAAATTATCCATCTCAATTTGGATAATTTCTAGGCCTCTCTACATGGTAGGTTGGAGACCAGCCAACAATAACCATTTTCTTTTATAAATCAATAAGGGAGGCATTGCAAAAAAGAAAATCCACCCAGTTCCATATATATTCTTAAAATTAATTGGACAACATGAAACAATAGCACAGGAATGTGTAGTTAGACTTTTAGTGAGTATAAATCATGCTTATTTTAAAGGTGACATAAAAAATATGGCCTAATTTGGCATTGCAGAGACATTATAGAGGGAGGGGAGATTTGATTTTGAAGGAGTGTTAAGCTTGCACTTTGGCTTATGTCTTCTTTTTGTTTTTTTAAAATAACTAACTATGAATAGTACATCACACCTTCATTAATGAACAGTTTGCTGTCAACATTCAAAGCCATGAGTCTTTATAACAGTTGTTTAGGTCAAGATTCATGCCGACATCCAAATAAAGACTTACAAAGAAAGAGTATGAAAATATCAATGTAAAGTAAGAAGTGAAAGGGGTTTGTTTTGCTTACCTCTGTCTATATTCCTTTTCATGAAAATAGTTGGACCATCCATATTTACTTTATGCTTGAGTGGGGTGAATCAGTGGTGGGATTCAACCTTTTTTACTCCCGGTTCTATGAGAGTGCACTTCGCATGCACAGCATTCCAAAATTGCTGATTTTAAGCTTCAAAACTTATCTAATATTCAGTGGTGATGAGTAAAACAGCTGGGGCATGGCAATCCACTCTGCCACTTGAATCAGCTGAGCTAAAAAACAAGGAAATATAGGACAGGAAAGGGCGGGAGTGGATGGGCAGGGCCAACTACTCACTGGAGCTACTGGTTCAGTAGAACCGGTGCAAACTGGAAGCATCCCACCGCTGGGGTAAATCTACTTAAGTTTTTCATGCAATGTTTCTACAGTCTTTCATTGCATTCCTTGGGAGTCTTTGCAACCATAAGATAGAAGGCAAGCCAGCCCTATTCTGCCTTCAGAAAAAAAAAATGTTGCCAATCAACACATACCATCTATGGATTCTCATTCATAAATGGTGGAGAATGAAAGGATTCAGCAAGGAATATATATCCTTCCATCCTCCGCCATTCTGAAGAAGAACTGAAGAAGATTCTTGGATGAGAAGCAAAACTTCTTCAAGGAAAAACAAAGAAAGTCCAGTTGCCTTTTGAAAAAGCACGTTTGGGACAATCAAATACAATTTCCCAAATGCCCTTCTCCCATTCATATAAATCTTCCTTTTAATAGACTTCTTTTCATGCAAACATGTACATAATGCCCACTCCAGATTTTGTGAACAGTTTGCAATGTTTTATACTTTGTGTTTGAAGAGAAAAAAAAGCTGGTACTTACTGGATTGATTATCTCAGCTGATAAATGTAAACAGCTTCAAATACTTGGAAAGTATCATTTCAAATGATGAGATTTTGGGATTTGTAAGGCCAGTCAGGTACTAGGAAGTTGCATACCATCAACACAACAGCCACAGCTCCACAAAGTTACAGAACTGTCTACAGAACAGTAGTTATCCCTTCTTTCCTAAATGAATGTGAGTCTTGCATTCTGATCAAACAGTTGGAGAAATTTCACATGTGCAGTCTCTGTCACACCCTTGGTATTTATTGGCAAGACTATGTCTCCAATGTGGAGGTCTCAGAGTGTACAATCATCATTGGTTGATGATCAGAGCCCAGGTGAGATGGGTGGGACACATCATCAGAATAGATGACTGCTATATGCCTTGCCACTTGCTCTATAGCATACTGAACTCTGGGGAGAGACCTTGTAATGATAGCATTACAAAAATGCTGTGAAAGAAACCCTTTGCCACTGTGAACATGCAGCCAAGGGAACTTAAAAGCAGAACCCACTGACAAGCCCCTGCTATGAAGTTTCAACTGGCTTTGAAGACATGCACTGGAGAAAACTGATAGAAAACCATGAACAGCATCCCAGAATCCCCACAGTCTACTAGAAAAATAGACTTACAGGATTCCTATTGTGTTAGATTCTGCACTTCTAGCCTGGGACTGCAGAGCAACCTCCATGTCCACAGATGAACTACTACATCTAGTAAACAGAAGAACCAAGGGTGGCATGATAGCAGTGTTCCAATATCCACAAAGAAGAGGGACTCAACCTATTTTCCAAAGCACCTGAAGGCAAGACAAGAAGCAATGATGGATGGAAACTAACCAAGGAGGAAACAGACCTAGAACTAAGAGGAAATTTCCTGATAGTGAGAACAATTAACCAGTGGACTATCTTGCCTTCAGAAGTTGTGGTTGCTCTATCACTGGAGGTTTGTAAGAAGAGACTGGAGAGCCACTTGTCTGGAATGGTATGAGGTCTCCTGTTCTAGGAGGTTGGACTAGAAGACCTCCAAGGTCCCTTTCAGCTCTGTTATTTTGTTAACAGCAAGTCTTTTTCAAACCCAACAGTCTACCATATTCTAGAATTTCAAATGAGGAAGACAGCTTTTGGCTACAAAAGGGTAAGTAAGAGTAAAAAAGCAGAAGGTTAGAAGACTTTTTAGGATGTATGCAATAGTATGTGCAGAATCAAAATAGCCTTTCTAACTGTAATGGACAGTTTCCAATACAGTAACCTTTTCTCCGATATAAAGTTGATCAGCTGGGTTGAATAAAATGCAAATCACCAATTTGAACAGCAAACACTGTCTTCAGTAAGCTTTTCTTGGCCATGTGAGATGTACATAAAAATGCTACAGGAACAGATGTTAGAGTTTGCATATATCCTTCTCCATTTGCATATTTTATAGTCCTTCTGAACATGGTAATTACTGAGATGCCAACCTGTAGGAGTGCAGTGATTAGTCAGGCCTGCTAAATATCTAACTCAAAACATTGAACTTACTAAAATAAATTGCGGAGAGTTCATAAATGGAATGCACGAACTGTAGGAGGATGTGCTGTATTTACCCAGCAAAGCTTCCAATGTTGTCATCAGTTGCTTCAAACATTACTCACTTTTCCCATAAAGTTGGCTAGATCCAGTCCAGTCCTCCTGGAATAGGTAAATAGCATTATCATGCAAACTGTCCTCAGAAAATAATCCCAGTATATCTCCACATTGGTTGGAAACATACAGAAGAGGCCTTCATCCTGAAGTGGATAGACCAGGCTCAACAATCTGCAGCTCTTTATCCCTCTGCTGTGTCACCCTGTCGCTCAAAATATGGGTCATAACCGCCAATGTGTGTGATATCTGCTGGCATGCAATTTGTTGAACTTTTTGACTCCCAGTAGGCCAACTATGGGTAAATCCAAGAAAAGGAAAGTTTCAGAAGAAAACAGAACATTTAATTCAACCACATATGCTAGTTTTGTGGCTGCTCGGGAAATAGTCAGGCATGGGAAGGTTTTTGTGGCTCATGGTGTTTTCTTTTCTGTGAGAAATGGATTCCAATGGCTCTTTCAGTGTTTAAGGCTGGAATAGACAATGGCTAAAATGAGGAGGGGAGGGGGAGGAGGGGAGGAGGAGGAAGAAGGGGGAGAGGAAGAGGAAGAGGAGGAGGAGGAAGAGGAGGAGAATATCTCAATATGAGTTAAGGCAAAATAAAAGTCTATGAGTTTCTTTCACATCATACCTTCAAGATCCAACAGCATAAAATATTGTTAATACAATGAACAAGATTTACAGCTCTGCAAAGCAGAAATGGAACAAGCTCAGGCTCTCGAACAAATACCTTCATAAGACTTTACACAATATTATAAGAAGCATTTTCTACAGGAAGTTTTAAGAAGCTGTATTGTACCTTATTAAATACAGTGCCACTTCTAAATAAGAGCCAGTTTGGTGTAGTGATTAAGGCATCAGTCTGAAAACTGGGAAATCATGAGTTCCAGTCCTTCTTTAGGTACAAAGCCAACTAGGTGATTCTCTCTCATCCAAAAGGAAAAAGGCAATGGCAAATGATTTCTGAAATCTTGCCAAGAAAACTTCAGGGTCTTGGCCAGGCAGTCATCAGGAACCAACTTGAAGACATACATACATCTTAAATAATTATCTGGTGAATGGCTATTTTATCCATATATCTATTTTCTTACTTTAAAATTTCACAAAAACTAAAGCAATTAAAACCAATTTGTAAACATTGTCAAGCAATTGAAGCATTAAGATCAGCAATCATTAACAGTGTGAGTCTCATCAAACATATTTCTTGAACAGCAACAAACCACATAATTGTCGATATATTTTGAATAACCATCTGTTTTTCAATATTAAAACTCTGTGATTTTCATATTATTAATATGAGAATTGTGTGTGATCATATTAATATATTGGGCTTGATTTTTAATATTTTTTTAGAAAAACCTAGACTCACTGAAGTATATCATTAAAAAACCCTTTGATTTTTTTTACTGTACTTCAGGGATGCAAAGAGAAATGCAATTAAAACATTTAATTAAGAGCCTGTGCCTATTTTTAACACCTTTAATTAGGTTGATGGATAAAATGTATATAATTATGTGAGAAAAAAATAATACACTAAAAAAGCCTCCTATGGTTAATAATAATACACTAAAAAAGCCTCCTATTTATGGTTAGTTAAGCATTACAAATGATATACAACTTATTATAGTATCTCAGATTATTTTCATTATAACTTCCTATGGTTTTCACAATCAGTAGCATCAGAAAAAAACACTATATCATTAGAAAAATGTATTGAGAACATCTATGTTGCTTTGTCTGACCATATTCTTCATTCTTGAAGAGTTCTACTTCTTAATAGCCTGTTTTTCTTGATACAGGTAGGATTTGAGTTTGTCATAGCAATAGCAATAGCACTTAGACTTATATACTACTGCATAGTGCTTTACAACCCTCTCTAAGTGGTTTTACACAGTCAGTATATTGCCCCAATAATTTGGGTCCTCATTTTACCGACCTCAGAAGGATGGAAGGCTAAATTTGAGCCTGGTGGGATTTGAACTGCCAAATTGCAGGCAGCCAGTAGTCAGCAGAAGTGGTCTGCAGTACTGCACTCTAACCACTATGCCACCAAGGCTTATTTGTGAGGTGTCATTTGTAAGGCAACATGCTGTTGTAATGACCAAAAGGCTTTTCTTTTTTCCTGATTAACCAAAGGGAGTAA
Organism: Hydrophis major; assembly: GCA_033807585.1. NCBI lineage: Eukaryota > Metazoa > Chordata > Lepidosauria > Squamata > Elapidae > Hydrophis > Hydrophis major. The sequence goes on from CM066333.1 coordinate 19,954,641, forward strand.
ACTGAGGAAGAAACCAATCTGGGTCAGTCACTGAGGTTTAGTCTTCTAAGCTTTCAGATTCATTCTGGAGCTCATCCTCCTCAGTCTGAAAGTTCAGAAAACTAAATCTCTGGTCCTGGTGACCAACCTAGATTAGATCCTGCAACATTATCCTGGGACACGTATATCCACTCCTTCATTCAGGAGTGGACTGAATTTTGCAAAGCTTTCTGTGAATAAATGTTCCAAATTCCTTGAAATCCAAAATGCCTTTTCTTGCTTGGACACTCTGCATTGCTGGAGTAGAATAGTTCCTTCTTTATAACATTGCAAACCTGAGTAAATTAGAGCAGACACTTTCTCCACCATCATGTTTGAAATTCATTCTGTCAACCCTGAAACAAACCTGGTGGAGGCCATTTTTGAGGCTTCATGGTTGCCACAAAATGGAAGGGGAAAAAGGGAGGAAGGAAATTTAGATAGCTCAGCTATGCTGTCAATATAAAAAAAAGTTTTCTTGTGGGAACCAGTCATTTCAACAGGTGGCTGAGAAGAGGAGGAGTGGAGTAACCAAGCAACCTGCCAGCACCATCACTGGACAATGTGACCAATGGCCTGAGGGGAAGGGGCAACTTTCTTTGATAAGGCAAAAACCGTAAGAACTTTCAGAGTCCTTTTTCACCAGTTGTGCCAATATGATGTCTCTAATAAATTGTTCTTTGAGGAATCTACCATCTTTCTCTGAAAATAAGACCCTGTATTTGCTAAAAACTGGAAGAATGAGAAAATACCATTACAGGAAGAAATTATTAAGAAAATATTGGAATGTGCTGAAATGAGTAGATTGACATTTGAAATCAGAGAGCAAGAGGATAAACAATTCTATGAAATTTGGGATCTTTTTTATAAATGGCTAGATGATAAAATACGATAATAGAATATTTTAGATAGTAAGAAATATCTTTATCTTGTTATTTTGCTATTAATTTGTTAATCGATATTATATTTATAAAGGTTTTTTTTTTTAGGATTGATTTGATATGATTATATGATTAGTTGAATAATTTGGTTAAAGTATTGTTAGCTCATAAAGCATGAATGATTAAAAGTATAGTCAAAAAAAAAATTTTTTTTTTGTTTAGTGATTATAGGATATATAAGTTTGGATTGATAATATGAGTTGTTATGTAACATAATTGTAACTGGGACTACAAAATGAATGCACAAAAATGATGAACCAACTGACACACTGTATGTAAATATGAGGGGTGTATGTTTTAATGTTTTGTTTGTCTTGTCTGTTTGTAGAAAATTAATAAAAAAAAAATTTCAAAAAAAAAATATGTGGAAAAGAAGAAAAACACAATTTCTTTACCATTCTCTGGAAATCTTCTGAAATGCCAATATAGTAGAAATGGGAAGCATTAACCTCATTTATTCCATTTTTGTGCTTCATATTTGTTGGCTTAAGTAATGCTGCCTGAACTTTATCTTCTTATAGGCCAACCCATGCACCTCACAGGATCTTTAGCACATTTGCCTTGCTATTTCTGAATAATATCAGTTGCAGAGTCTCTTACAGGGTTATCACCATAATTACTGGCTTAAAGGCAGAATGTCTCTTGTTCAACATTTGGCAAGCAGATTTTGTCTGCCTGCCTCCAAAAAACCATGCATCCATGCACCTATCCATCTGTCTCTTTCTCTGTCTCTGTCTCTATCTATGTATATCATCTCTTTCTTGCTTTCTTCTCTCCCATTTTGAACCTGCCTGCCTCCATGCCTCCATCCATGCATCCCTCCATCTTTTTCTCTCTCTCTCTCTCTTTCTTTTCTTTCTTTCTATATTTCTATCTAATCTAGATCATCTCTTGCTTACTTTCTGTCACTCCCATTTTGAACTGTGACAGTTCAAATATCAAATATGAGGGATATTGCTTGTAAGGCAAAAGGAAGTATAGAGCATGTGGATAGTGACAAATAACTGCGATAATTCAGAAAACCTAACAAAACAAATTCTGTTGTAGCTGGCATTGGAAAAACAACAGAGAAATTCATAGGGGAGAAAGTTGGCTGTTCTTCCTGCATACATTTTGGAGTACAATATGTGTATTTAAAAAAATATTTATTTATTTGTTTAACTGTATTGGTTGCTCACTCAAACTTAACAATTATTTTCCTGACATGGAAATCAGAAAGAACATAGCAGGAGGGGAAAATCCAGTGGGAGATTTGGTAGCCTGCAGTTTTGCTGAATCAAGATGCCACCAAAGCATCCAGTCTAGACAAGATTTTCCTAAGCCAATTTAAAGTCAGAACCATATTGAGGGGCCAGACTGAACTGCAATCTAGTTGCTAGTCTTTCATTGCCATACCTGACCTTCCTGTTGCTTCATATTAAATCTCTTATATGTTAAGTCAGCCATTTAGACATTCATTTGTCAATTTTTCTTCCAACTCTTCCTTCCAGGAGTTCACATAATGATACAGAATATAGTTATCCAACATTATCTTTCAGCTTTGTTCTTGACTAATCTCAATCTTTTATTAAAGAAGTGCTCAATCTGTAGCGGCAGCACAATGCTTTGAATAGAAATGAAGTTACAGAACTGCAAATGAAGTGTTTGGAAAGCTGTTTCGATTCATGCCATTAAAAGGATGAATATCATTCATATAAACCAGCTTTACCTCTCTAAGATATTAACTTCTGGGTTTTGGGTTAGTCCATTAAGTAGAAAAAATAGGCAGGAGGAAAAGGATAATGGGAATCTAGGAAATGGGAAATGGCCCACATTAAACATTTCATGACAGATTTGGGTTATAAAATAGAACTGCCTGCATCCTGATCTTCCTACTCCATCTATATTCTTTTAGAAGAATCATACAGTATACAGAAGTGATGGGGAGTGAATGGAATACAGTTGGCCTATAGTTTCTCTTCCATAGGCATGAGTAATAATTGTATACCTGTGTGCAAGAATGAACAGGGACGTCAACAAAGTAAAAAGGGTTTTTTTAAATAAAAAAAAAAAATCACAAGGGCAATGACAATCATGTGATCAAAGCCAGAGGTGGTATTCAGCAGGTTCTGACCAGTTCTGGAGAACCGGTAGCAGAAATTTTGAGTAGTTCAAAGAACCAGCAAAATCCACCTCTGACTGGCCCTGCCCTCATCTATTCTCTGCCTCCCGAGTCCCAGCTGATCAGCTGGGTCTCCTTTTGTTGCCCTGCATAGGAGAACGGAGCTGGAAAGCAGGTTAGTGGGGTGGGGAGGGAATGGGATTTTGCAACAACCTTCTCCCAGGAGTGGGGAGGGAATGGATATTTTACAGTATCCTTCCCCTGCCATGCCCACCAAGCCATGCCCACAGAAGTAGTAGTAAAAAAAATTGAATCCCACCACTGATCAAAGCTCTACTCTTTTTGTACTTACATCACTATTGCACAAACATAAAAAGGGGAATAGCTTTGATCGCATAGTTGCAACCCCCATCTTTCCTTTCTTGCTATCTCGCACCATCAAACACACTCTAATAATCATGCTGATTCATTAGCACTCCCATTATATATTAGGGGAGGGGTTTGATGTTTTGCAATAGTCTCTTATCACATTTTAATGAAAAGAGAAAGCAGTCGATGATTTAATGACAAGAAGTACTAGTATCTATTTAGAGAACAGAATTTGATTGGAAATGGTAGATGGTTTGGAGGTATATACAATTCCCCCCACCCTGGAATCATTTGATAGCTTTGAGTCTCTTAATATGGCTTTTTTAATAATAGAAGGCTAGTTATCCTCGAAACAAATCATGTTTTTTTAGTGCAGTAATAGTCTTGCTTGTACACTGACATTATCTAAACACATGTTTCTCTCCATTAATAATGACAAAGCCTTCATGAGTCGGCTCCTACACAACCTAATCCAATTAAACTGCACAGAAATCAAAATCGGTGTTCTCTGCATTACAGAAATATATCCTGTCCTTTAGCAACTCAAATGCAAAATCTCAAGGAAGGGCTACTTTCAGTGGTGGTATGCTACCAGTTCAGACCGGTTCAGCTGACCTGGTAGTAAAAAGAGCCTCAGATCAACTGAGAGGAGGAAAACAAGCCTCTCACAATCAGCTAAGAGGATAAAAGAATGAAATGCACATGGGAGGGTGGGACGGTCAATCCTAGCTTTTTGTTTCTTCATCCTCTCAGCTGATTGGCTTCTTAGGGGTGTGTGTATTAGGGGTGCGTGCATGCATGTGTGATCACCCACCAAACCAGTAGCAACTAAGGTCAGATCCCACTACTGGCTACTTTGTTGAGTAACCCTACTTCTTAAGAAATATGGTGCATACTTTCCCCCATCCCCAAGTCTGCAGAGGGTTTCTGTATCAGATGCCCCATATCTAACTTAGGGCTGGATGGATTTTCATTACTTGAGAAGCCTCTTCTTCTAAGCTGTGAGCAGAGGTTGAAATGTACCTATGAACTTGGGTTTAGTGTGGTAAAGCTCAGTGGATCCTAGAATACATTGAAGCAGGGGTGTCAAACTCAAGGCCCATGGGCTGGATCCAGCCTGCAGGTTGCTTAGATCTGGCCTGTGGTGCCATCCTGGAAATAGCAAAGGACTAGCCCACAGTGCCTCTGCCAGCAAAAACAGAGCTCAGAGAAGGTGCACAAGGCCTGCCCAGGCTCCATTTTTGGTGGTGATGGCCTCCTGCAGCCCTCTGCCAGTGAAAATGGAAGCCCATGCTCCATTTTAACTGGCAGAGGGCTGCAGGTGGCCATCACGGTCAAAAACGGAGCCTTAAGTGATGCTGAGCTGGCCACGCCCACTATGCCCACTCCCCCTGAGATCAAACACGACCCTGATGCAGCCCTCAATGAAATTGAGTTTGACACTCCTGCACTGAAGAAGCTTGACTAATAAGACTATTTCTGTTTTGTCAATGCTTGGCTGTCTGTGGATATGGCAAATATCTCACTAGAACACAAGGCTTCCAGTTGGATTATCTTCTGACCTAGTTCAGTATTCCTTTGTTAACAATAAAACAAGGTGTCTTGCTTGTTGTTCCATAAGAGAGCAAGCCAAAACACAACAGCATGTCTTGTGTTTCTCTTTTGAAAAACAACAGCAATATGCAGGTTCTTGAGGTTAATGGGCTGGTTGTTTCCTCCACTTTTTACTCTGGTTGGTTTATCTGAACTCAACATAAATTTGTTTTCTGGAGCAAACTGGCGCCTTTGCCTGCTGCTCTTATTCATCTTTTCCCTTCCTTCTCTTTTGTCTATTAAATTTACTTTTCTAGTCTGAGTAAAAACAGCTGCAGGGAAAAATAAGAGGAAAGTAGGTATCTGATTTATCTTTTCATCCATATTCCCTCCTCCCCTAAAGTATCTGTGATAATCCAAGAAAAAGCAGAATAACAACTCTCCTTTTTTTGGTACCAAATTGATGCAATATATGAAATTTGGAATTAGAATTTATGGACCAGGATTAATGTTACTTCAAGAAGAGTCTTGTAAATATGACACAGCTGCCAGTTCATGTATTTACCTCTGTCCTGAGATTGCACTCCTCCTCAGTGTCTTAAGGGGCAACTTTGATGAAGTTGTCTACTTCTAGAGGTTTCCTGTGCATTAAATTTAGAATCTAATCTTCCCATGTTCTAAATTGAGGTCTGGAAGTCTAGATGCCAAAGGAAGAACTGTGATTGCTACTTGAATGTCATCTTTGCTTTTATTTTATTGTCTTGCCTGCACCAAATCATTATTCTCTACTACTGATGTTATTTAAATTATTATTTTGGGGGGGAGGCAGTGGCTCCATGAAAATGCTATCTTCTAGGTATCCCAAAAAATATAATAAATAGCAAGCTGCAATTTGCTTAATTAGAACTATGAAGACAGCTTTTGCAGATTAATTGTAGGTGTTGATAGTCCTGAGAAAGCTGAAGGCTGGATGAGAGACACTATGAAATCTCAGGGTTAGACTGAGGAGTTTAAAACAAAAACAAAAGGGCAATGACAAATGACAAATGTATTATTCCCCTTCCCCTCTCCATGAAAAAACAATGTCACAAGTATGCTGAAGGAAATCATTGTGTTGAGTATAACTTAAGGAAATCTTTACTTTTGTGCCTTAAGCAAATGCAAAGGACAAGGGAATACATGACTAAGGAAAGATGCTAACCTTGTTTGAAAATGCATAGAATTAATACTGGAGGCTTATGAATGGAACGTTTCTACTTGTGAACAAGATTACGTAACTCTGAAACAAGTCCTGTTTACGAATGATGTTCCATGGTGTTCCTGCAGAAGATGACAAACTGTTTCCATGAATGAAGGAACTTTCTATTGGCATAAGGATACTCAGGATCCAACACTGCCTTGAGTACTCATTACCAACTCTTCTAAAGGAAAACAATAGAGATAATGAGAAGTGTGACAGATCTTCAATTAGCAAAAAGGGAGACTATTTTGAGAAGCGTCGTGAAATAATTAATCAAAAGGAGTAAATTATTTCATGGTTTGAGAAAAGTTTTCTTTTTCTTTTTAGATAATGCCACATATTGGTGAATTTCTACAGCTGATGGTGGAAATGGACCTGGATCTTCCAATATTTGTCCAGACCAGATCCACACATAAAGGTTCAATTAATCTGATTAACTATCAATCCATAGTTAGAGTTAGATAAGTGTCAAGCTTCCAAGTAGTGTGTCCCCTGAAATAAAATCCAAGGCATCCATCTTTCCAATGACAGGATCAATGGCATTCAAGGGGAGTTGAACTTAGTTCACTTGTGGCTACTTAGGGATTCTAGGTTGATCCCTCTTTTCACTCCACCCTCAGGTACTGCCATTCCTTCTCCAAAGTATCTTAATCACCACTGACTAATATAGCTACTGCTATCTGAAGAAGCGAAGATTTGTACATTTAAATCAAGCAAAAAGTTATTTGTCAATTAAAGCTTCTTTATCTATAGCTTTTTAAAATTTATTTTCTATTAAATACATTTCTTAGTGCTTTATAAACATTGTGTTGTCTGGGTATTTGATTTGCTTAACACTATAAATTACAGATTAATCTCCACCCCTTTTTTCCAACCATTGGTAAAATAAATTCCATGTTTGATAGCATTCCACGTCATCTTTCTGCTTAATTTTCAATGTCAGTCTATCCATTTCTGCACAATCTAGTATCTTCTTAACTATTTCTTCATCTTGTAGTATATCTTCATTTTTCCAGGATAGATAGATAGATAGATAGATAGATAGATAGATAGATAGATAGATAGATAGATAGATAATTTTACAGGGACAAAACTATGAACTATCATTAAAAATATGCCCCAAGTGAAGAAGTAAAAACTGTTTCTCATACCCTGTTGGAGGAAGGAGTAGGGAACCTATTTTGAATATTTAAAGATTGGGATAAAATAAAATGTAATATCATGCAAGAACGATTGGTAATGGTGATTGTTATGTTCTGCGCATGGGCGCAAGAAGTGGAGACGAGACGATGAACAGTGAACTTCAACTCTTTATTTAACATTGTGGAACAGAGCAAAAACTACGGCAGCAATAGCCCTTTTTATAGGCAAGCTGCTGATCAAATAACCAATAAGAAACGGGAAGCGTTAGTTCCCTTAACCAATGAAAGAGGCCCTTTAATAGCCAATCAGATTCTCCTGAATGGACCAATCAGATGTCGCTATTATCGGCCAATCAGAAGTGCAGGGCCAGAACCCTGCACTTTTCTAAAGGTTTTTAATAATCTTTATTTAAGCACTTTTATTAATTCACAACACCCCTTCCCCCCGGGTTCCGTTTAAGGGGTGCGGTGACGTAATCTTTGAGGTAGGCAGGTTATTTAGATTGTCTATTAGATTTTCGCTGTCCCCCCGGTACTTGTTTATAATCTTGTTTGGGTAGGATGTTTTCTGGTGATTAGGGTGCCTCCGGTCCTTCATTTAAAAACTCAATGCCGCTAATGTCCTCATTGTCCTCTAGCCTTTGTGGGCTTGCCTCTGACGAGGTGTCTCTTTGAGGCAAGTCCACCACCCTCTCTGATTCTTCTTTATGCATTAAGTCCGATTGCTCACTTCTTTCACTCGTGCTTTCTGCTGTTTCGAACTCAGCCTCCTCGGCATCTCCTCCCCCCTCAGTTTGGAAGTTACTGGAGTTGCAGAAACGAGGTTGCAGCCTTGAACGCAGCTGATCAATATGGCGCTTCCATATTCTTCCGTCGTGACTTTTTACTCGGTACGACCTGAGTCCTGTGACTTGGATTACAGTTGCCTCAACCCACAAAGGATCACCAGAAAAGTTTCTAGTGAAGACTAAGTCGCCTATTTGGAATTTGCGGCATTTCCCACTGGATCCGTGTGGTTTTTCTGGTGCGTACAATGGGTGTAGTCAGTCAAGGTGGGAGTGGAGTTTTTGTCCCATTAACAATTCAGCCGGAGTCTTGTTGGTGACACTGTGCGGAGCGATGTGTTGAAGAAAGAGTATTCGGTTAATCTTATCTTCGATATCGCCATAGTCCATTTTATATAGGGTCTTTTTGACGAAGTGTACCATGCGCTCGGCTCTTCCATTGGCCGCAGGTTGCACTGGTGAAGTTAGCGCATGGCGAATACCACAGTCCGCCAAATACTGTTCAAAAGAAAATGTGGTAAACTGGGGGCCGTTGTCGGATACCAGAACGTCTGGCAGTCCATGGGTTGCGAATAATCTGTCCAATTTCCTGATGACGGATTCAGTTGTGGTACTTTTCATTTCATGGATTTCAAGCTAGTTTGAGTAAGCATCCACCGTTACTAGGAATGTGTGTCCTTTTGTAGGTCCCGCAAAGTCAATATGAATACGGGACCATGGTCCCCTGGGTGTTTCCCACTCTGTTGGGGTTGCTTTCAGTGGGGCATTGCTAACTTCCTGGCATTTGCAACAAGTCTTTACCCAGGCCTCGATTTGCTTGTCGATATCCAGCACCACACGTAACTTCGTGTGAGCACCTTCATGCGCATGATGCCGGGGTGGCCTTCATGCAAGGTTTTTAATACCGCTCATTGCAGCCACTCTGGGACGACAACTCTATCCCCCCAAATGATGCAGCCTTTCTGGGAAAACAGTTCCGTCTGTCGATTCTTGAAAGGACTGAAGTTGTCAGGGATTTGATCCAATGGCCATCCTCGCTCGACCCAGCTAAGAACTCGCGCCAAAATGGGATCGCGTTTGGTTTCGATCGCGATATCTCGAGCTGTCAGTGGTGGTGATTGAAGTGTCTCAATCTGGAGCACTGTGACAGTTGGAGCTGGGTCGTCAATGGTTTCTGGAAGTGGTGCACAGCTTAGTGCATCAGCGTGGGGGATGGCTTTCCCCGGATGGTGTTGCAGCTTATAATTATATGCAGCCAAGAATTCTGACCAGCGAGTCATTCTGGGAGATAATATATAAGGGATTGGCTTGTCCCCCGCTATAATCCCCAGCAAAGGTTTGTGGTCGGTAACTACAGTAAAAACTCGCCCATAAGTATATTCATGAAATCGTTTAACAGCAGAAACGACAGCAAGAGCCTCTTTATCGATTTGACTATAGTTACGTTCAGCTTTTGATGGCGTTTTTGAAAAGTAGGCAATAGGGGCTTCACTACCGTTTGGTAACACATGGCTCAAAATGGTACCCACTCTGAATGGTGATGCATCACATGTAATCGTTAATGGCAAAGTCTCATTATATTGCATCAAAACAGCATCTGAAGTCAATAAGTTTTTTACTTGTCGGAACGCGTGTTCCTCTCGGTGTCCCCAGACCCAGGTTGCCTTTTTGTCCAACAGAAAATGTAGGGGTTTGGCTACGGTCGCTTTGTGGGGCAGGAAAACGTTGTAAAAATTGATAAGGCCCAGGAAAGCTTGGAGATCAGTTTTATTTCTGGGCCTTGAGCGTTTTTGATTGCCCTTAGCTTGCTAACGGTGGGGTGAATGCCTTGTCTATCGATTAAGTACCCCCAAAATTCTACTTTATCCGTACACAGTTGACACTTATTTTTTTTTACTTTAAGGCCAGAGTCTTTAAATTTCTGGAGAACTAACCTCAGGCGCTCCCTTAGTATTTCTCTAGTCGGAGCAGCAATTAAAACATCATCAAAATAAGGTACAACCCCTTTTATACCCTGTAGTAGTCTCTCCATCAAGATCTGAAAAATTCCTGGGGCCACGCTAACTCTGAATTGCAGTTGGTTGCACTTAAATGCACCTCGGTGCGTAACGATCATTTGTGCCTCTGCCGTTTTTTTATCTACAGGCAGTTGTTGGTATGCCTGTGCTAAATCCAATTTAGCGAAGACTTTTCCGCCCCCCAGGGAATGGAGAAGGTGTTGTACCACCGGTACCGGGTAAGCGTTCTGCTGAAGGGCGTGATTCAGGGTGGCTCGGTAGTCCCCACAAATTCTTAACGATCCATCCGGCTTGATGGGTGTTACAATTGGGGTTTCCCAGGGAGCGTGGTTGGTTGGTTCTAACACACCCTGGGCTATTAATTTATCAAGCTGCTCATCAATCTTTGGTTTAAGGGCAAATGGAACTCGACGAGGCTTAAGGCAGATGGGAGCTACTTCGGGGTTAATGTTAAATGATATCGGGGTCCCCTTGTACTCACCTAATTTATCTGTAAAGACATCCTGGAACTCCCGGACGATGGCCTCTTCCCAGTCGTCGCTGTTGGTTTGGTGAATGCCGGCTACTTCAATTCCAAGTGGGGTGAACAATTGGAGGCCTAACAAACTAGGCCGATCCCTGTCGACTACGGTTAGTGGTAGGGATGCAGTATGATTTTTAAATGAGACACGGACTTTGCTGGATCCAACGACTGGAATTCGATTTCCCTGATAGTCCTTGAGTATGATTCTTTGGAATCTGAGGTCTTGCCGCTGGATGGTGGGAATTAATTGTTTAAGGGTCTTCCAGGAAACCATCAAGAGGGACAATCCTGAATTGACTTCCATCATGCAGGGCTGGTTTTCGATGGCAACCTTCACCCGGATCTTCTTGGCGTCTAATAATGAGGTGTGACCAATTGTAATGGTTTGGTGTGCCTTTTCTCGTTTCATTGACTGGGCTGGTGGTTTGTTTCTGTAGGAGTGGTTCTTCCATTCGTGGGTTAAGTATTCCCGATTCACAGGATGACTTCCTGTGGGCTGGCAGTAGTTGGTCCCCCTCTGAGGTGGGCTGGATCCTTGCTTGCTTCTACAGACTCTTCCGATGTGACCTCTTTTCCCGCACACATGGCAGAGTGCGTTGAGGAATTTGCAGTCTGATCGTGGGTGGTTTGCCCCACAACCAGCGCATTGGTACTGCACTCTCTGGTTATGTTGATGGCATTGGTCTCGTTCAGACCGGAGCCAGTTGACCTCTTCTTCATCACTTTCTGATGACGATTGGAAGTCCTCGTGGTGGGCTGTCATTGCCTGTCCTTCCAGGTGAGGTGAGATTTCGCCGGCGAGTTGGCAGAGTGGGGCGTGGGTACGGTGCATTCGTGCATCCGACTTCCTGGTTGCTTCTGCTGCAGTAGCGTCAGCGATGGCACCTGTAAGGCTAATGTCACCTTTTGCCATCAGCTTACTTTGTGTAGTGGAGCATCTAGTCCCAGAACTATTTGGTCTCTCAGGGCCTCTTCGAGGTCGGCGAACCCACAGAGGCTTCTCAAATTCCAGAGATCCGCAGTGAAATCTGCAACGCTTTCTCCCTTCCACTGGTCTCTCTGATAAAATTCATGTCTTCAAACAAGAGTTGGTACAGTGGGTGCATAGTGGGCCCGTAGAGGAGGCTCGAGGACATCCCAGTCCATGGACTTCACCTCAGCTGGTTTGGCTAGTGCCTTGGCCATCTTAAACACGGTCGGCCCACAGTGAGTTAGGAATACCGCTCGCTTCTTTCCGGTAGTGGCATCCTTCAAGTTGCTGGTCTCCAGAAACATCTGGAATTGGTCCATATATGAGTCCCAGTCTTCTTGTGCCGGGTCGAATGGAGCGGGTGGTATGACGCTGCTAGACATGGTTCAGCCATTGGTGCGTCTTCAGCCACATGCTCTGTTTAGTGCTCTGTAATGCTGTCAGCTCTGACGTCTCCAAATCCTACTTTCGTCGCCAGTGTTATGTTCTGCGCATGGCCGCAAGAAGTGGAGACAAGACGATGAACAGTGAACTTCAACTCTTTATTTAACATTGTGGAACAGAGCAAAAACTACGGCAGCAATAGCCCTTTTTATAGGCAAGCTGCTGATCAAATAACCAATAAGAAACGGGAAGCGTTAGTTCCCTTAACCAATGAAAGAGGCCCACTAATAGCCAATCAGATTCTCCTGAACGGACCAATCAGATGTCGCTATTATCGGCCAATCAGAAGTGTAGGGCCAGAACCCTGCACTTTTCTAAAGGTTTTTAATAATCTTTATTTAAGCACTTTTATTAATTCACAACAGTGATCAGGGACTGTAATACAGTATCAGGGATATTAATGTTATGTTGTATGCATAGAAAAGCACATGCACACAAGACTGATTAATTTAACAACCTTAAAAGCAAAGAACATACAGAGAAATATCTGCTTTCACACAACATTGCTGATATCTCCAGCTTATAGCAAAATTGTCTATCCAGCAAAAGAAGTTTGGTAACCATCAGGGACTTTTTCTGAAGATGCGCGAGATAAGATTTTTTTAAAAAAAAAAACACCTTGTATAATTTTTAAAAATGCTATAGTTATATTAACCTGAAGGACACTGCACGGTTTGCCTTAAATCCCTCCACTTCCCAACCCAGTAATCTATTTCCTCTTTTCACTAAAAAGAAATTCTTGACCTGCAACTTCTAAGTCTTGTAATTAATGCTGCTTGACTTTACTGTCTAAAGACACTGTTAGCTGGCAGGAAGAAATCAAAGCAAAGGTTCCTGCTAGGAGAATTATCTAGTGGGTTTTTTTTCTGCTATGTTTTTCTAAAGGAAAAAAAAATAACTGGACAGGTTATTGCATTCCAGGTGAACAACCACCATTTGCACTGAACCCCTATCCCACATTCATCCAGCCTTGCCAGCTATGTCCACATTAATTGACTTGTAATTAATAACAATTATTCATTATTGTTCTGTATTGTTCTAGAAATGACTTCACGTTAAACAATCTTATCACCTTAACTATATTCAAATGCCCAGAGCTGCAGGAATCTAGAAATATTTTCCCTTGAAACTGTTTGTAGTAGCAACCCCACCATCCACCTTCTAGATTGTAAGGTTTTTCTGCATGGTGGCTGTAAGCTACTTTTTCTTCCATGCTGTAACATAATAGAAACTATCCAGATTTCAATTCTTTCTTAGGATTGGCAATTATCACAGTCCTTGACAGATGGGTTTCTTGCTTCTTTATCTTATCCCCAGTGAGAAGAAAACAAGCACCAATCAACTGCCTTTTCTATGGCTAGTTCTTTGAGAATATGTGGTTTCCACAAACAAGTCTTTTGTATGAGGTCTTTTCTTCATTGCCTACCCCTTATTCTTGTTAGTTTTCCATTCAGAAAGGTATAGAGAGGAAAGGAAAGAAAAAGAAAAGAAAGGAAAGGAAAGGAGGGGAGGGGAAAGGAAAGGAAAGGAAAGGAAAGGAAAGGGGAAAGGGAAGGGAAGAGAAGGGAAAGGAAAGGTCTTATCATTCTTCCAGTCAGGAAGGCTAGATAGAGAATTTGATAGAATGTTTGTCAATTTCAAGAAGGAGGAGGAGAAGGAGGAAGTGGAGAAAACAAGCTACTAATTTTCTAGTTCATGGTTCAGTCATGTCAAGAGAAGTCAAGTATAAGAGCTAGGGATGAAATTATTTTACAGGTTCTTCTGCACAGTTTGCTCCCCCTCATCTTTTCCTCTCAATTTCATAAATAGCAAAATATGGAGACCCCTCTCTGTGGGCATGTGAGCCATTGCCCCAGATCAACTCCGCTGTGCAGGCGCTTATGCCTCCCACTGGCTAGCTGGTCTTCGGGTCTCTGCTATACACTCATGAGGGCAGGGTGCATGTGGGGGATGCATGCACATGCACAGGGAACAAGCAGGCATGCATGGAGGATGTATTCATGGGGGACATTTTGGGGGTTTATGCATGTGTGTGTGCTTTCGTGTACATGTATGCACACTTTGGCCATTCAGTGCCAACAAGTTTAGCCATCACTGAGCTAACTATATCACATGTAATATTGTGATCCATGCTCTCTTGTGATTTTGCTTTTATTAACATTGAATTGTTTTAAGCATTTTTTCTAGAATGTCTTTAATTGTTGGTTTTATTGTACACAACCCAGAGTCACTTTTGTGAGACTTTTATGAGAGTGCCATATCAACGTAACAAATAAATAAATAAACCTGAGTTTGCCACCCTGGATCCACATCAACTTTGTGGATTCCTCTGAAGAAATATTTGGACTATGCTCCAGTTAGAGAGAAAACACCTTTCTAGTCCATATTTCAATCATTCATTGAAGGTTTACTTGAGGATAATGGAACTCCCATCATCTCAGTCCAAGACTTTTCACAAAGCTGCCCACCCAACTCATCATGTCAAACAATCACACTGAAAAAAAAAAGGAAGGTATGTGTATATATAGTATACAAATATTATACTTTGGCAGTTGCTTATGGAAAATGTATGCATGAAGAGAGAGAAGGAAGGAAGAATATTGATTCTTTGTAGACAATTGGAGAAATGAAAGAAGAACATGATAATTCAGGCCACAGCTTGCAACAAATGAACCTTTTGGGGCGGCTCAGTCATCTACAGAGAGACATGGAACATTTTCACAAGAATGATCAGAGACATGGAGCAGATGATGAAATTTCTCTCTGGAGATCACCATTCTGAAATACTCTTCTCCAGAGATATGCATTGTTCCCACTCTGCTCATATTTTATTTATTTATCCGATTTCTATATTACTCATCACATTTACATGACTCTTACAAACCAACCTCAGGTTTAGCTCCAGTTGATTGGATCGACAGTGTTTTTCATAGATATTTTCAGAAGTGGTATTCAGCAGGTTCTGACCAGTTCTGGAGAACTGGTAGTGGAAATTTTGAGTAGTTCGGAGAACCGGCAAATACCACCTCTGACTGGCCCTGCCCCAATCTAATTCTCTGCCTCCCAAGTCCCAGCTGATCGACTGGGTCTTCTTTTGTTGCCCTGCACAGGAGTACAGAGATGGAAAACAGGTTAGCAGGGTGGGGAGGGAATGGGATTTTGCAGTAACCTTCCCCCAGGAGTGGGGAGGAAATGGCCATTTTACTTCCCCTGCCACGCCCACCAAGCCATGCCCACCAAACCACACTCACAGAACTGGTAGTAAAAACTGTTGAACCCCCACCACTGGATATTTTGTCTGGTGGATTTTAGTGTGATGTTGCTCCTGTATTTTTTTTATTTATTTATTGTTGAATGCTGCCCAGACTCCTTGGGGCAGTGTATAAATACTGATAAATAAACCAAGAATAATGAGATTTCTATATTGGTGCTTTAACTCGATGTTTTTTGTTAGTCACTAGAGGAAAAAAAATCCCTTGCTTAGGAAAAAAATGAATTGAATAATAAAGTGTGTGTGTATATTAAAATAAATAGGCTTAAGAATAATATTTAAAACTTATGTGATCCATTTATTATTACACATTCATTAATAATCCACTCTACTAATTTAATTGAATGCTACAATAAGTGCCCGTTGCAAATCTTATTTAGATGAATATCATGCTTTTCCCCTCTTTTTACGATTCTTGGGGGGGGGGTTATTAATATTTCTGGATAAAAGATACAATTAATCAGACGCCTCTCCCTTTTCTGCACACCTGATTCTTAAAACTGTATATTAACATCAGAGGTTTCAGGCAGGCAAAAATAATTATTTCAAAGGTTTATTGTAACAATTTGTGTGTGTATGTGTGCATGAGTGTGTGTGCATGTCAATTTCAATTGACAAGAAAACAGCAGCACTACCTGAAGGAAAGAACATTAGCTGTAAATTGGAAGGAATGTAGTTAAGGGTTGATTGTAATTTAACATAGGGCTCTGTCTCTCAAAGCCGTTATGTAGACAATCAAGATAAAGGCTGAAAGTTGTGACAAAAGAGATTCCTATCAGAGAAGCCACATATTGTCTAGATCAGGGGTGTCCAACCTTGGCAACTTTAAGACTTGTGGATTTCAACTCCCAGAATTCCTCAGCCAGCAAAGCTCAACTCCCAGAATTCCTCAGCCAGCAAAGCAAAGCTGGCTGAGGAATTCTGGGAGTTGAAGTCCACATGTCTTAAAGTTGTCAAGGTTGGACACCCCTGGTCTAGAGACATCCATTGCACTAAGCTATAAGTCTGGTTTAATTGGTTTTACTTTACGTTTTGTGTGCTTCCAGCAATTCTGGATTGTATGAATTGTGATCCCAGCCAGTTTTGTTTTCTTCAGCAAATCATGTTTAAACTAAACCATGGCTAAGGAAATGTCTATGGAGATTCTCAAGCACCCAAGTCATGATTGTCCCAAAGGTAATTTTCAAAAGGCAACAGGAATTCTTGGCATTATTTTTTCCTCGAAAACATTTCACTTCTCATCCAAGAAGCTTCTTCAGTTCTCACTGACTGTTAGGGAATGGAGGGAGTTATATTCTTTGCAATCATCCAGTCATCAGCAGATGTTATTAGCTATCTGAGAGTCATTGAGGCCACTTGGGGGTTTATCTGTACTCACCTGAATATTTAACTGAAAAGCACCTTTGGGACATGGCTAAGTAATGTGTGAATCTTGCCATTTTTTATTTTGGTGTTGATGACTTAGGATGCAGTTTTAAATTTCCAGTTTAGTAAGGTTGGGATCTCAGAATCATTCACAGAAATTACTTCCATTTTTCTCCAAGAATATAAAGGGGCATTTGACTTAATGGAGGGTCGAATAGTGTGGGGGCAGGGGTGGGATCTGATTGGGGTAACTACTGGTTTGATGATTTATGATTTGCGCTGCATGTGTGTGTGAATTGTCATCCACTTGCTGCCTGGAAAGCTGAGTAGTGCTGCGCGCAGGTGCACAGCGGTTGAAAAAGTACTTTTTCCCCCTGCTTTTTCAACTGCAGATGTGCCACAGAAAACAGCTGAGGTTGAAAAAGCAGGAAATAAAGGTCAGGTAAGAGCCCAGGTGGGCAGGTGGGCCAAAACAGCAGCAGACCTAGAACCAGTTCTAGGTCTGCTGCTCTTCAGAGCTACCGGTTCTACAGAGCCAGACAGAACCGATAGAATCCCACCTCTCTGTGGGGGAAAAAATCAGCGAGACCAGTCTTTATCTGATATTGAATCTGAACTGAGTAGGGCTAGGAGAAAAAATACATTTACATGTAAATATCACTAACATTGAATATTAATAAGACTATACTCATTATTTATTATTATGTATACATTCAAGCTTATAATTTTGTAATAACTGCTAGAGATAACCTGATCATATATGGCTAGTTTAAAAACATGGAGAGGAAAACCAACTCACATATTTATTACACCTCCTTTCTCTAAGATGTGTAGGCATTTAGACAGTCAATGGCTAGGATTGTGTCTTTTATGCCCTACTTCATAAGTTCATCAGCTAGCTATATAGCCTTTCTGTCTATCTCAAAGGTCTTCAAACTTGGCAAGTTTAAGACGTGGACTTCAATTCCTGAGCTAACATGACTGGAGGAGGAGGAATCCTGGGAGTTGAAGTCCACAAGTCTTAAAGCTTTCAAGTTTAAAGACCCCTGGTCTATCCGAAAATAAAACCCCCAGACTTTCTGTTCCCAAGGTCATAGATTAGATGGACTTAGGTTAGATGGACTTCACATTTACCACTAAAATAATTTCCCCACTAGCAATTTCTTTAGACTCCAAAGTTGTGGCAATTAGGATAGTTTTTCATGTTACTTCAATTATGGTTGGAGAAAACTATAAGTTATTATGCTATGACTTAAGTAACTACATGAGGAAATGTCCAAAGAGGTTCTTATAATTTATGGAAGACTTGAAAGTACAATCAAAGTTGAATGTTTTTAAAAAAAACAGCCAAATTTCTGTTTGAATTTCTGATCTCATGGGGTTTTTTTTTCTCATTGTTCATTGTGAGAATTAAATTATTTCCCAAGAAAGTTGAGAAACTAAAATCAAATGGGATAAAGAGCTGCTTCTGGTAAGTAAGAAGAGTTGGTTTATCTGATGTGTGGAGTTGATGGTAATTAAAGCTGCATGACCTATAAAACATAATTTCACAGAACAATATTTTTTCATACTAAACAAAATAATCTTCCTCTTGATTTCTACAGATTTTGTACTGCCCATGAAAGAATGCCCAAAGATCACTTGCATATATTCAGAAACAAACAGTACTTTGTCTGCTATATTACTTACTACCAGTTTCAAGGAACACACCTCAAATAGATTAAAATTTATTTTGGGGTCAGTAAATGAACTCAAAAGAGGCTACATTTATGAGTTATACACCAAAGATTCTTCCAGTGACCTCTATGCACCAGGGGAATCAAACTCATGTCATCATGGCATTGTCATGTGATGTATTAGGATTTTTTTTCCCCTTTCATTAAATTGGGCATGGGCATGGCCATTGTCTGACAGATCCAGCCCACAGGCCAGGAGTTTGACAGTCCTGGTTTAGACTAGGTATATTGTGGATATTCTTGGAAATAAAAACTATAAACATCCAAAGAATAGCAAAATAATGGAAATTGTTTAAAGCACATCAATCAGTGAGATTCAATCACTTAATGTAGTCACTTCACAATGAAAAGGAACATCTGACAATTTTTGTTACAAGAAGACATTGAAAAAGGACAATGCTTGAAGAACAATATTAGCTAATGATAATTGAAGGGGTGAGCTCTACCAGAAGCCCATCTACCTACTCATGACCAAACCTAATTACCTAGATTAAATTATTGACAATTTAGCTTGATGGGCCAGTTCACTATAAAACAGGACTGAAGACACATACCATTTCCTCTTATTGTGGCAATTTCTTCAAGCTTAACATATCTCCATCAGACTACCTAAACTGACAAGAATGGACAGGATAAGAAACTCAACAAGATTATAGTGCTCCAAATCAAATTTCCCCCTTTCCCTCCATAATATCCTGGAAGGAAAGTGTTAGACCATTTCTCAATAAGTCTTTTTTTAGTCAGTAGAAGCACATGGCTAAGTAGCAGAGTAAAACTATATGTAGGAAATTCAGGTGAAATGGAAGCTATTCTTTCCACAGCAGATGGAATTTGCTGCTGTCAGATGTAGCTACCAGTTTAAATACTTTTAAAAGAGGACAGCACAAATTTATGGGAGCTCAAGCCAATCTTGACAGAAGCTTACTACTTCCTGAATTATAGGTGGCATACCTGAAATAACTAGCAACTAGGGAGCAATTGTGGAAGAAAGCTACCTATCCATATTTCTGATCTTCCCATACAGTTGGCTGCTGTATCACACAAAAGTATGGCCTAATAAACCTATACAGCAGAGTTTTTCCTACGTTCTTGTAGTATCTTAATGTTTACGCTGCACACAGTAGATTGTCACCAAGCAACAGGGTAGCCTAGAATCTTTTTTTTTAAAAGGACAGATAAAATATTTAAACTAAAAAGATTACAATGGAAGGAAACTATACTATAGTCCTTGCTTCTCTCCCCTTCCTTCCTTCCCCCTTCTTATATTTATATTAATATTTTCAGAAGAGACAACTCCTTAAACTGGGCAAGAGATTGGCATTAATTCTCGTCTGCGATGTTGTGTACAAGGAGCACTTCCAAAGCTGGAGTTATGAAAAGATTTTTAAGTACATGTTAAGAAGGAAAAAAATATAAAAAAAAATGAAAAAAGAGGATCTTAAAATTGAAATAGTTTTCTTTTACAGTAACATTAAAGCAGGCGAAGAAAGAAGACACATTATTTATTAGAGTGCACAAGCAGGTTTGGAATTTTATCAAAGAAAACACAGCTTCTGCAGTATAGGACTACACTACTCACGATCAAAGCAGCAGAAGTGTTAATTTTAGGCAAATAAATAAATAAAGCAAATAAGAGGATGTAACTCCATTTTGAGGAGGGAGGTGAGTAGGAATGGAAAAACATGAAGCAAAGTAAAGCAAATCAGGGTTGCCTATATTAAGACACCTACTTAAACTTGGGTTTGATTAGTTCATTGTATTAAGCCATGATCTGTTGAATAAGCATATACTATATTTGATTGACCTTATGTGAAAAATGTCCTGTTGACATCTCACATTATGTGGTCCTTTCATCCCATTAATCAATGCTATTTTTTTACTGTTCTGACTCAGGCTTCATTAAAATCAAGAAAACACACGCTGTGTGTAAAAGCAAACTTTTTTTAATGCGACACTGGGAATTATTTGCATTCCCAGCCAAAATTCATTAAACACAATTTAATGAGGGCAGGTTTTATCCCTTATGGGAGGGGCAATAACCTCCCACCCTTACTCATGAGTTGCCCCTGCTGCTTTAGCTGCTCTCTCCTTCTAGCAGTCCTGTGCATATGCGTACTGGGAACAGGCTCCCCAGGGTCTTCTGCCTCGCTGCTGCCAGACTCCAAAGGCTCCGAAGGTAGCATCCCCCTCTCAGATAGTCCTGGCCCCATCCCTGTATCAGATGCAGGACCCTTGTCACATCGTTGCCAGACTCCCTGACTGGTTCCCTTTCATCCTCACTGTCCGATACCTCTGCCGTCCGCACTGGCTGCTGGCGAACCACAACAAGAACATCTAAAATTGTTACCATTTCTGGACTGCCATAATTCACTTGACTCCTACAGTACATAGAAGAAAATGATTGTGCTTTCTATAGCAATAGCATTTGACTTATTTTCCACCCCATTGTACTTTTATAGCACTCTATGAGTGGTTTACAATCTAGAAGCATTATTTGTATATTGTCCCCAACCATTTGGGTTCTCATTTTATCATTTAACCATCTGAAGGATGGAAAGCTAAGTCAACCTTGAGCCTCATCAAAATCAAACTCCAGGCAGTGGTCAGAGTTTGCTTGTAATACTACACTTTAACTACTGTGCCACCAGGATTATGTCCTTTTATTTTTAGATTTACATGGGTACTCATCTTAAATACATGTCTCTAAATAGCTAACAATATTAAAAACAATATATTAAAAAAATCATAAAACACATAACAGTAGCTGCTGAGAAAAAATGATCAAGACTTCATATCGTCAGGAAAACCAGGAAATAAGCTCCACACCAAGGGTCCTTGGTTCCAGCACAGAACCAAGTCTGGAAAGCCTTGTTGGGGGTTGGGGTCAATTTGATCTCTAGAAGAATGATATTCCAGAGTGCAGACACCATGGTAGAAAAGTCTTTCTTCATGGGCCCACTAGACAACACTTCCTTACAAAACAGGGTCTGAAATATGCTCCTCCTGCTGGATGGTATGGTATGGCTTTATAAAGAGGCAGAGACTGTCTCATAAGTAACTCATCACCAATCCATGAAAGGTAGTCACCTTGAGTTGCATCTATAAGTATAGTATATTGAACATCATATGTGTGAAAGAACAGGTGCCCTTATTGCTTATGCCATTGTATTCTGTACCAGTAGACACTTCTAAATACTCTTCAAGAGCAGTCCCATGATATGGCACTACTGTAGCCCTATCAGAATGTCACTATGGTATGAGTGACTATGAGACATCCTCCCAGCCCAGGAATGGGTGCAACTGATGCACAATCCAAAGCTCTCTTCTCCATGACTGCCATCTGCTCCTAGGGGAGGAACCATGGAACAGGAGGACCATCAAATTGGTCCTGTCTGAGGGAGTGTAACCAAAGTCTTTCAATCTTGCTAGGATTGAGTTGAAATCTGTTCTTCATCTAGACTCCCAAGCATCCAGGGCACTGTGACAAAATTGTACAACTTGAATAGACAAACAAACAAAATACAAATAAATATTTGATGGCCCTGATCATGGACCTTCCTGGTGACAGTTATAGGAATGTATGAACCATCTTTTAAAAATCCCTATGATAATTATTAACTTTCAGGTTTTCCAAAGTATTGCACTGGGAACTCTTAATGTTTCTAAGGTTACTAAAGATGTTTAACCACAGAAGTTACAAACAGTTGGGGAGATGAATGTATAATGAAGGATATAGAGGAATCAATTTCTCTTTTTCAAAGGCTTTGAAGGGAAAAACATGAAAGGGAGGGTTTTTTTTCCACAGTATTTCTCTACTACCCTTTCAGTTATGTGTGTAAACATAACTCACTGGCTAACAGGCAAATAAATCATGGTCAGTTGTATGCATAGATAAAACATAAGAGCTATGATAATATATATTTAAGTTCTGTACTGTGATCTGCTTCTAGGTGTTAGGGAGGGCATCTACACAGTAAATGTTCAGCTTCATTCAGTTGCCCTGACTCTACCCTGATGCAAGGGATTACAGGGTCATTAAAAGAAAAAATAAGACCCTGTGACCTGCTTCTATGAGACAACACAAAAGGGAAAGGAGAAAAACAGAGCTGAAAGACAAAAGTTTGCACAAATTAAAATTCAGTTATTCTTGGGAATATTTAATTCCACATTTTGATGCCTAGCTTCCTTCCTCATACCACTCTTAAAAGTCAACCAACAAATAATTTGTCAATTATAATTTAAAATACTCCCTTTCCCTCAGGGTAAAGAATGGTTTTGCATAATTTACAGTAGTGTTTCATTAAAATTAAGTCTGAAGACCACATAAATGTTTCTTAAAATATTTGTTATATTGTGCTGTGCTATTTTAGCAGCTCTTTCTGTTCTTGAAATCTTCAGTGTAATCTGTACATATGCACTTCATTCTACACAAAATGTTACAGACGAGAAAATGAGATTTAGAGTTTGCCATTTTGGGGTCAAACACAAACAATGGATTGGTCAACCTTTCTTTATAGGGTGTTAAAAATAAAACCTTTTCACATCCTTTTTTTTTTTTTTTTTTTTTTACCAAAGCACTACTATTTCAACACCAACATCTGAACAAATGAGAATGGCTCATTTCTCCACAGTGGTTTCAACAGGATTATAACAATGGAGTAATTGGTAGATGGCAAATATGATTAGCTATACTAGAGCAAAAGGACCTCAACTGGCATAATTGTGAATAACTACAGTTTCCTACAAAAACCAGCAAAAACTGCCATTATTAAGTTGCATTCACACTTACAACTGCATGACTTGACTTATAACAATGTGATTTGATTTACAACCATAGTATAAATGAT
Source organism: Hydrophis major (assembly GCA_033807585.1). Classification (NCBI taxonomy): domain Eukaryota; kingdom Metazoa; phylum Chordata; class Lepidosauria; order Squamata; family Elapidae; genus Hydrophis; species Hydrophis major. The sequence goes on from CM066333.1 coordinate 19,977,944, forward strand.
TGTAAAATTAGGTCCAATCACAGGATGACTCAACTAATGACAAGAAACTTTTTAATGAGGTGGAGAACGCGGGAACCCTTGCGTTCACAGGAAAGTTGGTTTTCCACCAGTCTGTGCCAAGATGATATCTCCAAATAAAACTGTTCTTTGCGGAATCAACCTGCCTCGGAGTTCTGTTTGCAATGGCTGTATTATTTGGATCACTGACAGGCCATGGTTCGCCATCCTTGTCCTAGATCAGGGGTCGGCAACCTTAAATACTCAAAGAGCCACAAAAGTCCTAAGCAGAAGCCCCCCATTTAATTCTGGAGCTGACCAGACTCTATGGTGGTTCTCCCACCATAGAGTCTCCTCTGAGCATGACAGATAGATTTCCCTCTACCTGTCCTAACCAAAAGCTCTATCAATTGTGGAGTCAACTGGCATCAGGAGGCTTTTGGTTAGGACAGGTAGAGGGAAATCTATCTGTCATGCTCGGAGGTTCTATTATCAAGCAACTTTCCCTTCTGATAAGGTTTTCAACTGGAATCCATTAATTTTTAGAGGTTTGCGAAGGTTTTTTTCAACTAAGGGTGCCTGAGAACATGTCATGGTCCTCTTCTCTGTGGGATCTGATCATAAAGATGATAATTGTCTCCCTGTTTGATCACATCAAATCCAGTTCCTTCTATTTTACTTTAAAGACCATTCTTTCCACCTGCTTATTTTGCTATTATTCTTAAAGCACAGAGCCAAGAACTGGGCAAAACATTAGAGCTGGAACCCCACCAATGCTGAATGGAGTGGAATTACTGCTTTCTATGATTGAAAGTACACTTGACGCCTTATTACTCCGTTGTACCTGTATCAGCATTTTGTACCAAGGATTGTATGTGTACACACTATTTACTGAAATTAGGAAAAGAGGTCTAATTTTAAATGTGTTTTAAAACTCAGCCAACATGTAAGTAAACAGCTGGACTTGCTGAAGAGTCAAAATATTTTGCCATAATAAATTATGTTGAAACTTTAATTACATCAGAGGTTAATGTCAATAGCTGGCTCAGGACACATTTGTGTACGAATACGAATACGAATACGAATACCTTTATTGTCACTATCCACGTGTACAACTTGCATCATACGCATACACAGTGAGATTAAGCGACTCATCGTTCAGTACAACCATACATGTTAAAAAGAGAATGTGCATAAGAATATCTAAAAATATCTAAAACAACAAAGAAGAATAAAATGAGTAAAATTACCAGCTTATTGCACTTAATTTGTGCCTATTCACAGTAGGAGTTATTGCACTTGTCAGCCAGTACAGTAATAGTCATGATATATTGCACAAAAATTTCCCAATTGTCCCAAAGTATTATTTACAATATGTTTGACAGGACTTAAAGTCAGTGCATATGTAAGTTCAGGGTAGTTATAGCTTTGGGAAAAAAACTGTTTTGAAGACGATTTGTCCTTGACCTGATGCACCTATAGCGCCTCCCCGAGGGCAACAGGTCAAACAGTCCGTTACCAGGATGGAAACTGTCTTTTATGATGTTCACAGCTCTACTAAGACAGCGTGAGGAATAGATGTCTGACAGGGAGGAAAGAGGGCAGCCAATGATCTTCTGAGCTGTTTTGACTATCCTCTGTAGTCTCTCCCTGTCTGCCATAGTACAATGACCATACCACACTGTAATGCAGTATGTCAACAGGCTTTCAATGGACGCACGATAGAAGGTAATCAGCAGGCTGGAGGCCAGATTGTGCTTCCTGAGCACTCGCAGGAAGTGGAGTCTCTGCTGAGCCTTCTTAATAACTGCCGTGGTGTTTTCCGTCCAGGAGATCTTATCAACAATAGTAACACCCAAAAACCGGAAAGTATGGACCCTCTCCACCTGCTCTCCATTAATGTAAAGGGGAGCCAGGTCAGTGTTGTGCCTCCTAAAGTCCACAATGAGTTCCTTAGTTTTCTTGGTGTTCAGAGCTAAATTATTGTCCGAACACCAAGCAGCCAACATCAGGACCTCCTTCCTATAAGCTGCCTCATCTCCCCTCGAAATGAGTCCAACCACCGTGGTGTCATCAGCAAACTTCACAATGAGGTTGCTATCATGGTGTGGACTACAGTCGTGGGTATAGAGGCAGTACAGGAGTGGGCTCAGCACACAGCCCTGTGGGGAGCCAGTGCTCAGCGTACGTGTGGAAGAAAGGTGGGGACCAAGCCTCACAATCTGGGGCCGATCACTCAGGAAGTTCTTTATCCAGGCACAAGTAAGGGGGGGCAAACCCAATGTATCCAGTTTTTTGATTAAAATTCCTGGGATGATTGTATTAAAGGCAGAGCTGTAGTCCACGAAAAGCATCCGGACATAGCTCTGCCGTTGCTCCAGATGGTTCAGCGTAGCGTGCAGAGCTATGGCTATGGCATCCTCCGTAGACCGATTAGTGCGGTAAGCGAACTGATAAGGATCAAAATCCAAGGGGAGATGATTCATGATGTGCCGGAGCACCAGCCTCTCAAAACATTTCATGATTACAGGAGTAAGCGCCACTGGGCGGTAATCATTGAGGCTGGAGATGGGAGATTTCTTCGGCACAGGGATGATTATGGCAGATTTCAGACAGGATGGTATAACTGCCTGGGCCAGGGAGAGGTTGAAAATATCTCTGAAGATGGAGGCAAGCTGGGGGGCACATGCCCTAAGCACCTTGCCAGGGACTCCATCTGGGCCAGCTGCCTTTCTGGGGTTCGCTGCTCGGAACACCCGTCTGACGTCATCCTCCGTCACAGAAAAAATACTGGGTGGGGTAGCAGAACTAAATGTAATTGGAGGAGGGAGTAGGGCTGGTGCAGCTGTACGCTGTTGTGAAACTTCAAAGCGAGCAAAGAAGTTATTCAGCTCCTCTGCTAGCGCTGCACTCAGATGTTCTGTTGTTCCGTGACAACCCCTATAATTAGTGATGTCATGTATGCCCTTCCACACCTCCCGTGTGTTATGGCTAGACAAGTGGGACTCAATACTCCTCCTGTGATCCATCTTGGCTTTCTTAATCCCCCTCCTCAGGTCAGCTCGGGCGACTGTATACAAAGCTCTATCGCCTGACCTGAAGGCTACGTCACGGGCTTTAAGAAGTCCACGGACTTGAGTAGTCATCCAGGGTTTCTGATTTGGGAAGACCCGGATGTTTCTGTCTACAGTCACATTTCCGATGCAGAACTTGATATAGTCCAGCACCGTACTTGTATGCATTTCCAACTCTTGATGTTGGAACATCTTCCAGTCTGTCTGTTCAAAGCAGTCTTGAAGTCTACTAAGTGCATCCTCAGGCCAAATCGTTACAGTCTTCGTAATGGGCCTGCTACTGCGTCTGAGGGGGGTATAAGCTGGGGATAACAGGAGGGAGAGATGATCTGAATACCCAAGGTGGGGGAGGGGTATGGCTCTGTATGCATGTTTAATGTTGGTATAAACATGATCCAGAGTATTTTCTCCCCTCGTGGCACACTTAACATACTGGTAAAACTTCGGGAGTACAGTTTTCAGATTGGCCTTATTAAAGTCTCCTGCAATAATATGAACACCATCAGGGTAAGCCTGCTGCTGTTCGTTTATGGTATTCAGCAGGAGAGAGAGTGCCTTATCTGTGTTTGCGTCGGGCGGGATATACACCGCCGTAACGATCACAACAGTTAGCTCTCTCGGTAGAAAAAAAGGCCGACATCTTACAGACATGTACTCAAGATCCGGGGAACAATGATTATCTATAACTGTCCCATTATTACACCAGTTCTCATGTACGTAGATGCAGAGCCCCCCTCCTCTGCTCTTACCACAGTCCTTCGTTCTGTCCCAGCGTAAAAAAGTACGGCCTGCCAGCTGCATGCTAGCGTCAGGTATCCCAGAATGTAGCCATGTTTCAGTAATTACCATGACGCAGCAGTCTCGAACATAGCGGTTACCGGCGAGCTGTAGCTGTAAATAATCCGTTTTATGTGCCAGGGATCTGGCGTTGGCGAGATACAGACTCGGAAGAGGTGGCTTGAATGGATGTTTCCTCAGCCTAAGCATAACGCCAGACCTACAGCCTCGCTTCTGCTTCCTCTCCCTCCTCCGTCTTCGCCGCCTCCTGGCCCCGACAACAATCCACGGAGAGCCCGCTGGTCTCGCTATCTCATCGGGGATGTTATGGACGCGATGAAAGTCACTCGAAACAGACATCTGGCATTGAATTCCAATGTCTATAATATCTGATCGTGTATAGAGTTGGCTCGTAGAGCCGATAGTCCAGAAGACGTATACAAACAGCGGAAAAAAGCACCGAAAAGAGCACCGAACGGGAGAGCCATAAGCCGCTGCGTCTATACGCGCCGCCATTTTAGACGGAAAAAAAAAAAAAAAAAAAAAATTTGATAAAGATTAGTCTCAGTATAGAAAATCAGAATGGACTTTTAAAAAAGCAAGCCAGTTTTTAGACCTTATGAACATAAGGCTAGTAAACTGAATGGATTACATGCCATCAAGTCAGTGTTGATCTGATCCATCAATCTAAACATTCTTCAGGATCTCACTTCTACACCTAACCCTTCAACTCTTCTGATGTTGTACTGCCCTGATCAATATATTTATTAATATTAGTGATTTAATTATGTAATAATTTAACAAATAGTTATGCTGTTACTTATTAAGCAATATTATAAATAATACATTTACCATCACTGCTGAAGTCACCATCTACCAGCTTATTTTTGGTTGTCTTTTTTTCTTTGTAATTCCAATTTTCTCAGTATTATCACAATTATTTCTCAAGATTCTTCTCTGACACCATCATTAAAAAATGTCAGTCCTTCTGTGTTGTGTATATAGAGCAGGGCTGTCAAACACCAGGCCTGTGGGCCAGATACATTACATACTGGCCATGCCCACACCCATTTTAGTGAAGGGGGAAAAAGTTTTAATACATCATGTGATGCCACTGTGATGACATGAGTTTGACACCCCTGAGAATGTCACAGACAGTATAAAACCATTGTCTGCACAGATCTAATCCTTGCAGGTAAAGAAAATTTCTTCCCCTTCACTGGAGGATTTCAAATAGACACTAGATCACAGGTGTCGAACTCAATCACGTCATGAGACGTACTGCATTGTGATGTATTGTGGCATTTTTTGCCTTTACAGAGTTGGAGTGGGCTTGGCCTGTATCTGACACATCTGGTCCATGGGCCGCCAGTTTGACAGGCCTGCAATGGTCATCTATTGAGGATGGTGTAGGGAATCCTGTACTGTAGTATAGGGGAATGGAATTGAAGACCTCTTAGGTCCTTTCCATCTCTGATTCTGCAATAGAATTGGTTAACAAAAATAGGACTACTGGTATTTATCTGATGCTGGATCATATCCTGGCTCTTCTGCAATACTGGTCATAGAAGAGAGATTATTGTAGCTGGGAGGAACAGATCGAAAATGTTCTATGTCTCTTAAAGCTACAGGTGCTTACACAGACCTCCATGCTAATTGTCCATGTTCCCAATTGATAATGATATATGGGAAGGCTAGTGGGATAAGTTGTTGAACAGCTGTTGCAATGAAAAGTTCCAGCTGTTCACCAATGCTTTTTACCAACACTTAGCACATGTGCCCTTCAGTTTGAAAATTAAATCTCTGAAGCAGATTGGAGACCACCATTAACACTTAAAGTTTCATCGCATCACTGGTGAGCGACTTGCTGATGAACATTTGTCCCATAGCACTGTTTTTTTTATTACTACACCTCATCTAAGGAACTTCTTTATTACAAAGCCACAATGTGATCTTACAACAGTTTGGAGAGGTAAGCTGTTTGCTTCATTTCTCTGGATAAAAGGAACACATAGCCAATGCAAACATTAAAATAAAACAAGCCAGGCCAGGCAAAATACTCTATTGTGCAATTACATTTTCCTGGTGGGTACAATAAATACACTTTGGAGGATTTTTTGCTGCAAAGCTTATTGCTTGCCAGTGATGGAAGTGTAATCATTTTAATTCATCACATTAGTTCACAGGAGCAATGGGGGAAATAAGCAAACAAGCCATAATTTTCCAGAATTAAACTTGGATTATAAAAGTAGCTAGCATCATTACAGGCATCTGTAGGGAGAGGATGAGAGATAACAAATGCATCATCAGGTAATTTGGTACAGTGATGTCTTGATACTTGTGATATTCTTTTTAGTTTGTACCAAATCCCTATGACAACCATGACTACTAGCAAGGCTTCTTGGATCCTTCTTCCACATCATTCTATTTCTGATGAGGGTTCCCAATATGTTTCTGCCAATGAGCTTCACTTTCCTAACTCTGACTTTACAAAACTTCATCATTGGAATATGTCACTTGTGCTGGGGGTGCCTGTGGTGGCATGAGAGCTCTGCCAGCAAAAACCATCTCCCAAGCTTCATTTTCAGCTATGACAACCTCCTGCAACCCTCTGCCAGCAAAAACAGAGCTTGGGAGGGCCGCCTGCAGCCCTCGTGAGTGCTGGTTTTGGCTGCAAAGGCATCTGGCAGCCCTCTGCCTTCAAAAACAGAGCTCCTATAAGCCTCTGCCAGCAAAAATGGAGCTTGGGTGGGCCATGCACAGCCCTCCCAAGGTCCATTTTCACTGGCTGTGGCACCATGGGCCAGCCCTTTGCTGTTTCCAGGGCTGCCCCCGGGCCAGATCTAAACAGCTCAAGGGTCAGAGCTGGCCTGCAGGCCTTGAGTTTGACATTCCTGTCAAAGACTATTCTATTTGAATAGTGTTCTGTCCCCTCATTAGCATTTTTGAGATCCCCGCGCTTTGATTGGCCAAAGCGTGGGGCACTCTGATTGGTTAAGTGAGCCGCGCCGATTGGCTCGCTAGGAATCTCCCGCGATTGGTCGATTCGAATTGCGGGAGATTCAAAGCGGTGCCATTGGCCGTGGCCGCCGTGGCTAAAGGAATAAAAGACGCGAACTTTTCCTATAGCCCCAGTTCGGTTCCCACATCAATAAAAGAGCTTGATACTAAGTCACCGACTCCTGGCATCATTTCTGAAGACACAACAAATAGAATAGTTCTATACTATTCTATTCTATTTTCAGAGATACCACAGAATGATCTGGGAGGTTTTCTTACTACCTCAGATAGGTTTGAGTTGAAAAACCTGGAATGAATCCAAACAGTTGAATTGATAGTCCTTTTTATATCAAAAGAAATCCAAGGAACATTTGATAATACTCATTGCGCAGACACCTTCTATTCACATGCTACTTATTTTCACAATGTAGAACTGGACTATTTCTTACTGAGGGAACCCATGACTTGTACATTCTCATCTGCAAGGTCATTAGAAACTTCACTTTTTGCTAGTTGTTTAAAAACTCAATTCCCAATTCTTGACACCTTTTAAATGGATATGTCAAAGAAAAGATATGGAGCTTATTTATGCAAAGCATGAACCCTTCCGCTGAACTATGGTCCTTTTACCAATGCCTCGGTTTCATTTCCAGCATGCAAAACCACCATTCTGGCACTTGCATAAAATTAGCTTTTGCTCAATGGATTCCTTGTCATGCATATGTGCAGAGGTTCATTTGCGTCCAATTTGAATTTTTGTTTTACTCCAGTGACTCATTTTGCTGCATCTGTGTTTATGCTATAACCTGTGGATAAGGCATGTTTTGCTAGCTGTGAGCTGGCTGGGCTTCTGCTGATGATTGCCATGTGCTGGATTATTCTCACAAATAAATATGCCTACTCTTCTCTCACCACATTTCCTAGCCGAGCTCCCACATATTGTGTTCCTTGGCCCACTCTAGAGCCACTCAGGTGGAGTTTCTTTGTTTATCAGAATAGCACAGATGCTATACATGCTATTTCTAGAGTTCTTTTTTAAAAGAAACATCCCACTGATGTATTTTGTCATAACCATTCCTTAGATCTTCCATTTCTATATACATAAGAAATCTAATTCATAGTAGGAATAAAGATATCACAATTCATTGGCCATACAATTACTCTTTTCCCTCCATGAACACAGTCCTCATGTCTATTTATAATACTACACAATTGTCCAAAGGCCACAGTCATAATTGGGGATACATTCTCTGAATGGCAGTTGTGGACTGCTGCCGGTTCACACTGATTCTAGTAAACTGGTAGCTCCAGTAAGCAGTTGGCCCCATCCACCCCCATCCTTTCCTGTCCTATATTTCCTTGTTTTTTAGCTCAGCTGATTCATGCAGAACAGTGGATTCCACACTTCAGTTGTTTTACTCACCAGTGCTGATATAGACACTAAGTTTTTAAGCTTAAAATTGGTGGTTTTTGAACATTGCATGCACACCTGAAGCACCCCTGCATGCGCAAAGCATGCACTCATAGAGCTGGTTGTTAAACCAGTTGCAGCCCACCACTGCTGAACAGTGATGCTTATTGTAACCTAATTCAAGATCACCAACAACCATTGGTTGTTGAACAGAAGCAGTTCCTGAACTCCTGGAAAATATAAGGAAAAGAAATAGAAGCAGTAACAAATTTTATTTTCTTGGGTTCCAAGATCACTGAAGATGGCAACTGCAGCCATGAAATTAAAAGATGCTTGCTTCTTGGGAGAAAAGCTATGGCAAACCTAGACAGCATATTAAAAAGCAAAGACATTCCCTTGGCAACAAAGGCTCATGTAGTCAAAGCTATGGTTTTCCCAGTAGTAATGTACTGTATGACTGTGAAAGTCGTATCATAAGGAGTGCTGAAAAATTGATGCTTTCAAATTGTGATGTTGGAGAAGACTCTTGTGAGTCCCTTGGACTGCAAAGAGATCAAATAACTCAATCCTAAAGGAAATTAACCCTGACTGTTCTTTGGAAGGTCAGATACTGAAGCAAAAGCCCAAATCCTTTGGTCACTAAATGAAAAGAGAAAAGACACTGAAAGATTGAAGGCAAAAGGGGATGGCAGAGGATGAGATGGTTAGATAGTGTCATTAACACAATTAACATGAACTTGGGCAAACTCTGGTCCACAGTGGAGGAGGAGGGACATGGCATACTATGGTCCACAGGGTAAGGAAGAGTCGAACACAGCTTAGTAATTGAAGAATAACAAATCCTTGAATTTGCTAAATTGTTGTGATCAGTTTATGAAGTAGCAATGGAAAAACCCTTCCAGAATCACTTCTATCTGAATCTCCTTTGAAGCTTAAAGTTCTGGAATCAATGCCACTAGATTGCCTTGACATTAAGTAATTCTCACTTATTTGTTTGCTTAATGTATTGGCTTTGCCCAACATTATGCCTTTTTTTTAATAGCAAATTTAGAATATAACAAAAGAAGGCATCCCCTCAGCTATTTTATAACATTTGTGCTAGTGACCTCATAAATTTGTGGCATTAATACAGTTTGAACACAAAGGGAATCCTGGTCATTTCCACTACGACAGCAATAGCAATAGCATTTAGTGTCAACGCTGAAGCTGACCTGACTGAAGCCATCTTGGAGCTTCAGTGTTGCCACACTGGAACTGAGGGATAGGGAAGAGGGAGTAGTGAAAGCTTGGACTTTGTAGCCAAAATAAAATACTTTCTCTTGGGAACCAAGAACATTCTCACATCTGAGAGAATGTGAGAGGAAAGAGGAGTGATGTCACCAAGCAACCAGACAGAATCGTGATTGAACCATGTGACTGGTTGTTTTGAGAAAGTGAAAACCACGGGAACTTTCAGAGTGGGTTTTCACCAGATCTGTGCCAATATGAGGTATCCAATAAAGCTATTCTTTGAGGAATCTACCTGCCTCAGAGTTTTGCTTGTTCTGGGTCTTTTATTTGGAACTCTGACATTTAGACTTATATACCACTCCATGGTGCTTTTACAGCACTCTGAGCAGTTTTCAATGTCAGTGTATTTCTCTCAACAATCTGGGTCCTCATTTTACTGGCCTCAGAAGTAAAGATGCCTGAATCAACTTTGAGAGTCATCAGGATCGAACTTCAACTGTGGGCAGAAATGTCTTCAATACTGCACGCTAACCACTGCAGCACCAAGGCTAATTCTCATTCAGAGAAGGGGTCTCAGGAAAGTTGATCAGCAATGCTCTAATAAGCCATCCCAGCAATCAAGGCACTTCTGATTTCTCACTGGAAAGATCATTTCATTTGACTGTGGCCTACTGGCCATTAACAGCATTACAACGAGGAAGATTGAGATGGTAGGATATGTGATGGTGGTGATGCAGTTGTCTTAATCCACCTTTCACATCCCTCCTGATCAACTATTAGAGCCATTAATCTCATTTTTTTTATTCATGCCAGTGTTGGAATTGATAGCAGGTAAGATGGGCCTGCAATCACTGTAAATACATCACATCTATTAATGTAATAATATCCACATGTACAATCTAGGGATGTGGTGGCTCAGTGGCTAAGATGCTGAGTTTGTTGATCAGAAAGGTCTGCAGTTCAGCGGTTCAAATCCCTAACACCTCATAATGGAGTGAGCTCCCATTACTCATCCAGCTTCTGCCAACCTAGCAGTTTGAAAGCATGTAAAAATGCTAGTAGGAAAATAGGGGCCACTTTGGTGGGAAGGTAACAGCGTTCCATGTGCCTTCGGCATTTAGTCATGCTGGTCACGTGACCATGGAGACATCTTCAGACAGTGCTGGCTCTTCAGCTTTGTAACAGAGATGAGCACCACCTGCTAGAGCCCAAAATGACTAGCACCAGTGGTGGTATTCAGCAGGTTCTGACCAGTTCTGGAGAACCGGTAGCAGAAATTTTGAGTAGTTCACAGCAAATGCCACTCTGACTGGGGATTTTACAGTATCCTTCCCCTACCATGCCCACCAAGCCACGCCCACGGAACTGATAGTAAAAAAAAATTGAATCCCACCACTGACTAGCACGTATGTGTGAGGGGAACTTTTACCTTTACTTACAACCTACTAGTACCTTTTAAGGCTGAAATGAAATGTTACATAATGTCAGGTCTGAAAAAAAGTAAAATGTTTGAATGATGAATATTTTCAGTTCTCTCTCTCCCTCCCTCTCTCTCTCTCTCTCTCTCTCTCTCTCTCTCTCTCTCTCTCTCTCTCTCTCATATCTTAAGGAGTAAACCCACTAATTCCAAATCAAGATTGCACAGGAGGATGAGGCATTTTAAGGGTATAATGCCAAGTAACAACTGTCCATTTTAATCTCTTTACATTATTTTTAAAATGTCTAAATCCAGCATAATCGGTAATTTATTCTGATGTGTTTGATTGAATATTGCACAGCATTTGGCACATCATTCAAAAAAAAATAAATAAAATACAAACCCCACAAAGCAGAATACATATTAGTGAAGAACGATTTGCTCCCTGGGTTCACTTTAGAAACAAAACCAAATAATTTGGAACTTCAAGATACAGAATTTGGAAACATCTTTAATCATAAGCTTTCAAGAACTAAACTGGATGCAGGTAACTGTTAAGAATGTTACTGTCCTTTAATGCATGAAATCCCATGGCAGATGGGGTCTCTTAATGAACAATAATTGCTCCATAGGAGTTTATTCTCATTCTGTTGCTCTGTGGTTTCAGTACTTTTCCTTTAGGGAATTTTTTAAAATGGTATTATGCAATTATATCTGCATAGGTAAGTCAACATAAAGACCTTTTCTAATCATTCTGCCAGTTATTCATCTCCAGTTGTGGCTCACCATGCCTAAAAACTTTGGTGCAAGTTTAAGTGGATATCTTTAAAACCTTTCTATACTTCAGGATAGCAGTTTTTTCATGATTGAATTGTGGCATTTTCTGGTAATTTGGGATGTTCTGAATTACTTGGAGGTTTTCTCCATTTGCCCAGGCAATTCTTTGATATTTTTTATAGGAAACTTAAGTAACTGTGAGATTTATTTGATAGTTCCCAAATCTCTTAGTGCATATGTAAAGGCCCACTAGAAGTTAATTCTGAATTGTAATTTTCAATGGGGTAGGAAAGGAAAATTACTAAATACATGAGGGTAGCTCTTAAATGATGTTAAGACTTTAAGCTTCAATTAAGTCTAATTCAGAAAGAGAGACTTGTATCAAAAATGGAGGAGGGAGGAAGAGGAGAAAGGAGGAAGAGAAAGGAAAAAAAGGAGAAGAAGAGGAGGAGGAAGAGGAAAAAAAGAAGTAAATTTTACTTTCTAGATGCTTGATTGTTTCTCAATCAACTCTTCAGGAAGGGATAGAAACAGAAAATATCCACCTAAATTATTCAACTCCTTGGAAAGAAGAAAACTCCAAGGAAAGTGAAAGTAGCAAAAGTAAATATACAGTGTCTTTAATATGAATGGTCTGTATTTGAATGTCCAGAATAGGGTTTGCTTGAAATTCTGGATTTATACCTGTTTTGCAGAATGAGAAGAGCACATCCACTTTGCCTTTAGGTTACCCTACTTATAAAATAAAGTATTTCCACGGAATATCAGATTGATTTAAAAAAAAAACAACCCACATTCATTTTCTGCTGATTATTCTTCTTTGATATCACTTAAATGGTCTCTCTATTAAAGGATGCGGTGGCTCAGTGGCTAAGACATTGAGCTTGTTGATCAGAACTTGATCAGCAGTTTGGTGGTTCGAATCCCTATCATGGCATAATGGAATGAGGCCCTGTTACTTGTCCCATCTTCTGCCAACCTAGCAGTTCAAAAGCATGTGAAAATGCAAGTAGAAAAATAGGGACCACTTTGGTGGGAAGATAACAGCATTCCGTGTGCCTTCGGTGTTTAGTCATGCCGGCCACATGACCACAGAGACGTCTTTCGACAGTGCTGGCTCTTCGTCTTTGTAACAGAGATGAATACTGCCACCTAGAGCCCGAAACGTCTAGCATGCATGTGTGAGGGGAACCTTTATCTTTACCTTATTGGATTAGGAGAAGAATTTGATTTTGAAGCATCCCATCAAAAGTTTGAAAAGCATTGTTTATCAAATACAGTTATATTTAATTTATTTTCTGAAAATTACTGTCATTTTCCTTATACTATACTGTACAGTGACTTTCCTACAGTTCAATAATATTTTAGCATTAATTGTAATCTATCATAGACATTTTAGGAGAAAAAGAATCAAGCCTTTTAACAAGTTCTCAGTTGGTTCTAAGTTGAAACATTCTTACAAATGAATGCAAGGTTGGGCAGCCAATAGGGCATGACTTAAATAATTCTGCAATGCTGCTATTTATTACAAACTATGACATTTGGGTCCTTAATTGGCTCTTTTAAGACTCATTTGAAAGGAGGAGGAGGAAGAGTAAAAGGCATAGTATCCAAAACTTGGGAACTATGAGAGACAGTTGGGAGTCTGGGAAAGTGATAATAAAGAAAATAGATATAACCAATCAGGAGATATCAAGAGAGTCCATCAGTAGCTTGGCTTATAAGCACCAACATTGGGAAGAGGTATTTTACATTATTCACATTATTTCACCACCTTAAAGCCACAGGACATGAAATTAATTTAGAAGGAACCAAATTAATATCCAACACTAAACATTCCAGCAAGAAAATAATCAGGAACCTATCGAGATAGAGAAACACCCCCATAACATGAATAGACGAGATGATACCTCCCGCCTACCAGATATCTGGAAACTAGCTGTTGTGTTGCAGGCGAACACACGAGGCAGACATGGATCTAAAGGTTAACATTGCTTTATTTGAAGCATAACAGGTTGCCGCGGCTGCCCGGCTGGGCTGGCAACCAGTTGGGGGCAGCAGCTGATGCCGTTTGACAGCTCCTTTTATAGCCGGCTGTCAAACAGCATCAACCAATGGGAGCAGTCGGTGCTCCCGCCAGGAATGCGGACCAGATTGAAGACTGCAGTTAGTCAGGGACACCACACCCCTTTCCCCTAGCTAAGAGCATGCGCGGCCCTGCCTTCGGGGGTCCATGGTACAGAAAAGGAAAAGCTGATTTGCGCCCATCCCCTACCATTGGTTTCCAGAAACGGAACCCAACCTGTCACAAGGTAGGAGCACCTGGCCTGAAAAGGATAATCTCCCTGATAATCTTGGTGAGTAACCATGCCTTGGTGACCTTCAGCATGTGGTGGAGTAGGGGTCCCAAAACCCCAAGGGCTGTGGGCCAGTACTGGGCAGTTGCTTGTTTGGAACTGAGCTGCAGAAATGGCAGGCACGTCCCGTTTGGGCGAGCAGGGTGTGAGTTCAGCTGTGGCTTGCATGAGGGGAGATGCACACAGCGCTCGGCCATATGGAACCCATCTCCTCTTCCTCCCCCTCCTGTAAGGCAGAAGGTGGGGGATCGCTGAGCTAGGGAGTTGACTATGAAGGTCACGTCCTAAGGGCCAAAAGAGGAGCAGGCACGTTGTGCTCCCTTGGCCCCCTCAGGACGGGAAGGTCAATGCCTAAGGGCCAAAAGAGGAGCAGGCACGTCGTGCTCCCTCAGCCCCCTTAGGACAGAAAGGTCAACGCCTAAGGGCCAAAAGAGGAGCAGGCACGTTGTACTCCCCGGCCCCCTCAGGATGGGAAGGTCAACGCCTAAGGGCCAAAAGAGGAGCAGGCACGTCGTGCCCCCTTAGGACAGGACAATCCAACCTCCCACCTACCCAGCTTTTCGCCCCCCTGGGAGTGTACTGCCACTGCCAAGGAATGCAAGCCCAGGTGGGAAGGACCTTGAAGGTGGGTGCGCGGAAGGACCCTAATGGTGGGTGCGTGCCTCCTTATTCAGCACCTGACACCCACCAACCTCTAAATACAGGACCCCTTCCCCCAGAGTCACTTGGAATCACTTGGAGACCCCCCAAAAGCCTTCCAGGATACACGAGGCAGACACGGATCTAAAGGTTAACACTGCTTTATTTGAAGCATAACAGGTTGCCGTGGCTGCCCGGCTGGGCTGGCAGCCAGCTGGGGGCAACAGCTGATGCCATTTGACAGCTTCTTTTATAGCCGGCTGTCAAATGGGAGCAGTCAGTGCTCCTGCCAGGAATGTGGACCAGATTGAAGGATGCAGTTAGTCAGGGACACTACACCAGCCCTCACCAACAAATGAGTCCCAGCCATGAAAACCAACACCAGACCCAAAACAACATGGGACACCACCACCAATCCCCTTCATCAGACCCAGGCCCAAGCTCATTTTATAAATGAAGGACAGCTACCATCCAGAAAACAGACCACGGCTGCTTCACCAGCTGTTGCACTTCCCAACCCCAAAACCCAACAAGCTGACACACACCAAGAACACAGACCCAGACCCCAACCTCGAAGCCAGACTAAAACCCAGAATGCTACATCACAGCCACCCGCTCAGGACATCACATTAGAAAACTCAGGAAATTACACCACAAGAACTCAAGAAGTTGCAACACAGCAAATGACCAAGCATACCACAGCAATAAATCTCACAAGCCCATCACACAACCCATTACCCAAGCCATTAAAACATGAGAGGCTAATGGAAAAAAGACCACTACAAAACAAACGACCCAGGAGATTACAGCACAAGATCCAGGATATCTCTACAACAAAACTCACAAGGCCATCACATAGCCCATCATACCAACATCAACTCCATCAACCAATCAAGAGGCAGCACCGCAGCCAGCCAGCCCAGCACACCAGCCCCTATCACCAGTACATATAGAGAGACAGCAGCTCCGATCACACACTGCTTGCACTGGCATGAAGCTGAAAGCACCAGCCTGAGGATGGTGAATGGGACCTCGCCGAAACGTCACCAAGATACTCTTAATCTTACACAGGAAAAGACCTGAACACACCTAGACGGCAAAGCCCTCCTCCCATATATAAAAGACACTACAGACAAAATCAGCAAGATCCTCCAAAAACACAACATTAAAACAGCATTCTGCACAAACAGAAAAATATCCACCATCCTAAAAAATCCTAAAGACAAAATCGAGTTAGAAAACCAAGGAGTATTCAAAATCCCTTGCACCGCCTGCCCCACCACATACATTGGACAAACTAACAAAAGAATAAGTGCACGCATTGAAGAACATAAGAACTCAATGAAAAAAGAAGAAACGACCTCTCCCCTGGTCCAACATCTCAAACCCACAGGACATGAGATTGACTTTAAAAATACCAGAACTAATGCCAAAACTGAACACTTCAACAACAGAATAATCAGAGAAGCAATAGAGATAGAAAAATGCCCACACAGCATGAATAAAAGAGATGACACCTCCCGCCTACCAGCCATTTGGAAACCTGCCGTCATGAACAGACGAGTACCTAACATGAAGAATGACACCAGACCCACAACCACGAGGGCTACACAAGATTCCACCACCACACTTCCACATAAAAAGCAGACTCACATCCACACAGAAGATGAGACACGACCACGGACCAGAAGCCGCACTGCAGCTGCATCACTACCCACTTCAAACCCCTCTGAGCCATACATGAAGCAAACTGACCCCCATCATGAAGATGCAGCACAACCACGAACTCGAAGCCAAACAGCAAGATCACAGCTCACCAGCTCAAATCCCCCAGCAACTAAGACTAACCTGAGCACAACCAAGCCCCCACATGAACAGAACACACCTCCAGCCAATCAGAACACAGCCAACCCCCCAACCAATCAGAACACACCCCCAACCAATCAGAACACAGCCAAACCCCCAACCAATGAGAACACACCCCCACGCAATCAGAACACAGCCAAGCCCCCACCCAATCAAGTCACACCCCCACTAGCAGTTAAAAGGAAGAAGCAGCTGCAAGCTCACATCACTCTGAGAAGCACAGAGCTGAAGACCAAGCCTGAAGATGATGAATGAGACTTCATCGAAACGTTGCCTAGATACTTCCAATCTTACGTGGGAGAAAACCCAAATAACCAAAGATCCACACACACACACACACACACACACACACATACATATATATTTGTGTGTGTAGATAGGTAGATAGATAGAGATAGAGATAGAGATAGAGATAGAGATAGAGATAGAGAGAGAGAGAGAGAGAGAGAGGGGGAATTTAAATTTTTCTTTTCTTTCTTTACACTTTATTTTCTGCTTTATTTCATGTTGTGGTTCGTATTATTTCACTTTGCTATTGGGATTCACTTATCTGATCACATGAGTGATTAGAGTGTAAATATGGTTTGGCATCAGCTCAAAATATGCCTCATTATTAATTTCTAATGGAGCAAAGTTTTCAGAGTAAAATGAAAGTCTTACAATACAAAATGAATTACCAACACAATGAACATTAATATTACAGTCTTATTATTTTTAAACTCCATTTGTCACATTGCTAATGAATATAAAAAAGTTTAAATGTGAAAGTCTTTTATTCCTTAATCTAAGCCTTTCTTAGATATTCTTATCTTACTCATTGCTTTCCTTCTGACTATATATTTCCATTTTGCTTTCAAAACCTCTATGCAATCTGTTTTCATTTTTAGCTTGCTGCTTTATCTTACCTGTTGCCTAGAACTGTCCACCCACATCTAATTTGGAACTTCTTTACAATCCATGCAGTCTGGAATTATCTCCAAGGTTCCAAAATATACTTCAGTGACTTTATTTTTAAAGCAATAATTCTAGAATTATAAATATAAATGTAAAAGTAACTGCATCTAATTAACTACTTGTCTGTAGTAGAACATTCTATTTGGAAGCAATATATCGTTAAAAATATGGATCTGTGAATTTAGGAATTCTTTATTTTTGGTTTTATTTTCTCTTTATTTCCCTCCTTTTGTGGGAGGGGCATCAAGAAAGAGCATATTGAAGTATTAGGATTTGGGTAATTTAATGAATACATAATTAAATATTTAAAGAGCAGGATTCCTAAACAGTGGTGCAATGGTTAGACTGCAGTATTGCAGGCTACTTCTGCTGACCACCGGCAGCCTAAAGTTTGGCAGTTCGATTCTCACTGAATCAAGGTTGATTCAGCCTTTTGCTTTTCCCAGGTGGGTAAAATGAGGACTCAGATTGTTGGGGGCAACAGGCTGACTCTGTAAACCTCTTAGAGAGGGTTCTAAAGCACTGTGAAGCGGCATATAAGTCTAAGTGCTATTTCTGTTATTATTGCTATTCTGCAGTGCTTTACTTCTGACCCCCAAAAAGGAGTTTGAAATGTGTTGGAAAGCAATCATTCATTCAAGGGAATAATTTCAAAAATTGGTGCAACTCCTCAGCAGTTAAACAAACTAAGCAGATTTCTGCTTAGAAATATCCCTTGGAACACCATATGAAACACCTCATAAAACACCAATTCCTACATATTCTATTTTTCCAGAGGTTCAGGGTATCTACAAATTTATTGCAAACTTTCTGAATTAAAGAATTGAGGATCGCCATGCAGTCTTGGTCACACAGAAACATTCATACTTACACCAAGTCAAAGTTTAGCTGCTGGGTGACTTCCAGAAAAATCAAGTTGGGAAACCTATTATGAAGTGTGCCTTTTTTGTTTGTTTATTTTGAAATATTAAAGGTTTTGCTTTCACTTCTATAATTTATAGTAAGTAAAGTCAATCTCATAAATACATTTTTCTTAAGCCCCTGTTTAGGCCTAAGAACAGAAATGCTGGTGGGTATGATATAAGTTGAATTACATGCTATGAATTACATTTTTCCTTTCAAATCTGGATTGCTGCATAATCCTAAAATTAATTGTATCTGGATTGCTGCATAATCCTAAAATTAATTGTATTTAATTATAATTTGACTTCTAATGCACCATTCACTACAGCTTGGAGTATGACTTTTAGTATATTACTCAAAACCAAGTATAGCCTGTTAGGCTGGTTAGACGTTATATTGAAATAAGTTATACATATCTGAATGCAAATTTTCATTGTAGTAGGTCTATAATATTGCCTGAATCAAAGGTCACCAACCTTTTGGACCTCAGGGACCAACAAACTCATAATTTTAAATCCTGCAGACCACAAATAAAGCTGGCAGGGGAGTAGAAGTCCACCAGGCTTAAAGTTGCCAAGGTTGGAGACCCCTGGTCTGGATGACAGTCAATATAATCAGACTTCTTGTTGTGTATGCATAAAGATTAATAAAGTGTGAGCTTGGAGTAAGTGCAGGGTTCTGGCCCTGCACTTCTGATTGGCTGTTAAATGGCCGGACCGGATTGGCCCGTTCCGGGGAATCCGATTGGCCCTTAACAGAGAGTTCCTATTGGTTCTAAGAGCTAGCGTTCCTAGCTCGTTATTGGTTAAAAGTTACAGGGTTTGCCTATATAAGGTGGGTTCAACTGCTGTTAAAGTGAGAAGTCACAATGTAAATAAAGAGGTGAAGTTCACCGTTCAGAGGCTTGTCTCCATTCTTTCCTGCCCATGCTCAAAACTTAACACTGGCGACGAAGGTGGGATATGGAGAAAGCTGAACCAACGAAACTTCGAAAAACACCGAGCACGTGACAGACGACGCCAACAACGGAACCATGTCCGGTGGCATTGTACCACCCGCTCCGTTCGACCCAATACAAGAAGACTGGGAGTCTTACATGGATCATTTCCAAATGTTCCTAGAGACGAACAACTTAAAGGGCGCCACAGCCGGGAAGAAACGGGCGGTGTTCCTAACGCATTGTGGTCCAACCGTATTTAAGATGGCTAAAGCACTAGCCAAACCCCGAGAAGTGAAGGCCATGGATTGGGACGACCTCGAACCTATCCTCCGGGACCACTACGCCCCGACCATGCCTACGCTCGTGAGACGTCACGAGTTTTATCAGAGAAGCCAGCGAAAGGGAGAAAGCGTGGCCGACTTCATAGCAGACCTCCGAAATTTGGGAGGCCTTCGCGGATTCACGTATTTAGAAGAGGCACTAAGAGATCGCATAGTTCTGGGATTAGATGCACCAGGCGTCCAAATCAAGCTGATGGCGAAAGGCAACATCAGCCTTGCCGATGCCATCGCCGATCTACTGCAGCAGAAGCAACCAGGAAGTCGGCTGCACAACTACGCCAAAACCGCGCTCTGGTACCACCACCGACCAGCGAAATCTCACCTAGTTCAGAAGGGCAGCTTGCGACAACACACCACGAGGACCTCTCTTCGTCGTCAGACAGTGACAAAGAAGGGGTCCATCGACTGCGGTCCGACCGGGACCACCACCCGAAGCCCTTACGCCCTTGCGCTGGCTGTGGAGCCAACCATGCCAGGTCCGAATGCAAATTCCGCGACGCACTCTGCTATGAGTGCGGGAAACGAGGCCACATCGGATGGGTCTGCCGCAGCTTGCCAGGACCCAGCCAGGCCTCAAAAGGGGCTAACTATCGCCAATCGACAGGAAACCGTCCTGTACGGCGAGAGCCAGTAAACCACTCCTACAGAAATCGAGTTTTGCAGAGAGAAGAGGCTCACCATACTATCACTATCGGTCACGCCTCAGCCTTGGACACTAAGAAAATCTGAGTCACGGTAGCCATCGAGAAACAGCCTTGCCACATGGAGGTCGACTTGGGATCGTCCCTCTCGATGGTGTCCTGGAAGACACTCAAGCAACTCATCCCCACAATTCAACGCCAAGATCTCCGCTTCCAACGCCTCATCCTCAAGGACTACCAAGGGAATCGAATCCCCATTGTCGGGTCCTGCCGAGTCCGAGTCTCCTTCAAGAAGCACACAGCATACTTACCTTTAACGGTCATCGATAGAAAGAGGCCTAGCCTACTAGGCCTCCAATGGTTCGCGCCACTCGGCATTGAAGTGGCCAGTGTAAACTGAGTCAGTGGCTGTGACTGGGAGGAAGACCTTGTCTATGAGTTCAGGGACGTCTTCGCGGACAGCTTAGGTGAGTATAAGGGGACCCCGATTTCATTCAGCCTAGATCCAAAGGTAGCGCCCATTCGCCTAAAGCCCCGTTGAGTTCCGTTTGCCTTAAAATTGAAAATCGATGAACAACTCGACAAACTGATAGCTCAGGGGGTGTTAGAGCCCATCGATCACTCCCCTTGGGAAACCCCTATTGTAACACCCATTAAGCCAGGTGGGCCAATCCGAATTTGTGGGGACTACCAGGCCACTTTGAACCACGCCCTATAGCAGAACGCGTATCCAATTCCGGTTGTGCAGCACCTCCTCCATTCCCTGGGGGGTGGAAAAGTTTTCGCTTAATTAGATTTAGCTCAGGCATATCAGCAATTACCAGTAGATGAAAAAACGGCACAGGCCCAAACTATTGTGACGCACCAAGGTGCCTTTAAATGTACCCAGCTGCAATTCGGAGTTAGTGTAGCCCCGGGGATCTTCCAGAGCTTTATGGAAAGGTTATTGCAAGGAATTAAGGGCGTGGTCCCCTATTTTGATGATGTATTAATTGCAGCCCATACAAAAAAAATCTTACAGGACCGGTTAAAATTAGTCCTAAAAAAATTCCAAGAGGCCGGTCTTAAGGTTAAAAAAAACAAATGTAAATTGTGTACTGACAGTGTTGAGTTTTTAGGATACCTGATTGATAGCCAGGGCATTCACCCTACCGAAAGTAAATTAAAAGCGATCAAAAATGCTCCCAGGCCATGAAACAAGGCCGATCTCCAGGCGTTCCTCGGCCTCATCAATTTTTATAATGTATTTTTGCCGCAGAAAGCAACTGTCGCTGAACAGTTACACAGGTTGTTAGATAAAAAAGCAAATTGGCTATGGGGTTACCATGAAGAACAGGCGTTCCGAAACGTTAAAAAACTGCTCACTTCTGACTCTG
This sequence comes from Hydrophis major, assembly GCA_033807585.1. Classification (NCBI taxonomy): domain Eukaryota; kingdom Metazoa; phylum Chordata; class Lepidosauria; order Squamata; family Elapidae; genus Hydrophis; species Hydrophis major. The sequence goes on from CM066333.1 coordinate 19,999,644, forward strand.
TACTCATGCAGTGTAATGAGACCTTACCGTTAGTTATAACCTTTGATGCATCGCCTTTCGGGGTGGGCGCCATTTTGAGCCACGTACTGCCTAATGGGAACGAAGCTCCTGTTGCATATTTTTCAAAGACTCTTTCAAAGACTGAGCGAAACTATGGACAAATTGATAAAGAAGCCCTCGCAATTGTCTCAGCTGTGAAAAGATTCCACGAATACGTGTATGGCCGGGTTTTTACTATTGTGACTGACCACAAACCTTTATTGGGGATAATAGCTGGAGATAAGCCAACTCCCTACATATTATCCCCTAGGATGACCCAATGGTCAGAATTCTTAGCTCTTATAACTATCAGCTGCAATACCGCCCAGGGAAAGCCATTCCCCACGCTGACACATTGAGCCGAGCACCGCTTCCAGAGACTCTCAACGATCCTGCACCAACGGTAACCACGTTACAAATCGAGGCACTCAACTCGCCGCCACTAACCGCCTGAGATATCGCAAGAGAAACCAAACGCGACCACACCCTAGCATGAGTCCTAGGCTGGGTAGAACACGGATGGCCATTGGACCAGCTATCAGATGACTTCACACCATTCAAGACTCGACAAACCAAGCTCTTCTCCCAGAAGGGCTGTGTCATCTGGGGCGATAGAGTCGTTATCCCAGAACGACTCCAGAAAGCGCTGCTGGGAACCTTGCACGATGGCCACCCCGGTATCGTGCGAATGAAAGCCCTTGCGCGAAGCTACACATGGTGGCCGGGCATTGACAAGCAAATCAAACAGTGGGTTAAAGCTTGTCCCAAATGCCAAGAAGTCAGCAACGCCCACCAAAAGCCATGCCTACTGAATGGGAGACACCACGTGGACCCTAGTCCCGAATCCACCTGGATTTCGTGGGGCCAACCAAAGGCCACACCTTCCTGCTTACCGTCGAAGCCTAATCAAATTGGCTCGAAATCCATTGCATGACGACTAACTGAGGCGGTTATCAAAATCTTAAACAGACTCTGCAACCCACGGATTACCAAACGTCCTGGTATCCGATAATGGCCCTCAATTTACCGCACTAGCGTTCGAGCAGTACCTCGCTGACCACAGCATTCGCCATGCGCTCACCTCGCCTGCGCATTCTGCGACCAATGGCCGAGCAGAACGCATGGTCCAATTTGTGAAGAAAACCTTGCAAAAGGTAGATTACGACAACATTGACGACAAAGTCAATCAAATCCTCTTCTTGCAACACATCACCCCACATAGCGTCACCAACAAAACTCCCACCGAACTGCTAATGGGACGAAATCCGCTCCCACCTCGATTGGTTGCACCCAGCTTATGAACCGGAGAAACCATTAGGATCCAGCGGCCACTGTTGTACCTTCCAGGTAGGAGACCTGGTTTATGCTAAAAACCTATCGGGCGACCCGTTGTGGGTGGAAGCGACAATAGAACGTGTAACCGGCGCCAGATCCTACCTTGTACAATGCCTTGACGATAAACTTTGGAAACGTCATATCGATCAGTTACGATCGCGGCTTCCAGCAGCCAGTCCGCAACTCCCCTATGACCAAACTGAGGGGGGGGTACAGAAGAAGATGAATTCCTGGGAAACCCGTTCGAAGGAAATGACGGTTTAATAGAAACTCAGGAAGCAGAGCCGGAGGGAGAAACGGTTGCACCTCAGGGAATTGCAGAGAATGTGGGCAGCAACGTAGAAGTGAACTCTGAACCAGAAACAGCCCCACTGCCAAACAACGATCTACCTCAGCGTGATGGCAGACAGCCGATACAACGGAAATCAAAGAGACTAATAAGACAACCGTCCTACCTAAGGGACTATGTAACTGCACCCTGCAAATAAGAAGCCAGGGGGAAGGGGTGTTGTGTATGCATAAAGATTAATAAAGTGTGAGCTTGGAGTAAGTGCAGGGTTCTGGCCCTGCACTTCTGATTGGCTGTTCAGTGGCCGGACTGGATTGGCCCATTCCGGGGAATCCGATTGGCCCTTAACAGAGAGTTCCTATTGGTTCTAAGAGCTAGCGTTCCTAGCTCATTATTGGTTAAAAGTTACAGGGTTTGCCTATATAAGGCGGGTTCAACTGCTGTTAAAGTAAGAAGTCACGATGTAAATAAAGAGCTGAAGTTCACCGTTCAGAGGCTTGTCTCCATTCTTTCTCGCCCATGCTCAAAACTTAACACTTCTGAACTTCACTTAAACACCAATTTTACCAGCTTGGAACCCCTGCTTTTCACATTTAGAGAGGATGAGGAGGACATGTTCTTGGGATACATACAGCTGCTAGGCTTGCCTCTGAAGCCGCGCCTGAGTTCCCAGTGAAACCCTAAAAAAACCTGCCCAGGTCATCGATTCCTCCCTTGGCCAATAGCTCCTTCACTGAAGTTGCAATCCCATTGCAGAGGACACCAGTCTGCTCCATGGCTGTGAGAGTCCTTCCACAGGGGAGGGGGGGGCAGAGAAAGAAAGAGGAAAGGAAAAGCCATGAAGCAGTTTCTCCAGCAGAACCAGCCATGCCTTCTTTGCTGACGTGGGGGCGGGCATTTGGAGAGGATCCCTAATTTGGACCAAAAGGCAGAGCGTGTGTGTGTGTGTGTGTGTGTGTGTGTGTGTGTGTGTGTGTGTGTGTGTGAACAGATCAATCCAGGTGCAGCAGCAGAGCGAGCACTGGGCTCCTCAATAGTGCCATTGGTGCTCTCTGGAAGTGAGACCAAAAAAACGGCAGCACCTGCCCAGAAGCTGTAATGTGCTGCCAAGGACTTTGCACAGTTGTTTTACCTCGCTTTGCCCCTTGCAGACAGCTGCTGGTAAGAGGTGGGCTTACCAGTGTTGTCTCTGCTGCTCTCAGTTTCCTTGGGAAATCATCCCCCCCACCTGGTTTGGTGTTCTTTCTCTTCCCCCCTTTTTAGGGCTCCATCGCTTCTTTTTTCTTTTCTGTCATTTCCTTGCTGGCTTCTGGTCTACAGGAAAATTCCCCGCCCTGTTTTCCTACTGATCAATCATTAATTGAGATTGCAGGATACTGTCTCCAGTTCTGTTCTCGGGGGGAGAGAGAGACAGAGACAGAGACAGAGAGAGACGGAGACAGAGAAAAAGACTTTTGGCTTCATGCAAGGAAAGCAGCAGAAGCAGCAGAAGTCTTTCTTTCTCTTCCCCAAACTCCACCAGAAATGAGTCTTTGCCAGCACAGCCTCTTGAAGCAGGATGCCTTGCAGGGTCCCAAAGACTCATTTCTGGCAGAGTTTGGGGGAAAGAAAGAAAGACTTTTGCTGCTTTCCTTGCATGCAGCCAAAGCAGAAAGAAGCAGCCCAATGGCCAGGTGAGGTGCCTGGGGTGAGTGGGACAAGTTCCCCCTCCCCCTTCCCCCCCCCCCTGCTCACTATCTCATGTTGTTTGCAATGCAAGAGATGCAAGCCTTATGTTCCCATGGGCCATGTGGGAGGTGCAGCCTTGTGTTCCCACACAGCCTGGATTAATTGCTTTGGGGGGGGTGCTTTGGGGTGACATTTCTCTGCGGCCCACCGGTTGGTGACCACTGGCCTGAACTATATGAGTTTAATGCTCTTGTGTTCTTTCCTTTCTCTGCTTGGTTGTGGAATGTGACATAGATTGATTAGCCTTGTGGTATCTCTGCTCAATGTTGAACTTTAACTTGTAACACTGGTTGACTGCTGTGATGATCTTTTTATGAAGGGAAGCAAACCCCTGAAAAGGGTGGTGTTGGTTGATTTATGTTTCCATGTCCTTCCAATAAGAGGAATATGCTGTATTCTGGAGAAAAAAAGTGGCAAGAAATAAGGGTACTAACCGTTGATAAGAAAGCTACCAGGCTAAACCCAAGAGGGTATTGACACTTGGAGGCCAAGTTATCTAGAAATGTAACATCTTTCACATCAATCATAGAAATAAAAACATTGGAATATAATATGAAGGAACCAATCGCAAACTGGAATGAATAATGGGACATCAGTTGAGATACAGTCAACATGAGGATAGACCGAAACTAATCATACCACGAGGGTTTGGAAGCAATGTTGGTTTTTCAGATTTTGAAAATGCTACATTTATACCTGTTTGATCGAGGAAGTGTGCCATCTATTTCCTGACAAATATCTTGCCTCTCAAGTGGATGTCCAGCAATTCTTATCTTTTTGGCAGTTAAATATTGACCATATAAAAATGTCTTTAAATGTGTTATTTGTTGTGTTTCAACACCTAAATCTATAACAAGATATCATTGCTTCCTAAATAAATTCTCAAAACACTTTCAAATCTAACAGGAAGGATGGCAGACAAGAATGCAGGCAGGCAGGCAGGCAGGAAAGGCAGGCAGGCAGGCAGGCAGGCAGGCAGGCAGGCAGGCAGGCAGGAAGGAAGGAAGGAAGGAAGGAAGGAAGGAAGGAAGGAAGGAAGGAAGGAAGGAAGGAAGGAAGGAAGGAAGGAAGGAAGGAAGGATCACTCTAAAATGGCCAAAGTAATAAACATTAGCTGAAATAAATTTTATAAATTTTCAAAAAGAAAAGTATTTTTTTAAAATTTTGAAATAGAAATGGATTTTTTAATATGACTCTTGGGACCATTCCTAATTATAATATGCATTTATCGAGAGCTTTGCTGTATGAAAAAAAATACTGCAACACACTGCTAATCCCTAGTCCAAATCTGTTCATTTTTTTCCAGCTTTGCAAAAGTAGAATACGTTATTGATTGGCAAGTTCTTATGGCTTTATTGTAAAAACTTTGCATTGTCCTGAGAGCAATTATTGGTAATCCTATTATTGTGTCAGAAACATTGTATTTGTTGTTTTGTTGAACTGATTCAATGGAATTATTGACTGTAAAGGACAAAACATTGTCTTTTCTTGTCCCCAGCTTGAATTAATGTACAAATTGTGATGAACAAAGACAATAGCCTTATAAAAGTTCGACTGGAGTTCTGTAATACTTTCTACAATGGACTTATTTTGAAATTGTTTTGGAGACTGTAGTTGGATGAAAATAAAGCAGTGAGAGTCACATTTGGAATTCAGCATGTTATGATCAGGTTTCACCTATGCTTCATCAACTGGATTTGATTCTAGTTTATTTCCAGCAAAATTAAATTGCTAGCACAGACTTTTTAAAAGATATTTTTTACAAGATATTTGAAGGATCTTTCAGAGAAAGGATTTGCATGATGAAGGTCCTAAATTCATGGAGCTTCCAGATCAGAGATGGTATTCAGCAGGTTCTGACAAGTTCTGGAGAACCAGTAGTGGAAATTTTGAATAGTTCAGAGAACCATCAAATACCATCTCTGACTGGCCCCGCCCCATCTATTCTCTGCCTCCCGAGTCCCAGTTGATTGGCTAGGTCTTCTTTTGTTGTCTTGCACAGGAAAATGGAGTTGGAAAGCAGGTTAGAGGGGTGGGAAGGGAATGGAAATTTTATAGTATCCTTCCCCTGCCACGCCCACCAAGGCACACCCACCAAGGCACACCCACCAAGCCACACCATGCCTACCAAGCCATGCCCACAGAACCAGTGGTAAAAAAATTTGAATCCCACCACTGCTCTAGATATGAGATTATCAATATTGAGGTGATGTGAAGTATTGATCTATCTCAGGATAGGGCAGAGTGAGATTTTTTCAGTGGTAGCACCTCAATGTGTAATGTTTTGTTTTCAAACAAAAATAGTAGCCCATTTTGCTCCACTGAAGAAAATACAGAACCAATAAAGGATAATATATATAGTTCAAAGTTAATATGAGGCATCCTTGGTGCTCTCTGAACTTGGTTGTTTACTTGCAGACATTTCGTTACTCAAATCAGATAACATCATCAGTGCCAGGACTAGCACTGATGATATTATCTAGTCTAGACAATGAAACATCTGCAAGAAAACAACCGAGCTCAGAGACCACCAAGGATTCCTCAATACAGAAGCACACATGGCCATTGCTGACTAAAAGAATTAGAAGAAATCCAAGAAGCCATGCTGTGTTTTCCCTACTTTACTTAATTTTCTCATACTTTTTAATTGATGCTATTGTGTGTTTGTTTTCCGCTAACTTTTTGATTCCGCTAACTACTTTTTTATCATTATTTTATTGCTTGCTTTTTCAAAAAAAAATGCTTTTAATGATTTATGGTTTATTTCTTCATTTTTTATGATTACATTAAATTTCTCCAAGTTGACATGTAGAAACCAAATGCATGCTGATATACGTGCATATGACTGGAATGACTTACGGAGCTTTAAAGAAAAGTTTGAATTTGACCCCCAAACCTCTCTGTTTCCAGTCAAAAGCTGTTAATTACCCAGCAGGTTACTATGGAGTTACCACTGATAAATTTGCAGCTAAAAATCTTCAAGCCTTACACCAGAACAACAAAATATGTGGAATTTTTCCAACCCTGGAAAAAGCTGAACCTCATTCTTCCTAAGAGTTTGAAGGATGTCTACAAATGAAGTCTTGCCTTCTTCACATGATTTCCAGATGAGTTTTGATGGAATGTTTGTGGAAAAAGGAATATCTGTGTATTAGGTCTAGAGCATGGGTGCGAATGATGGAGACAAGCCGGTAGAAACAGTGAACTTCAAACTCTTTATTTACATATTGTGACAGCTCAGCTCGAGGGCTGCTATAGCCTTCCTTATATAAGCAACTTATTAACCAATAAGTTATTAACTTATTAACCAATATTCAACCAATAGCAAACCTGGAGCGTTAGCTCCGTTAACCAATGGGAATGGCCTGTTAATGGCCAATCAGATGCTCCTGAATGGACCAATCTGATCCTGCCATTAACAGCCAATCAGAAGTGCAGGGCCAGAACCCTGCACTTGACTTCAAGCTCAAAATAACTTTATTGGTATTATTCATTCACAACACCCCTTTCCCCCGGCTTCTGCCCACGGGGCGCGGTTACATAGTCCTTAAGGTAGGACGGCTGTTTTATTAGTCTTTTCGATTTTCGCAAAGTGCCTGGCGGTTGGCTGCACTTCTGCTGAGGTAGATTGTTGTTTAACGGTAGGGGTGCCTCTGGTTCCGAGTTCACGTTCACGTCGTCACTAATATCACTGGCCACTCCCTGAGGTGAATTCACTCTGGTCCCTGGTTCCTGTTCCTGCATTTCAGTTCCATTATCAGTCTCTTCAAAAAGGTTTCCCTCTAATTGTAATTCGCTTTCCTCTGTATCTCCCCCTACCTCAGTTTGGTCATAAGGGAGTTCGGAAGTGCGAGAAGGTAGCCGCGATCGTAGTTGATCTATGTGGCAAAGTTTCCAAAGTCTATCGTCAGGGCACTGAATGAGGTATGATCTTGGGCCGGTTACGCGGAATACGGTCACCTCTACCCACAGCGGATCGCCCGATAAGTTTTTAACGAATACTAAATCGCCCACCTGGAAGGTACGGCATCGGCCGCTGGATCCGAGTGGCTTTTCCGGTTCCTAGGCTGGGTGTAACTGATTGAAGTGGGAGCGGAGCTTTCGTCCCATTAGCAGTTGGGCGGGAATTTTGTTGGTGACACTGTGAAGTGTGATGTGCTGCAGGAAAAGGATATGGTTGATTTTCTCGTCGATGTTGTCGTAGTCGATCTTTTGGAGAGTCTTCTTGATGAATTGTACCATGCGCTCAGTCCTACCGTTGGCAGCAGGGTGTGCAGGCGAAGTGAGCACATGTCGAATACCGTGGTCAGCCAGGTATTGCTCAAAAGATAGCGCAGTAAATTGGGGCCCGTTGTTGGATACCAGAACGTCTGGTAATCCATGGGTTGCAAAAAGTCTTTCCAGTCTTTTGATGACCGCGTTAGTGGTCGTGTTGCTCATTCAGTGAATCTCGAGCCAATTCGAGTAGGCGTCGACGGTTATCAAAAACGTGTGGCCTTTGGTTGGCCCAGCAAAGTCCAAATGGATGCGGGACCAGGGTCCCCGCGGCGTCTCCCAAAGGCTGAGGTTGCCTTTGGTGGAGCGTTGCTTACTTCTTGGCATCTCTTGTAAGTTTTAATCCACGATTCGATTTGTCTGTCAATGCCTGGCCACCATGCGTAGCTTCGTGCGAGGCCCTTCATGCACACAATGCCAGGGTGGCCATCGTGCAAGGTTCTTAGCAATGTCTGTTGGAGTCGTTCTGGGATAACGACTCTATCACCCCAGATGACACAGCCCTTCTGCGAGAACGACTCTGTTTGATGACTTTTGAATGGTGCAAATTCGTCTGGTACTTGGTCCAATGGCCATCCGCGTTCCACCCATGTGAGGACTCATGCTAAGATGGGGTCACGTTTTGTTTCTCTTGCGATGTCATGGGCAGTTAATGGTGGCGTGTGGAGTGTCTCGATCTGCAACGCTGTCATTGTTGGTGCAGGATTGTTGATATTTTCAGGGAGCGGTGTATGGCTCAGCGCGTTGGGGTGGGGAATGGCTTTACCGGGACGATATTGGAGACGATAATTGTAGGCAGCCAAGAATTCTGACCAGCGGGTCATTCTGGGAGAAAGTATGTAACGAGTTGGCTTGTCCCCAGCGATGATCCCCAGCAATGGTTTGTGGTCAGTTACAATGGTGAAAACCCGGCTGTACACGTACTCATGAAATCTTTTAACTGCTGATACAATCGCCAGGGCTTCTTTATCGATCTGGCTGTAATTTCGCTCAGTTTTTGAGAGCGTCTTTGAGAAATAAGCAACAGGGGCTTCGTTACCGTTAGGTAACACATGGCTCAAAATGGCGCCCACTCCAAAAGGCGATGCATCACATGTAATGTTTATTGGCAAAGTCTCATTGTACTGCATTAGTACGGCGTCCAAAGTCAGTAGTTTTTTCACATTATGGAACACCTGCTCTTCTTTGTGACCCTATACCCAAATTGCTTTTTTATCTAACAGACGATGTAACGGTTCAGTGACAGTCGTCTTGTGTGGCAAGAATACATTATAGAAATTGATGAGGCCGAAGAACGCCTGGAGGTCGGTCTTGTTCTGGGGTCTGGGAGCGTTTTTTATTGCTCTCAATTTGCTATCGGTAGGGTAAATACCTTGACTGTCAATTAAGTACCCTAAGAATTCAACACGATCGGTACACAGTTTGCACTTATTTTTTTTGACTTTCAGGCCTGCTTCCTGAAATTTTCGTAATACCAGTCTTAAACGCTCCCGTAAGACTTTTGGAATGGGGGCAGCAATGAGTACATCATCAAAATAGGGGATAATGCCCTTGATCCCCTGCAATAGTCTCTCCATTAGGCTCTGAAAGATCCCTGGGGCTACACTGACTCTGAATTGAAGCCGCGTACACTTAAAGGCACCTCGGTGTGTTACGATAGTCTGTGCCTGTGCCGTTTTTTCATCAACCGGCAGTTGCTGATAAGCCTGAGCTAAGTCTAGTTTAGCGAAGACTTTTCCGCCCCCCAGGGAATGGAGGAGGTGTTGTACCACCGGCACCGGATATGGGTTCTGTTGCAGGGCGTGGTTTAGGGTGGTTTGATAGTCCCCACAAATTCTAATGGAGCCGTCCGGCTTAATTGGTGTCACAATCGGCGTTTCCCATGGGGAGTGATCCATTGGCTTTAAAACTCCCTGGGCAATCAACTTATCAAGCTGCTCATCGATTTTCAGCTTTAGAGTGAACGGAACTCGACGAGGCTTAAGGCGGATGGGAGCTATCTTTGGATTAAGGCTAAAGGATATCGGGGTCCCCTTGTACTCACCTAGCTTTTCCTCTAAGACGTCCCTGAATTCATGGGCGAGGTCTTCCTCCCAGTCACTGCCGCCGATTCGGTTAATGCCTGCCACTTCAATGCTGAGTGGTGCGAACCATTGGAGGCCTAACAGACTAGGCCGGTCCTTATCGATCACCATCAGGGGAAAGTACACCGTGCGGTTCTTGAATGCGACCTGGACTCGACTGGATCCTGCGACTGGAATTCGGTTCCCCTGGTAGTCCTTTAACACGAGCCGTTGGAATTGAAGGTCTTGGCGCCGGATAGTGGGGATGAGTTGCTTGAGGTTCTTCCATGAGACCATTAAAAGAGACGATCCCGAGTCAACTTCCATTTGGCAGGGCCGATTTTCAATGTTCACGTTGACCTGAATTTTCTCAGCATCTAGTGAAGAGGCATGGCCAATAGTGAGTGTTTGATGGGCCTCTTCCCGTCTCGCAAGACGACTCATGGGTCAGTTTCTGTAGGAGTGGTTTACTGGTTCTCACCTTACAGGGCTGTCGATTGGCGGAGATTGATTCCTTTTGAGGTCTGGCTCGGTCCGAGGTGGCTTCTGCGGACCCATCCGATGTGGCCTCGTTTCCTGCACTCGTGGCAGAGCACGTCATGGAATTTGCAATAGGAGCGGTAATGGTTGGCCCCTCAGCCAGAGCACGGTTGCTGGGACTTCAGGTGTCATTCCCGCTTGGACCGCAGGCGATGGACCTCTTCTTCGTCACTGTCTGACGATAAAGAGAGATCCTCATGGTGGGCCGTCGGTAGCCGCCCTTCTGCATTAGGTGAAACTTCGCCAGCCGATTGGTGTGTTGGAGCGCGATTTCGGCGTAGTTGGGCAGCTGACTTCTTGGTCACCTCCACTGCGGGAGCTTCAGCTATGGCATCTTTAATGGTGATGTCGCCTTTTGCCATTATTTTGCTCTGTACGTTTAGAGCATCTAGCCCAAGGACTACTCAGTCTCTCAAGGCCTCTTCTAGGTCGGTGAAATCGCAAAGACCTCCCAAGTTCTGGAGGTCTGCAACGAAATCAGCAACGCTTTCTCCTTTCCGCTGGTTCCTTTGATAGAACTCGTGTCGTCTTATGAGCATTGGAACGGTTGGTGCATAGTGGGCCCTTAGTAGCAGTTCGAGGACGTCCCAGTCCATGGCCTTCACTTCAGCCGGTTTCGCTAATGCCTTAGCCATTTTGAATACCGTCGGGCCGCAGTGCATTAGGAATACCACCTGTTTCTTCCCAGTTGTGGCATCCTTCAGATTATTCTTTCCAAAAACATTTGGAAATGATCCATGTAGGACTCCCAGTCCTCTTGAGCTGGATCGAACGGAGCAGGTGGTACTATGCCGCCGGACATGGTTCCGCCGTTGTGTGCTTCAGCCACGTGCTTAGTTGTCTTAGTTGGCTCTGATGTCATCCAATCCCATCCTCATCGCCAGTGTTAAGTCTGGAGCATGGGTGCGAATGATGGAGATGAGCTGGTAGAAACAGTGAACTTCAAACTCTTTATTTACATATTGTGACAGCTCAGCTCGAGGGCTGCTATAGCCTTCCTTATATAGGCAACTTATTAACTATTCAAACAATAGCAAACCTGGAGCGTTAGCTCCTTTAACCAATGGGAATGGCCTGTTAATGGCCAATCAGATGCTCCTGAACAGACCAATCCGATCCTGCCATTAACAGCCAATCAGGAGTGCAGGGCCAGAACCCTGCACTTGACTTCAAGCTCAAAATAACTTTATTGGTATTATTCATTCACAACATGTGCAATTGTAGAAGGCAGAGAGAATGGCTTTGAAGAACAGGAAGAAATGCTGCTGGAGAGACAGCCACTTCCTGAATGGAAAGATGAAGAATAGACTTCACAGCAGCAAGAAAGTAGAGGAACAGGCAGTATTACATGACTTGTTCAGTGATCATGGAGAGTTGCCAGTAGAGGATGGAAACAGCATATCAATGCTTTGTTCTTATTGCCCAAACTGGTGTTTTTTCTGGAAACATAAGTGGACTGAGGCTGATGTGATGTGAAGTAGAAGGCAATGGCGTTGAGGGACAAGTGGAAGAGTTAAACTAACCCATGATGAGATAAGAGTAATATAAACCCAGTAATTTGAGAAAACATCCCAGACAAGCTCTTCTTGAATTCCCACAAAAATAGAGAAATGGAGGGGGAAGCACATTAAGACTGATCCCTGCTGCCATAAAAGTGATACCGACTTACATGACATTTGATTTCTTAGTCTGGTCTTTCATAAAAGATGACCAGACTGAGACCAACAGCATCATCAAGTTTCCACAAGAAACCTAAGCCCAGTCCCCCATGAATTCCACTGACTTGACTGTTAGTAGATTAGATTCTTGTATATAAACTTGTAGTATTTTTGAATTCTACCCTGGTTCCTGATTTCTTGTGCCTGACATCTACCTTGAAATACCATCAATAATAAACAAAAAAGAATAAGCCTTACAACCATATTTGGCAATAAAATGTATTGGGATTCCAGGATACTTATTTCTAAATAACCATGATAAGCTCAACTGAAATTTAATGAAAGGCACTCATTGCTGTGCAGCTAATACTATTTTTACTTGTTACTTTTCTTTTGGGAATTGGTCTTTCCTATGAAAAACTGAAGATAAACATAACTTCTTATTAATAATGAATAATACTTAATACTTAGCAGTAATATCAAGCATGTGTAAATATTTTCATAATATTTTCATGTCAGCAGCATTCTACTGGAAATTAAACACATAATTAAGACAAATTAACAAAGAAATTGAAATGTATGCTTCATTATTTCAATAATTCATGTAAAAACCCCAATTTAATTGTAATGATTACATTTTTGTCTTATTTACTTGAATGAATATAATGTGCTCATTTTGCCCATTATTGTGAATTTTGTCAGAGGTGGTATCCATCAGGTTCTGAACAGTTCTGGAGAACCGGTAGTGGAAATTTTGAGCAGTTCAGAGAGCCGGCAAATATCACCTCTGACTGGCCCTGCCCCCATCTATTCTCTGCCTCCCAAGTTCCAGCTGATTGATTGGGTCTTCTTTTGCTGCCCTGCACAGGAGAACGGAGCTGGAAAGCAGGTTAGTGGGGTGGGGAGGGAAGGGGGATTTTGCAATAACCTTCCCCCAGGAATGGGAATGGAATGCCATGCCCAGCAAGCCATGCCATGCCTACCAAGCCACGCCCACAGAACCAGTAGTAAAAAAAAAAAAATGAATCCCACCACTGTATTTTCCCATTCTCTACTTGTGTCAAATTCCATTTCTATCCACTACTTAGCCCAGAGACTTCTAGTTGCTATTATCATGTGACTTTAGTCTCTTTTTAAACATAGTTAACTCCACTCTACATAGTGTTAATTTTGCATGGATATTTCAAAGCACATTTCCAAAGGAAAAGAAGTGTCCATAATTTTGGGCAGTTTCTTGGGCAATGAATTGCATTTGGTTCTCTGTTTATAGTACAATATGTGAAACACATACTGCAACTAGCTTTTGGATTTTTTTTCAAAAAAATCCTTCAGCAAAATTGGAGAGAACATAAGTTACTCATAATGTGCATGCATGTGCACATGGAGAGGGAGAGTAGGAGGGAGGGGGAGAGAGAGAAAGAGAGGGAGAGAGGGAGAGGAGAGAGAGAGAGAGATTTTCCGACCAAATATATACTAAATCAAAATTACATGCTATATCAGGGGTGTCAAACTCGATTTCATTGAGGGCCACATCAGGATTGTGTTTGATCTCAGAGGGATGAGGGTGAGCGTGGCCAGCTTGACCTCACTCGAGTTGGGGCTGCCTGTGGCGTCCCAAGTGCTCGGCCAATGAAAATGGAACTTGGGACCTCCCGAGCTCCATTTTCACTGACAGAGGGTTTCAGGAGTCCATTGCAGCTGAAAATGGAGCTTGGGAGGGCCATGTGTGGCCCTCCTAAGCTCTGTTTTTGCTGGCAGGGGCACTGCAGACCAGTCTTCGCTGGTTCCAGGGTGGTCCCATGGGCCAGATCTAAGCACTCTGTGGGCCAGATGCATCCCATGGTCTTTGAATTTGAAAACCCTGTCTTAAATCAACAATCACTACCTCAAGAAACTGAACTATACATTCATTTAGAGCAGCGGCCCCCAACATTTTGGGCACCAGGGACCAGTTCCGCAGATAGAGTTTTTTCCATGAACCAAAGGGAGCATGGTTTCATGTGCTGCCGGCATCCCATGGATGGCCTTGCTGGTTTGCATGGCCCAGTTTCTAGCATGTCATGGAGCAGTGCCAATCCACTGACAGGAAATTGGGGACCCTTGATTTAGAGGGCAATTTTAAGATTTTTGGAAGGATTTCTGAGATCATAGTATTGATCAGATCTTTCAGTAGACAGGAAAACCTACAAGCAGAAGATGAAGTCTTTTTTGCTGGGAAACTAGACATTTCCTGTACTCTTGTACTCTCCTGCTGCTGCTGCTTCTAATAGGAAAAGAAGAAACAACAGATAACATACAAACAAATGCTTAGACGTGATGATGTGCCCGAAATGTAATGACTTTTAAAAGAACCTCATTTTCTGCCTGTGGATTTTTCTGTCTGCTGAGAGATTTGATCAGTGCTGTAGCCTTAGGACAGCCTTGCCGAAATCCTAACATTGCACTCTAAATGAATGTATAGTTCTTCTTGGGGTAGTGATTGTTACCTTGCATGTAATTTTAGTTATCTGTTTTCTCTTCAGTCAGAAATTTAGGCTCTGTGTATATCTATGTGTGTGACAGTGTGTGTGTAAACTACACATCATCATGTAGTTTAAATTAGAAGAGGACAGGCTACATCGATTGGAAGTTTTAATGGTCCTTTACTACTTTCTGCATAGGCTGTAAAATTAAATAGCCACCAAGGAGCAAAAGTGAACGAATTCTATTGCCCACCTCTCTTAGACTGAAAGTTTCCCAAATGCATCTTTTTATGCCTCTGTAACACAGATGACTAGACTCTATGTCTGATGTTCTTGTGAGAAACTGAGAATGTGCAGGAGAATGGTGAAAACTTAGACTAAATCCATTCCTTTCAGAGGTGGTATTCAGCAGGTTCCGGCCAGTTCTGGAGAACCGGTAGCGGAAATTTTGAATAGTTCAGAGAACCGGCAAATACCACCACTGACTGGCCCCGCCTCCATCTATTCTCTGCCTCCTGAGTCCCAGCTGATCAACTGGGTCTTCTTTTGTTGCCCTGCACAGTAGAATGGAGCTGGAAAGCAGGTTAGTAGGGTGGGCAGGGGATTTTGCAGTAACCTTCCCCTGGAGTGGGGAGGGAATGGAGATTTTGCAGTATCCTTCCCCCTGCCACGCCCACCAAGCCACACCCACAGAACTTTACAGAGAAGGAGGTGTGATATTCTTTCCATATAGCAATGATGTAAATAAGATACATTATTCTGACTCCCATGGCCTGCCTAAAGTGCATAATCTTTTAAGTGTTTACATTTTAAAATCCTGATCATGGTGACAATGTGTTAGAAGAAAAGAAAAGAACATTTATGCATCTTGAATTCCATGAAACTCAGCCTGGGATTGCTAAGTAAGCATTCATGGAAATCATTGTGTGGAATAAATGCCTTTATAAGTAGAAAATATTTTAAGGAAAAAGCTCAGCCCAGATCCCAAGAAACTGCATACATTCAAGGAAATGATATAAAATAGCAATTAATTTTTATACAAATATTCTTATGAGTTTGCATTTTAGAAAAGACCTTAAATTCCCCAAATATTTTTGGACTTTTCAAGAGACTTGTACACTTCTATAAATACAACAGTAAAAAAGTAAACAGATCTTTTAACTTACCAAAATTAATGTTAACAAATAAACAAGATGAAACAAATATAACACAAATGAGAAGCTGAGCAAAATAAAATTTGTCAGTTTTGTCTGTTCATCCTCAAAATAGTGGTAATCAAAGGCACAATAAACTCAAAGCAAGCCTGTAATAAAAACTGAAATAATTTCAAGCAGAAATTATCACTGTAACTCTAATGGGAAAGAGCTCTTACATATATAGTAACAAATCTGGACTGGAAAATGAATTTCATTCCATTCTATTCTATTCTGTTCTGTTCTGTTCTGTTCTGTTCTGTTCTGTTCTGTTCTGTTCTGTTCCGTTCCGTTCCATTCCATTCCATTCCATTCCTCTATTCTATTCTATTCTATTCTATTCTATTCTATTCTATTCTATTCTATTCTATTCTATTCTATTCTATTCTATTCCACTCCACTCCACTCCATTCCATTCCATTCCACTCCACTCCACTCCACTCCTGTTGTGAATGAATAATGCCAAATAAAGTTATCTTGAGCTTGAAGTCAAGTACAGGGTTCTGGCCCTGCACTTC
The DNA here is from genome assembly GCA_033807585.1 of Hydrophis major. Taxonomy (NCBI): domain Eukaryota; kingdom Metazoa; phylum Chordata; class Lepidosauria; order Squamata; family Elapidae; genus Hydrophis; species Hydrophis major. The sequence continues at coordinate 20,015,744 of CM066333.1, forward strand.
TGATTGGCTGTTAATGGCAGGATCGGATTGGTCCGTTCAGGAGCATCTGATTGGCCATTAACAGGCCATTCTCATTGGTTAACGGAGCAAGCGCTCCCAGACTGCTATTGGTTGAATAGTTAATAAGTTGCCTATATAAGGAAGGCTACAGCAGCCCTTGAGCTGAGCTGTCACAATATGTAAATAAAGAGTTTGAAGTTCATTGTTTCTACCAGCTCGTCTCCATTATTCGCACCCATGCTCCAGACTTAACAACTCCACTCCACTCCATTCTATTCTATTCTATTCTATTCTATTCTATTCTATTCTATTCTATTCTATTCCATTCCATTCCACTCCACTCCATTCCACTCCATTCCACTCCACTCCACTCCACTCCACTCCACTCTGTTCCGTTCCGTTCTATTCTATTCTATTCTATGGTACTTTTGAGATTGTGTTAGGAATGAGATTCCAGAATCCTTCTTTCTCCTTGCCAACCTGGAATAGTCTACCTTTGTGTTCTCATATCATTTTTTTTTGTGGGGGGGGGGCAGGTAAGCCAATTAATCTTGGGGTTATGTGTGTTTCAGAAGCAATTGCTCAAAATACAACTGAAAAGCAGTTATGTGGAAGCTTTGAGAGAAGGAGTTTCTGGGCTGAGGCATTTCTCACCTCATTATTAGTTCTGCTCTACACATCTTCTTCCTTCTCACTGATGCTACCTCACTGTGTTCTGTGTTCTTTCTGAAATGACCTGCCATACTATTAAGCTAGATGCCAAACTCAGTGACACCATGAGGATTATAAGCAGATGTATTAAAACCACTCAGCCTTGTTGGCTTCCTGTTCTGAGCCACATAGCACTACCCGTTCAATGAAGGCAAGATCTACTAGTGAGAGAATAGTCTGTAGGGATTCTCAGCCATCCAGGTCATGGTTGTCCCAAAGGTGCTTTTTCAGGAGGGACTGGACTTCCTTGTTGTTGTTTTTTTTTCTTTTGAACACATTTTGCTTTTCATCCAAGAAGCTTCTTCAGCTCTGACAGGAGAGTGGGGAATGGAAGGATTTATATTCCATGGAAGGATTTATATTCCACAGAAGGATTTATATCCCATTCCCCACTCTCCTGTCAGAGCTGAAGAAGCTTCTTGGATGAGAAGTGAAACATCTTCAAAAGAAAAAAAAACCTAAGAAAGTCCAGTTGCCTTATGTAAAAAGCACCTTTGGGATAGTGAGAAAATACAGAATATTATGGACTGCTCTCTCCCACTGGTGCCTGCTACTTTTCCCATGTATCACTTTGAAGGCTCAAATATAGGAAGTCCTCATTGGCAGTCGCACAACAGCTGCTTATCATCTTTAACATCAGTTCCCAATGGAAAGCCAAATGGATCATTGAACACCCAGTCATAGGAAGACATATAAAAGGTCCCAGGTTTCGAACTACAGCAATGGACAACCCTGAATAGGATTCGCACCTCACATGGTGTCTGCCGGAATCCACTGTATAAATAAGGTACAGCATCCCCCCCCTCTCCCCATGAGGGCTGCAGAGCCCCATATCAAATTGTAGATCACATCATGGGCAGATGTAAGGTGAGGGCATATACTGGTCTAATGTCTGATTTTTTTTTTTTTTCAGATAAACGATGCTGCGCTTCGATTGTTAGATCACATAGACTTTGGTATTTGAATATAGATCTTTTTGATGTTCGTATCTTACTCTGTTTTTAATCTAACTAAAATCTTTATATATGTGGCAAGTCCATGTATGTTGTGGGGTTCAAAAAAATTTACTACTGGTTCTGTGGGTATGGCTTGGTGGGCGTGGCAGGGGGAATGATACTGCAAAATCTCCATTCCCTCCCCACTCCAGGGGAAGGTTACTGCAAAATCCCCTCCCCCCCCACTAACCTGCTTTCCAGCTCCATTCTCCTGTGCAGGGCAACAAAAGAAGACCCAGTTGATCAGCTGGGACTCAAGAGGCAGAGAATAGATGGGAGCGGGGCCAGTCAGAGGGGGCATCTGCCGGTTCTCTGAACGACTCAAAATTTCCACTACCGGTTCTCCAGAACTGGTCAGAAGCTGCTGAATACCACTTCTGCCATATGATGAATAAATAAATAAATCTGAAATGAAATACTGTTTGTATTTGGCATTTGTGGAGTGGCTCAAATGTCTTTCTGACAGGCTTAGTAGTGTGCAGAAGAAGCCCAAATTTGGAAAGGTGAATCTTCTAGGAGATTTGGGGGAACTGGATTAAGCTCTACCTTTTAAAAATGGAGTTTGTAAACAGAACTCATGCAAATCTCTGTGACCTCAGATGAACTCATATCCAATCAGGAATAAAATCTGAATAAAAGAATTTGTTTCTTGCCACATTACAAAGTAGAAAACAGATCAGGGAAGACAAGGTTGTTCTTCATTTCAAAAACACTGTCTCTGAAACAGAATATTTGAGAACTTGTCTGACAGTAATCATTTACATCCACTATGAGAAATCCTCCTTTGTGCTGGAAAACAACCACTTGGTTCTTTCCCCCCACTCACTATATTACTGGAATATGCACGATATGTGTAAAATTATTATTAGCTTCATATTTTCTCTACCTCTCCAATGAGCCTCTTCGCCTGTCTTGTAGATGTGAATCAGAGGTGGTATTCAGCAGGTTCTGACCAGTTCTGGAGAATCGGTAGCGGAAATTTTTGAGTCGTTTGGAGAACCAGCAAATGCCACCTCTGACTGGCCCCACCCCCAGCTATTCTCTGCCTCCCAAGTCCCAGCTGATCGGCTGGCTCTTCTTTTGTTGCCCTGCACAGGAGAACGGAGCTGGAAAGCAGGTTAGTGGGGTGGGGAGGGAATGGGATTTTGCAGTAACCTTCCCCCAAGAGTGGGGAGGGAATGGAGATTTTACAGTATCCTTCCCCTGCCATGCCCATCAATCCATTCCATGCACACCAAGCCACGCCACACCCACCAAACCACAGAATGAGTAGTATTTTTTTTTTAATCCCACCATTAATGTGAATGGAGTCTTAGATATGAGATTTGCTGAGGGAAAATGTCACTCATTCAGAAGTATAAACCTTTGATTCCAGGTTGATTCCTGGTTGTTGGAGTGCACCAGCCTGAAGTTACACATTTACACTAACTTATATAGTCTAGATAAGGCTGACAGTAGTGATTATAAGATAAAGTCTATCACATGAAATGATCTCTCTCTCCAAATGATTTCTAGATGGCCATGTGTCACTTTTGTAGCAAGAAAATATTTGTCCGTGCTTTTAAAACTGCAAACAGCAATTCCATTACTCATTACAATGGTGTGCTTTCTTTAATGTCAAGAAAGCTACATCAACATAATCATTTGTTTAGGCTGTGGTGCTCCAACTCCCTTTAAACAGGATTGTCAGATTCAGGATCTGAAAATAATTCTTACCTTTAAAAGTTTCCTTGAAGAGGAAAAGGTTTCCCTGTCAGTCATGTCCAACTCTAGGGGGTGGTATTCCTCTCCTCGGTTTCTTAGCTGAGGTTGTCCGAAGACACTTCTGTGGTCATGTGACCAGCATGATTATAAGCTGAAGCACACAGAACATTATTACCATTCATCAAAGTGGTACCTATTTGTTGTGGGCCGCCAGCTGCCAGCAGAGCTGCCAGCAGATTCGGACAGTGAGGAACTTGGGTAGTCCTGGAATCTGGGGAAGGCTCTGATGGGTGCTCTGCATCAGAGGCAGAGATGGGGCCAGTGCCATCCAACTTTTATCAGATGCCCTCGGAGTTGGAGATAAGTGGGGAAGAAGATCAGTTGGAGCCTGTTCGGGATGCACATATGCACAGAGCTGTCAGGAGAAGGGAACAACTAAGGACAGGGGTCAACTCGGAAGAAAAGGCAAAAGTGGATGCCCATAGAGAATAAATAGGAGCAAAAGGGAGGGGTGTTTGCAGAAGACAATTAGTTCACTTATTATTGTGAAGATTTGCTTATCTGAGTTCCTGCCTCACAGAGACTCCTTGCTAAGTGTTTCTTTTTATATTGCGACTGGAAGCTCTCAGTCTGGCAACTATCCAAAGACTGATAAGGTCTGTTCTTGCACTTAAACCCAGCAAGGATTATTGCCAGGATTTTTCTGAGTGTGGATGCCAGGAATTCACATTAACTAAATAAAAAAGTTTTTTTTTTTTTTTTTTGGGGGGGGGGAGACGGGGGACGGGACAAGGAGTCTGTTTCATGATTCTGTTCAGTCTGGTTCAGAACATTATTTATCTACTTGCATTTGCCTGCTTTCAAATTGCTGGGTGGGCAGGAGCTGGGGCGAGTAACAGGAGCTCATCCCATCACAGAGTGCATAGGTCTTGAACTCGGGCTATCAGCTTTCAAGCTCAGTGGCTTTAACTCCTGAGCCACCATGACCCCTTGAAAAATGATATATGTTCAAAATATTGCAGTGATGAAAGAAGCTGCCCTACTTAGCACAACTGTCCCCTTTAAAGAGTTTGTCACGCCACAAGTTGAAATTAGTTTCATCTTTCCACCTTTCCCCAAAGCTTCTTGGGAATTATAATAAATTGGAGGCAATGTGTGCATTCTGTTAATGTTCTCTCCTTCCCCTTCTGGACCTAATTTTCAGGCTACCCTTGGGACAGCAAATGACCTTTACATCGGCATAAGGCTGCAATTAAAGTCATTTAATTAAAGGCCACGTTAATGATTTAGAAGCTTTCTCAGAGTAATATGATCACTAAGACAAGATCAGAACAAAAATGATTAATAGGTCTTATTTATTAAGATTGCATTTCCTTATATGTATTGGGATGTATTGTAAAGTGAGCATGGCTAAAGTTCAAATCATACAGGGGTGGGCTGCTATGGGTTCACCTGGTTTTGGGCGGACCCATTGCTAATCTTATAGCTGGTTCAGTGAACCGCCAAATCCCACTCCTGGCCACCCAAATGTTCGTTATATTTTGATTGTATATTAGTCAAGTGTGTATAGATTGGAGTTATTTGCTTAACTCCAAATAAAACAATAAAGCAGATATAACAAACTTCTTTCCCAACTAAGGCTACAGTAACTATAACAATAATAGGGTTCACACTTTACATTAAACCATGGTTTGTTGAAAGATGTTAGGGCCATGGTGGCTAACCTTTTTGGGCTCCTGTGCTGATAATTGTGCCTGCGCTTGCATGCATTGGAGGCCCACTGTGTGTGCCATGCATCTTTGTACATGCATGAGTGACACCCCCCACACATGCTGTGTCTAAGCGCATGTATGCATGACCATCCTGTGCACCGCACGTCTCTGTGCTTGCACGTGCATCTTCCATTCACCCTCTCTCCCTGCACATGCATGCCAGATACTCGACAATCAGCAGGCGGGCAGGCGGCATGTATGCATGTGCAGTAGAGGGTGAGGGCTCATGTGCTGGGTGAGGGCTCATATGCTGGCAGTAATGGCTCTGCATGCCACTTCCGGCACTTGTGCCACAGGTTTGCCATCACAGTGTTAGAGCTACATGAGACACTGAACTATAAAAAGACAGCTTATATTTTAGCTAGTGTAGACAAACTGATCTTGCAACATCCATTTCTATTTTATATGGACAACTTAGAAATATCCTTTATTTCATGTTTCATTTATGATTGCTTTTGGGTCAACCTTAGAATTAAAAACTTTAAGGCTACTGCAACACATGAATGAAAAATGAAGATCAAAATTAAGATAACATTTTCAGATTTCTATTAAAGGTATTTTAGACCATCTTCAAAGTCTAGTAGTCAAATATTTCTTAGATCATTGAAACATACAGTCAATGAAGTCATAAAATATTATGTCTATGTGCGTACATGACAAACTACTCCTAAAACTAAAATCTTATGGTATCTCTGGACACCTGCATAACTGGATAGAAGCATTCCTGTCAAACAGACAACAAATGGTCAAAATTGGGAGCATCCTATCAAATTTTGTACCTGTCAAGAGTGGTGTCCCCCAAGGCAGTGTTCTAGGACCAACTCTCTTCATACTCTACATAAATGACCTCTGTGATCATATTAAGAGCAACTGTGTTTTCTTTGCTGATGATGTAAAGCTATTCAACACCACAGACAATACTGCTACCCCTCAAAAAGACGTTGACTATGTATCAGAATGGTCAAACAAACAGCAACTTCAAATCTCAACAAATAAATGTTCTGTCTTACATATTGGCAAAAAGAATCAGAAAATAAAATACAGGCTGAATAGTCTGATGAATAGTTTGATGATCCAAACTCTGTCAAGGATTTTGGAGTACTTATCTCTAATGACCTAAATGCTCGAGCCCACTGTAACTACATAGCCAAAAAGGCATTAAGAGTTGTTAACCTAATCATACATAGCTTTTTCTCTGGTAATATCACACTACTAACTAGAGCATACAAAACATTTGCTAGACCAATACTCGAATACAGCTCATCAGTCTGGAACCCACATTATGTATCTGATATTAACACAGTTGAGAAAGTCCAGAAATATTTCACAAGAAGAGTTCTCCACTCCTCTACTCATTGTAGAATACCTTATGCCACCAGACTTGAAATTCTAGACCTAGAAATCTAGAACTACGCCGCCTTCGGTCTGATCTAAGTATAGTATATAAAATCATACATTGCAATGTCCTACCTGTCAATTAATACTTCAGTTTCAACCAAAACAATACAAGAGCAAACAATAGATACAAACTCAAGGTTAATCTCACCAAACTTGATTATAGGAAATATGACTTCAGCAACAGAGTGGTCAATGTCTGGAATACTCTACCTGACTCTCTGGTTTCTTCCCCAAACCGCAAAAACTTTAACCTTAGACTGTCTACTATTGACCTCACCCCTTTCCTAAGAGGTCTGTAGGGGGTGTGCATAAGCACACCAATGTGCCTACCGTCCCTGTACTATTGTTTCTTTTATTTTTCTTATTTGTATCCATGTATTCATTATTATGTTTTTACTTATACCTATTATCTTATAAGCAATTCACAAACCAAATAAAATAAATAAATAAAAGGTGAATTCATTGTACAATTGGCCTGTATTTTTAAAACTCATCTGTTACTGTGAAACTAGGGCAACTGATTATGGAAACCTAGAATATTATGCTCACAGATTAGATCTATTTTCCTGATGCCTACCAGGAAGGCTGTAGTGGGATTCAATTTTTTTTTACTATGGGTTCTGTGGGTGTGGCTTGATGGGTGTGGCAGGGGTGGGATACTGTAAAATCTCCATTCCTACCCCACTCCTGGGGAAAGGTTACTGCAAAATCATCCCTGTCTGTTGGCCCTGAATGGATTATGTGCATATTTCTTAAAAAAGCTCTCCTCTGCCATAGTGGAACTCCTAAGCATTATATATGAGATATCATTCAGAACCAGCTGCTTACCAAGTCCTTAGCTACGGTCACCCCATCTTCAAAAAAGTTGACTCCAGCCTGGTTGAAAACTACAGACCAATCTCACTGTGTTGTGTCATGTGCAAAGTCATGGAATCAATTCTATAAGTCAGTGGTTTCTATAATAAAAAAATCCCATACAAGTACCCATAATTCTCCTGGTAATAGCTGACAAAAGCAGGAAATTTTTGATGAAACTAAATATACTCCAAAAGAGCCATTTCTTTAAGTGAGACAAAAATGAAGAAAACACAGGAAACTTGCCTGATATTTGATTACCTCCTATCATGGAAGGCTATTAATTTCTTTTGTTGGACATAAAGTGTAAGGGGAAAAAATGACCTGAAGTCTAGGCAAGGAGAAATGTCCTTTACAGAACTGATTTAAAGACACAAGTAACTAAAATAAACCTGCCTGCTAATATAATCACAGCAATATCCCATATTCTTAGCCATCTGGATAAGTCCATCCTGCTTAAACATCTGCCAGTTTAAAACTATTTAAGTAGGCCATGCACAAAAGCCAGCTTATTAGTCATAATTAAAGCTTACTAAAAACAATAAAGCATAAGTTAGTTTAAAAGAGTCAAAGAGCAGTGCTGAACAAAATGAAATAGGCTTACTATTTTAGTTTTCTTAACATTATTTTTATTAAATCAAAGGAAAAGAATGCACACACATATACCAGTGTCAACCCAATAATGTAGCATCACAATGTTCACAAAAGAGGGGATAGAGCCTGGAAAATAAGCTCAAACAAACTTGTTCCATGAAATGCTGGTTGACAGGTCTCACATATTTGCTATGCACTTCTAGAAACCAAATGTGGATATATTCTTCCAGTGCTGTAGCCATCATGTACAGAAGCATTCACCATACAAGATGCCTTGATACATGTCAAATGCTAGGTCATGAGCAAGAAGAAGAAAGATACTGGTCTAAAATCATGCTAACAGATCTCTGGACAAGTTAATCCTAAAATGAGTTAATGTTCTTTTTTTCTGAGTTGCCCCTCCAATAAGAAGTATCTAATACAACCCCAATATCACATAAATAGCGAATAGCTTCTTTAGTAATTAGATTAGTAATTAGTAGTCCAGTAATTAGACTTAGAAGCCTCAATTGATTTCTCTAACAATTGTGGAACTACCAAAGCATCAATTGTCCAAATAGCAAATTGTTAAGTTGAATAAACTGCCAAAAAGCATCTCTAAGTGGTACAAGACTTATCTGTATAAAGGCAGTAGCACCACTAAAGGGGAAAAAAAAAAACAAAGAAGGGATTTTCTCATAACATTTCCTGGGTTTAATAAAGCATGAAAAGCCAGCTAGCTGGGAAACATAGTAGAATGAAAGAAAAGGCATTCATACATATGAACCTCAACAATAAACTACATGCAAAAAGATTTGTGATACATGCACATGTGAAATGATTTAAGAATGGGATTTACTGTAACAGCATACAAATTGGAGACATGGATTGGAGACTTCAAAATGTCCAAGTCTATTTTCTCTGGGGTAGAGAGGCATGTTGGTTCAATGGTTTAATAATGCTGGAGATGGTGTCAACTCTGGTGGTTTGAGCCCCAGCTCTGGGTGGCAGGGTGAGTTCCTGGCACTTGTCTCAGCTTCTGGCCATGTAACAGTTCAAAAACATGTTCTATGCAAGTAGATAGATAGGTACTACTTTGGTGGAGAGATGAGCTGGTGCTCTGTGCAGACAGTCAGATTGCTGAAAGATCTGAACCTTTGTAGTTGCAATGCCCATTTGTGGAGCAGCTCCAGGAAGGGACGGATGGATGACACTTCAGGAAGAGCCACTTGTCTTTCTCTCTAGTGCAAAGTTATCTTGCCCTCCTAAGGTGCACCTTGGGAAGCACACAAGCATGTCCTATCACCTTGGCAAACCAAACTACTACTCTGAATAGCATTGTGGTCTCTTGACTACAGTAACAATGCCATACGCTAATAATAATTCTCTCTGGGGACAAACTTTCCATCTGTAATCTAAATGCTTTCTGAGCATTAGAAAATGCTTTGAACTCCAAAGATGTTCTGTGTAATAAGTCAACAAATAGAGTGAAGGTAAAGAAGAAAGCCTTTTACGAGATTGCTTTTAAGATGATTTACCTGAAACCAATATGTTAGGGAATAAAATTATATTAACTCTTAAATGAGACATAAGAAACACACTTGTTAGTCAGAAATCAGGAATGAAATTCAGGATCAAAATCTGTTTATTGTCTTTTTTTTTTTTTTTTAAACAAATTTTATTAATTTTACAAAAAAAAAACAATACACAATCCAGGCATAACAACTTGAAAAATCTTTTCTAAAAAAAATAATAATAATAATTAAAGGAGAAAGCCAATAGAACATATAAAATAACTCCAAATTGTAATATCAATATTTACATTATCTATTTAACTTCATATCTTATCCAAACTTCTCCTTTTATCCAAATTATATTTCTTGCTTATTAAAATTTTATTGCCTTTCATAAACATACAAAACACAAAACATAAACAAAACTAAAACATCTTTTCTGAAGGCTGCCTGATCCCGGGTTGAAACTCTTCACACAGACACAAATTCAAACATCATATTCACTTTATATATCCTTCCATATCTTATTATCATTTTCTTTTTTATATATATAAACCAATTTTATCAATTTTACAAAAACAGTGCATAAACAATCAAGGCATAACAGCTTATAAATTCTTTCCTAAAAAAATAATAATAATTAAAGAACAAACCAATAGAACATAATGATTCCAAATTATAATATCAATATTTACTTTATCTATTTAACTTCATATCTTATTCCAGCTTCTCCTTTTCATCCAAATTATTTCTTATTGATTAAAATGTTATTACCTTTTATCAATATACAAAAAAAAAAAAATAACAAAGCCTTTATATATCCTTCCATATCTTATTTCCATTTTCAATAACATTCTTTGTCTGTTCTATTTCCAACTATCCATTCATCTTTTTTCTTTTACTATACTTCTCCGATACACTAACTGGAGTGACACCTTTAACTCATTACCCTAACTTAAAAGTACTTCATATAACAATTTTTCTTGGGGTTCTGTTTAAAAGATTCTAAAATTACACAATAAATTTTATACTCTAAATACACATATAAAAAACACAATCTTATGTACCCTCCAGAATCCCTCTTTTATCCTAAATTAAATTCACCCATTGTCTCTGAATAAACTTTTTTTCTTTAGATCTTGCTTCCCCTCATTGAGGCTTCTCCTCCCCCCCTTTCTCTCTTGCTTATTCTTCTCCTTGCCCTTTTTACCCCTTTGTCTTTCCTCCTCCCTTTTCTTACTCCCTTTCCTTTGCTTTCTAACCTTGCCTCCACCTTTCCGCTCATTTTTCTCTTCTTTGGTTGTTTTTATAATTCTTAAAATCCCCTTTTTCTTATCCTTTTTCTCCTCCTCCCCGGAAAGAACCCATTGTTCATCAAAGATGGCTTCTTCTTCTTCTTTGTCCCAGTCCTTCTGCTGCGTAGTCAACTTTTCATAAGTACATAACGCCATTTCTAAGAATTGAAACAAACTGCCTAAAGTATCTTCTTTTTTATATTTTTGATATTCAGTCTTTAGTTCATCCACAAGCGATGCCATCATGAAAAAAGAAACTTTTCCCAAAACAACCACAAATATTTTTAATCAAGAATAATTCAAAAAAAAATATTCCAAAAATTAATACTTTTCTTCCTTCTTCTCTTTCTCTTTCTGGGGTTAATATTTAATCAAAGAGGTCCAATTACCATATACCTTTCTTTGGGATTCTAGGCAATCTCCTCCTTTTTCAGCCTCTGCTCCAATTTTTTTTCCTCTCCCTTCCCACTTGCAATATCAATTTTAAATAATCAAAAATCCATACCTCCAACAAGGATTTTCCAATTTCTTAAGTTTTTCAATGTCCAAAAACCCTTTTGTCCCTTAGCTTCAACTCTCAAAACAATTCACTTTCAATGTCCAATATATCCAAACATATCTGCTGTTTCCATGGGGTGGGAGAGTGAAGAAAAAAAAAAGTTCCCTTTAACAGCTTCTCCGCTGCTTTCGATCTTCTTAGGGATACAATGTATCCTCCAGCAATTCAGACAGCTCAGTTCCAACCAATTTGAAAGATGTTACTTGACCCGGTTCAGACAGCACTTTCACTTTCTTACTTCTTCCAGCGCAATCTTACCCGGTTGCTGGTTTCTTCGTGGCGGTCATTGCTGACCGCCGCTCCACCGCCTTGGGAAAAAGGGGTTTTTCTGGAGGGGGAGGGGGTCTGCGACACCCCCAACCCCCTGTCCGACTCCCCTCTCTCTTCAGCTGTCCCTACAGGGCAGCCATATCCCCCTGACCCATCTGGATCAGGGGTACCTCGGCGGCTAGCACAGCAGGAATCGCGAGCTGTCGCGAATTCCTGCTGCCCCGAAGCCACGCGAAACCGGAAGTCCCTGTTTATTGTCATTTTTTTATAAGGTAGATGGAATCTTTCAGTTCTATGCAGAGCTGTATAATTAGGAAGAGATTAAGAAGCAATGAAGATTAGGTCTTTCACTGAAAAGCAATGATCCAAGAGGTGATTTTTTTTATGGCTGGTTAGCTTTTCTGGCTTGTTATGTTATTTCTTGCTAAAAAAATGTTCCAGAGCTTACACTCAGAAGAGCAGTTTCCACATTTTCTGCTGTGATAAATTCTTACACTGGAATGGTTCCTCTCCATTCTGGTGGTTATTGTTTTGACTTTCTAATATCCCTTGGATTCAACAGGGTTAGAACTCTGCCAGCTGTGAATTAAAAAGTTAGGAAATTGGAAGCTTTTGTTGTTGTTGTTTCTATCCCTTGATGCTTCAACTCTTGTGGACAACTCTGGGTAGGAGAGGATGGGGGTGGTAAGAGATGGGTTAAGAAAAACATATATCTGCAGTCCTTTTACTACACCAGAAGGATTTATTCATACCTTGTGCATGAAGAATATGATCAACCACAGGTTTTGTTTGAAGCTCAGTTGACATTCTGCAGATTGTTCACTTTTTAGAAGGAAGTACAATTTAAATTCTTAAGGAACATATTTCCTATCTTACAATGTCTTTCTAATATGGTCTTGTGACATGGGGATGTGTAACCAAAATAGAAAGCCATATTTGGGCATGCATTTTATTTAAAATTATCCCCCTCCCCCATATGGGCTTAACAACTTTAATTTTAAAGAATGACTTCATATGATCTTGGGCTAGGATATTGCATGAGAAGTTGAAATGTTGTGGTTTTTCATTTAATGCAATCTCAGTGATGAGATATGAATAAGCAGTGTGCCAAGGATCTGGGAGTCCAATCCCATCTGGCTGCTACAACCAAAGTTGTGTGTTTGGGGAGTCATTCACCTTTTTATGCAAGCCAGCTATATCTAAGCCAAATAGTGGTCTCCAAGTTCAGAAGTTCCCCTAAAGCTGGCTAGATTTAATGCTCTTCTCCTTGTTGTGCCATATCCATCATCAGATGTTGGCGATCATGCCGATGATCCTATTTTTATCAACAGCCACATGAAAATGTGTTGTTGAGTTTTATCCAGACCAGTTCCTTGGATTTTGAAGTCATGATGTTCTCCTTCTGCCTGGACTCATTTGCCTTCAATCTTTCAATCATCACATCACAGGTGATCTAATATAAAACATACACATGAGATTGATCTTGGAGTCTGTCCTAAAACTTAAGGTAAAATGCAGTAGCTCAAATTTCAACTGAGACAACTTAATATTGTCAGTAGTGTAAGAACTATAGTACATGGTTGCAGGTACAAACTGGAGTGGCAATTTGGTGTAGTAGTTAAACTGCTCTAGTAACCAGGATACTGTGTGTTCTAGTCCTGCCTTAGTCATAAAAGCCAGCTGTGTGGCTTTCTCTCAGTCCTCACAGGATTATTGTTGTGAGTAAAATAGGAGGAGGAGGAAAGAGGTATTAGGTATATTTGCTGCCTTCAAGTTAATTATAAAGTAATAAAGATAAATGAAATATCTGATAAATAATAATAAAAATAATTTCAATGTGCTGTCTATTATTTTAAAATCCTAAAAAATTTTGAAACCTGGGAATATGCAAGTCTTCAGATAAAAGCTGTCCGCTTTCATGATTAGAGAAGGCATGCCATAAGACCCGTCTTGGAAACAAGCCTTCTCTGTGGGGGCCTTGTAACATCTTCATGCTTGCTCTTGATGTTTATGAAATTTCTGAAAACATGGCATTTTCAACATGTATGCAGCTGTGATACATTCATTTTTAGAAATGAGACATGATTTATGTGACATTTTAAGATTAAAATATTATGATTGTTCAATGGAATTGTTATATATTACTACTATTATAAGTACTATTGTTGTTGTATTTGAATTTTGCTGGTTGGGAGCCAAAATGATTGAAACAGCCTGAAAGACTCAGATAGATGGATGGATGGATGGATGGATCAATGGATGGATGAATCAACCCTCGGATGTAGAGGTAGAGATAGAAATAGAAATAATAGCTAGATAGCTAGATAGCTAGATAGCTAGCTAGCTAGCTAGCTAGCTAGCTAGATAGATAGATAGATAGATAGATAGATAGATAGATAGATAGATAGATAGATAGATAGATAGATGTAATTTTAGTGTTCTGTATGGGGCCTCTACTGTTTTGGAATTTGTAGCAATTTAATACAATAAATGATAAATTATACAATACTTTTCCAAATCTTCTATTAGAACAAAGACATTTGAATCATTAAGCAACCGTTTTAGTATGATTGGCTAAATATATAAACAGAATTTTCCATTCAAATTCTAAATGACTCGATCAATTTCTAGTACTTCCTACTTACTGCAATAATTCATTTTAAACTCTATTTGAATATCCTGCCATGTGTTTGACAATAATATCCATATTTCAGTGTGATATTCAGGCTTATATTATATTTGCAACCCAGCCTGCTGGAGAGAGCACATATAATTAGAAAGGCTTCCTGGGTTCTTATCTACAAAAGTGATCTGAAAGGTGATGAAATTAGATAACCCAGGAAACAATTTAGACCCGTCAGTGGACAATAGTTATAATGTATATGATGCCAGAGAGATGAGTAAAGCTTTGCTTAGTTAATTCCACATTTACACAGAATACACTTTGATGACTCTCTCCCAGAAGACGATTTAAAAACCTGGCCTGCAAACAAAAGGGCTTTGATTGTGTCTGGAATTCAATTAGAAAACCACCTCTTGAATAAATATCACAGCTACGTATGGACTTCAAAGAATGCTATTTTATTTATTTACTCTTTTCCCCCAGGTTTATAGCTACTTTGTTGAGTGCTTCCTTGGCTGATATTTAGAAGCAGGAGATGTGTGGCGAACATAACTGACAAAAAGGGTATGTGTGCAATAAAGTGTTTGGGAATCTTGATTGAATGGAAAATTTTGAAGGGGCAACAAAGCTTCAAAAGGGCACTTCAGCTCAATGAAGCCTCAACTCAAGTGCTACTACAAACTGCTGAATCAAAGCAGTGCTTCTCTTTGAAGTGGCTGATCAGAGTGGCTGCTTGGTTTAAATCCAGGGGATAGTAGAGGGCCCCCATACATGGAGCAGTGCATACACAAATAACACTTTCCACCAGGCTAACATGGTATTTATTTGAACTTCTGTTCAAAGTGTTGAGATGAAGCCATTCGGATTTCCATGTCAAAGCAATTGCCTTAAGTTAGTCCATTATCACAAATCAGAGGGAGGTGAGAACATTAGAGGATGGAGAAGATCAGGGTTTTACTAGTTCAGACTGATTCTGGCAAACAGATAGTTCCAGTGTGTGTTTGGCCCCCCCACCCACCTGCCCCTGCAAAGTGAGAAAGTGAGTAGCCCAAAGAACACCCAGCTGGTGTTCATGGATAAGACAGGACTTGAATTCATAGTCTCCTGCTTTCTAGTGCATTATATGCTCTGTCCATTGGCTGCTTTGTATGGTCATTTATTTTATTGCATGCTTTAATTATTGTTTTAAGTTTTGATGAAATGTAAACTAGCTTGAAAAAGTTAGTTTGAATGGCAGCATATGTAGTTTCAAATAAATACCATAATACAGAAATAATTCCTATAGAAACAAGCTGGAGCATATTTATTTTGGTATGTAATCTAATTCCACTTTCAAAGCAATGGATGATCCATAACTTTAAATTCTCCCTTACCAACTGATATTATTCAGGCAAATAACCAAAGAATAAATTCCTATCCAATTATTATTTACCTCTTTCCAGGGGTGGGATTCAACCGGTCTTACTACTGATTCGGTGAGAGTGCTTTTTGTGCATGCATGTGCTCTATGTGTGTGTGTGTGTGTACAGCATTTACAAAGAATATCAGCTGTGCTGCCTGGACAGCTGACAAGCCCTGTGTGTGGGTGCGCAGCGTTTGAAAATCCTCTTCCTTCCTGCTTTTTCAACCTCAGCTGTGCTGTGCAAAGCAGCTGAGGTGGAAAAAGCAAGAAATAAAGGACAGCCAAGAGCCCAGGCAGGTGGGTCATCGCAGCAAAGCGATGTCATCACAGCAAAGCGGTTCAGTGTCAGATGCTCTTCAGAGTTACCAGTTCTATAGAACCGGGCCGAACTGGTAGCATCCCACCCCTGCCTCTTTCCATTATCAAGGCTCTCTCTCTTTGTCTCCAAAATATAGCAATTTTAAATCAAGTACAGACAAAGGTGCCCATCTAGACCAATACAACTAATTGTAATGCCGATTCCAATAAAGACTATAGTGCTTTGATTTATTTGCCAGTCAATGTGATTGATGAGAGCTAATTCAAAGAATAGCATCTGTCAGTTTGGCCAATTCTGCCAAATCAAGACATTTTAGAAATCATTCTCTTATTATTCATGGATAAGGATATTTTCAATAAACTGCCCTAAAACACATTTTCTTAATAAAACTAAACAAATTCAACAGATTTTAAAATGTTAGAAATTACATATTCTATGAAATTAAAATGTAAGAGGGAGATATTTATTATAAACATAACATTTCAGTTAAATTTCAGCAATGTAAATGGTAGCTTTCCACTGGTGTAGCCTATAGGTTAATCTTAAGTGAAACTGTAATTTAATTGTTGGATGTGATTCACAGTGGGACAACAACAATATCTAAGAACCTATTTCTGTGGTTGTTTCCCAAAAAAAGTCACCATGTCATGAAATAGTTGTCTGATTCTACTCATTGTAATCAGAAAGAATAGATCTGTGGTCCCCAACCTTTCTGGATTGGCAAGCAAGGGTGGTGGTAGCTGAAGTAGGGGGGAAGATGGGGTGGTTTTGTGCATGCACACACACTGCTTTCGCAAATGCAGTTTTACACATGGTCACTAACCCACCACTTCCATGGCTTGGTTCCCAACGGGCTGAAGCCCAGCACTGGGCTTCAGACCAGGAGGTTGGGAACTTCTGATATAGAAGATGATATAGGAGGCCAGCATTTGCATTTCCTGCATCGGATGAGGAAAGTACATCTTTCTCCTTCTGTTCTGGTCATGTTTTACAGAGGCACAACTGAGAGCATTTTAACAAACTGCATCACTGTTTGGTTTGGTGGCAGCAGCGCTTCAGATAGAAAGTCCCTACAGAAAGTGGTGAGGACAGCTGAGAAGATTATAGGAAGCTTGCTTCCTGCCATTCAGGATACTGCTTATAAGTGCTATGTGTTTAGAGCTCAAAGAATTGTTAGAGACCCCACACACCCACTTTATGGTCTGTTTCTTTTGCTCCCCTCTGGGAGGAGGTTTTAAAGTATCTACAGAAGGACTACTAGATTCTGTAACAGCTTTGTTCCTTATGCCATCCATCTTATAAACTTGCAGGATTCTTTTTACTCCCACCATGTACATATATACATTTGAACTAGATTGTGATGTTTTTCTGTGTCATATATATGTGTTTATGTTGGTATATGCATAACAGTTATCATCTGACTTTAAGAGCTGAATGTAATAAAATTTCATTTTAATGTATGCTGATCAGTGTGACAATATTTTTTTTTTATTCTATTCATGTGCAAAGATGATCCTAAAGTGGAAGAAAAATGCAAGACTTTGCACTCCCAGAAGTTTTATCATGACCATCATCATCAGGATAAAAAGGGGGAGACAGAGAAAAGAGAGGTCATGCAATCATAAATCCACTAGAGTAAATAATACAGCAGTAAAACACACACTAATGAGCATTTTCCTGGCAACATAGGAGTGAAAATTGGGCTTATGGCAGATGCTTACAACAGATGACCTTTATTGATGGTCGTCAGTTGCTTCCTGGATAATTAGCTCCAAGAGGCAGCAATTATCATCCTGCTTGGTTCAAGTTATGGATTCCCAAACCATTAGCCTGGGACAGAGGGGGAAAAAAAAAAAAAGAAGAAGAAGAAGAGTGCAAATAATGAACTTTCTAAAGGGATGAGGGAGGAAAACAGTGACACAATCACAAAAGAGTTCAATTGGAAGAGGGCACAGTTTCTGAAATAGACTCGTGGAAAAACCTGTTAAAATGGTTGACGGGATTCAGCGGAAGAGATTATTTTAGTAGTCCTTCTAAAACAATTTCCATACAGAGGTGGGATTCTACCAGTTCAGACTGGCTCAGGTGAATTAATATTTCCAGTGATCATTTGGCCCCGCTCACCTATCCCTGCCCTAGTGTCGGGTCCGTTCCAGGTTTCCGTTCCAACAATGTTAATATTAGGCCTCTCAGGTGCATCTGGGCTTCTCTCAGCAGGCCAAGTTCGCTGTGGATCGTTTTTCTCCTATTTCTCCAATCTTTCCTCTCCTTTTTCTTTCACCAGTTTTTTTCTTTCTCTATGATTTATTCTATGATTTATCTTTCCCTCTCCATCTCTCCTACTATCATTGATCTTAGTTTGATAGCAACTTTTCTCCCTGCAATTAACTCCCTGTGATGTAACAATGCTTCCTCCATTGCCACCATCTTGGAAGCAAATCCTTGCTTGTGCTAAGCCACCTTTTTCTTCTGTATATCAGTGTCCTCCAGTCCAGAACATACAGCACAGAATGGGACAACTCACCACAGACAACTTACCATAGACAACTCACCAAGGCCATCGAGCTGCGGCTGATTCACACTGACTTGCTGCAGCCAACTGGCCACAGGACAACTAATCACAGAACAACTCACCATAGCCAACTTGCTGCAGCACAGCTCACCACACCACTGGGCATCATGGGACAACTCACTGAAAGATAATTCAACATAGGATAACTCAAGAGAGGAAAAGAGGGACAAGTGATTCCATGTTTTGGTTCTTCCCAGCCTTGAAGACTTCTAACTTGAGAAGGTTCAAACCCAAAGCAAGACAAAGTCTGCTGCAATTCACTTGTTCCTCTTTTGAGTTATCCCATGGCAAGTTGTCCCACAGTGAGTTGGCCATGATGAATCAGATATGGTGAGTTATCCTAGACCCCATACAGCAAGCTTCTATCTCCACCTCCTTCTTTCTTTATGGATAATCCAGGGTCATCCATAAGGAAAGGATGTCAAAATAGTCAAGATGGAAGCTCTGTACCTTTTGAATCTGACTGTACTCAACACATTAAAAGCAAATGTGTCTTCATCTTGTGCCTTCTGCCTGGCATCTTGACCATCTTGACTTCTCTGCATGTACCTAGTATTTAAAAGGCATATTTGTTCTACTCTATAGATCCTTGAATGACCAATCACATGATGAATTAGGATAATTAGTTAGGGTTAGGAACCCTGTATTAATCTTAGTATCATTTATTGATATTCACTATATTACATTTGATGAAAAGCTTCCTAGAAACAATTATAATGTTCTATATTTATCATAGAAAATGTTCTGTCCCTAATTAGCATTCTTGAGATCCCCGCGCTTTGATTGGCCAAAGCGCGGGGCACTCTGATTGGTCAGGCGAGCTGCGCCGATTGGCTCGCTAAGAATCTCCCGCGATTGGTCCATTCGAATCGCGGGAGATTCAAAGCGGTGCCATTGGCCGCGGCCGCTGCGCCTGAAAGAATAAAAGCCGCAAACCTTTTGCGAAGAGCCAGTTCGGTTCCTACTTTAATAAAAAAGCATGATTTGAAGTCACCGACGCCTGGCATCATTTCGCGGACACAACACTGGCGACGAAGGTGGGATCCAGACCCTGAACCGAACCACGTGTCCGACGGAAGCCAGACAAAACACCACGATGGCGAAAATTGCACCCCCCGCACCCTTCAACCCCGCCACTGAGGACTGGGAATCGTACTCCGACCGATTCCGCATGTTCCTTGAGTGCAGCGACCTGAAGGACGCCACCGGCCCCATGAAGCGTGCCGTCTTCCTGACCCACTGCGGGACCGAGGTATTCAAGATGGCCAAGGCGCTTGCCAAACCCGCCGATGCGACCGCGATGGACTGGGACGTCCTCGAGCCAATACTTCGGCGGCACTACGCTTCAGAGGTACCCATCCTGATCCGACGCAACGAATTTTACCGTCGGGACCAACGGTTGGGTGAGAGCTTCAGCGACTTTGTCGCCGAGCTACAGCGCCTAGGGGGGCTCTGCGAATTCGACAACCTGAACGACACCCTGCGAGACAGAATCATGCTCGGTTTGTGGGACTCCATCCTCCAGAGCCGGCTGATGGCCAAGGGCAACATCAGCCTAGCATACACCCTCACCGCAGCCGCACCCGCCGAAGCAAGCCGAACCTCCGCTGACCGCATGCGCAGACCGAACGCTGGGGACCGCAGCAGAAACAACAACCCTGCGAGGTCGGCCGAGGCCCAACCTGAGACGACCACCCACCAGGGCGACTTCCACTCGGCATCGGGCACTTGCGATGACGAGGAGGACATCCATCGCCTCCAGACAGGCCACGACACACGGATCCGGCGGGGTCGTAAGTCGAGGACCAACTGTGCCGGTTGCGGCAGCGACCACCCCAGGTCGGAATGCCGGTTTTTCGAAGCGATCTGCCGGCATTGCGACAAGAAGGGACACATCGCCCGTGTCTGCCGCCTAAAAAAGAACCACAGCCCAGCACAATGGGACCAGAGCGACCGGAGGAGAGAGAGCACACCCCGGACCAGAGATCGCCCCTCGGACAACAGATGGGACCGGAACGGACGATCCCTGCGAGGCGGCGATAACTGGCGAAGAGAGGAGACCCATCAGATGGTCACCATCGGCCACGCTATAACCAATGACGCCCGGAAGGTCCACGTGGAGGTAGGCATCGAGGGCCAGCCATGCAAAATGGAAGTGGACTCTGGGTCCTACCTCTCCATGATAGCATGGCATGAAATAAAGCGCTTGGTGTCTACCATCCAAAGGAGGAACCTAGACAGCCAGAGACTCATTGTAAAGGACTACCAGGGAAACCGCATCCCGGTAGTCGGAACCAAATACTTCAACATCACATATAAAGGGCACACCGAAAGGCTTCCCCTGACAATCGTCGACCGCGACCGCCCAAGCCTACTGGGACTGCAATGGTTCGCCCCGCTCGGCATCGCAGTCACGGGAGTCGACCACGTCACCGACGACAGCTGGGAGCAGCAACTGCCCCGGGAATTCCAAGAGGTCTTCGACGGAAACCTAGGCAAGTACCGAGGGCCCCTTATATCATTCAGCCTAGACCCAAACGTCCCCCAAAATGCCTGAAACCAAGGCGGGTGCCATTCGCACTTAAACCCAAGATAGTCGAGCAAATTGACAAGCTCGTCAAGCAAGGGGTCCTACAGCCCATAGACCACGCCCGGTGGGAGACCCCCATAGTCACCCCGATCAAGCCCGATGGGTCAGTGAGGATCTGTGGGGACTATAAGGCCACCCTAAATAGCGCGCTACAACAAAGCGCCTACCCCGTCCCAGTCGTGCAACACCTACTGCACTCACTGGGAGGGGGCAAGGTTTTCGCCAAGCTCGACCTCGCCCAGGCATACCAACAGTTGCCAGTCGACAAGCAAACAGCAGAAGCGCAAACCATAGTCACCCACCAGGGAGCATTTAAATGCAACCGACTCCAATTCGGAGTCACCGTGGCACCGGGAATATTCCAAAGCCTAATGGAAAGACTATTGCAAGGCATCCAGGGGGTGGTACCTTACTTCGACGACGTCCTAGTGTCGGCAACCAACCAAGCCGAACTAGAGGGTCACCTAAGGGAGGTCCTAACCAAATTCAAAGAGACCGGGCTCAAGGTAAAGAGAGAGAAATGCCAATTATACACGGAACGGGTAGAATTCCTAGGATACCTCCTAGACCGTCATGGCATTCACCCCACAAACCAAAAAATCAAGGCCATCAAAGAAGCCCTCACACCCAAGTCGAAGATGGAACTACAGGCATTCCTGGGGCTACTTAACTTTTACAATGTGTTCCTGCCCCAAAAGGCGACGGTGGCGGAGCCCTTGCATAGGCTCCTGGACAAGGCGGCGACCTGGACTTGGGGGAAACGCGAGCAAGCCGCCTTCCAAAGAACAAAGGACCTCCTCACTTCGGACGCTGTCCTTATACAGCATAACGAGACCCTACCTCTGGCAGTCACATGCGACGCATCACCTTTCGGCGTTGGCGCTGTCCTCAGCCATACCCTCCCCGACAGAAAAGAAGCGCCCATCGCGTTCTTTTCAAGGACCCTCACCAAACCGGAGCGGAACTACAGCCAGCTGGACAAAGAGGCTCTGGCTATCGTTGCCGCCGTAAAAAGATTCCACGAGTATCTCTATGGCCGGACATTCACCATCATAACCGACCACAAGCCGCTGCTGGGAATCCTTGCAGGAAACTGGGCCACCCCAAACATTCTGTCTCCCCGAATGACAAGGTGGTCCGAGTTCCTGGCAGCCTACAACTACGGACTCATACACAAACCGGGTAAGAATATCTCCCATGCAGACGCCTTAAGCCGCTCGCCGCTACCGGAACCTGACACTGACCCAGCACCCACGACGACCACCCTCAGCAAAGAGACTCTACCCAACCTGCCCATAACCGTGTCAGACATTGCCCGAGAGACTAATAAAGACAAACGTCTGGCGCGGGTGTTGCATTGGGTAGAGAAAGGGTGGCCGGAAAGGGACAATGACGAGTCCGTCAAAACATTCCGAAACTGCCAAACAGAACTCTCGTTATTAAAAGGGTGCATACTATGGGGGGATAGGATGGTCATTCCAGAAAAGCTACAAGGGAAGGTTCTGGAACTGCTACACGAGGGGCACCCTGGCATCATTAGGACTAAAGCCCTGGCCAGAAGTTACGCTTGGTGGCCAGGGATGGACAAACAAATTGAGACCTGGGTAGCAAGGTGCCAACGATGCCAGGAAACTAGGCCAAGCCCACCCACAGCACCCGTCCTAGAGTGGGAAACCCCAAGGGAACCTTGGTCTAGGATTCACATAGACTTCGCCGGGCCCACAAAAGGACACACCTTCCTTATAACAGTAGACGCTAACTCCAACTGGCTGGAGGTGAGCAACCTGAAGACAACAACCACGGAGGCCGTGATCAAGGAACTCTACAAACTCTTTGCAATGCATGGCCTCCCAGACGTCGTCGTTTCCGACAACGGGCCCCAATTCACCTTGCTGGAATTCGAAAAATTCCTAGCGGAAAGGGGCATCCGCCACGTGCTGACAGCACCGGTGCACCCGGCAGCGAACGGTAGGGTGGAATGGATGGTGCAATTCACTAAGAAAACCATCCGGAAAATAGACCACGGGGAGATCCAGGAGAAAATAAACAAACTACTCTTCACCCAACACATAACCCCAAATACCACAACGAATAAGAGCCCAGCCGAACTATTAATGGGGAGGAAATTAAGGTCCCCACTCGACAGGTTACACCCCACGTATAACCCGGAGAAGCCCCCAGACTCAAACAGCAAACACCGAACTTTTGCACCAGGCGACCCCGTATACACAAGAAACCTGACGGGAGACCCACTATGGATACCGGCCGTCATCACACAAATAACAGGCCCACACTCGTACCGGCTACAAACAGCAGACGGACGAGCATGGAAACGCCACATCGACCAATTAAGGTCGAGGACTGCCAACCAAGAGACCACCGATGCACAAACAGGTGAAACCAACCCCCGCAACACAAACCAAGGGGGGAGGGAATACCCAGGGGACCAAAACCAAATAAGAATAAACCAGCCATACTTACCAGAAAGCAGCCATCACGACCCCTCGCCAGGTAGAGACAGCCAGGCCAGCTCGACCGACCCAGAAACACTGAGCGGGAGCGGCGAAACCCGCAGCTCAAACAACCCGGGAGGCCCAGGAGGGAGCTACGGAGAGCGGCCTGGCCCGACCGACCAACCGGTTCCCATGACGGCATCAGGAGCAACAGAGATCCCGACCAAACCAGCCGGGATCCAACCTACGACTGAGCTGCGCAGGTCCAGTAGGCTCAGACGGAGCCCCGCCTACCTACGTGACTACGCGATGTAAGGACTGAACCAAGAGGGGAGGGGTGTTCTGTCCCTAATTAGCATTCTTGAGATCCCCGCGCTTTGATTGGCCAAAGCGCGAGGCACTCTGATTGGTCAGGCGAGCCGCGCCGATTGGCTCGCTAAGAATCTCCCGCGATTGGTCCATTCAAATTGCGGGAGATTCAAAGCAGTGCCATTGGCCGTGGCCGCCGCAGCTGAAAGAATAAAAGCCGCGAAGAGCCAGTTCGGTTCCTACTTTAATAAAAGAGCATGATTTGAAGTCACCGACTCCTGGCATCATTTCACGGACACAACAGAAAAGAAAATCCTTATTGTTTGAAGAATAATTTACGATATTTATTTTCGCAATTGTTCACTAAAACAAAAACAAAAAAAAACATTCAGAGCAGTTTCAAACTGTTCACAATAATTAAGCTGATGGAACCATGCAAATTTTCAGTCATAAATATGGGCCTTCAGAGGAAAATAGTTTCTGTTCTTTTTTTTTTTTAAATCACCAGTGTCCCAGGAAATAAATCTCAGCTGTCAATTTTTATTACAACAAACAGAAGACCGGAGGATTGTTTTTTGTTTTAAACATATCTACTGTAAGGGATTGTATGTTACAAAAATTACCATTTCACTTACTGCAAAAAAAAGCAGAGGGGGAGAGGTGAGGCATTACCTGATAAAATTACCAATTGTAGAAATGCAAATAATTGTTCACCGTAGGATTCCAAGAAAGGATTCTCTTCTTCTACTGTGCATTAGAAGCAAAGATGTTTTTTTAAAAAATAAAAATCTTGTCTTTAAAATCATTTAGTGATTTCTTCCTTCCTCCCCACACCTTTCATTCAATTTTTTACACAATATTTGAAAAAGAAAGCTCTGGTGTATGAAATGTAACACCTTTACTTTTAATTCCCATTATGGCTAAATATGTGTATGGGAAGTTGACAAACAAAAGAGAATGGCAATATTATTCTCCCATTCAAATTCTCCTACGATTGGTATCTAAAAGTCCTCTTCTCTTAGGTAAACATTATTGTTATTACTATAAAATTTATGTTCTGGCCTGTCAGCTGCTAGCCCCTCCAGCAGCCAAACCAGATGAGGAAGGTAGCATGGGAGTCAGGGCCAGAATCAATTCAATCTGAGGGGGAAGAGGGAATGGAGCTGGCAGAGATAGAGATAGAGGTGGAGTCTGGGCTGTCTGTCAGCCCTCAGACAGGCAGTCAACAGCCTGGAGGTGGCTGATGAGGAAGAGAAGGAACAGCTGGGTCCAATGCCTCATGAACAGATACACAAAAGACAGAGGAGAGGAGAGCAGTGGAAATCTATTGGCCGATCCTTGGGACAGAAAAGCAAAGCCCCATCCTAGCTCTGGGGATAAAAGGCAGGGGGTGGAGATTAACAAATGTGACAGACAACTATTCATCTTCCTACCAGACAGACTTGTTAGCCTGCTGTGAGAGAGAGAGTGAGCTTTTTGCCAGGGTTGCTGGTGCTCCTAATAAAGGGGACATTTATTTAGCTGCAGAGGATTTGTTGTGCTTGGGAGCCAGCTCAGAACAATTTGTTGCCCATCTTGTGGTTTGAGGTGACTCTGAGCAGCAATCTATCAAGATTGGCATTTTGGTGTCAATTTTGTCCATTTATTGCATCTCTCTCTTAATACAGATTGTTTAGCCCATCCAAGAAATGGAACAAAAATAATGGTATATAGTGTTTTCAGAAGCATCCATATTTACATTACAGAGGTAATGCATTTTCTTCATAATCCTTCATCAAAAAGAGTAGGTAATAGAACAATTTGCCTTTTCCCTCCACCCAAAAGTAAAATAAAAGTGTTTTATGCTAGCACATTCAGTAATATATCTGAGGATACTACTGAACTTGTGCTTAAAGCTATATCTCTAATAAAGTAGCTCTATTATTGCACCTTCTGAATGAACTTGGATAAATCACATAGTGCTTTTGCAAAATAACATCTTAAAGAGCTTTCTGTCTTCTTTCTTTTCTAATTTTTTTGTTAACAGAAGAATAAGTGCATGCATTGAAGAACATAAGAACTCAATCAAAAAGGAAGAACTGACCTCTTCCCTGGTCCAACACCTCAAAGCCACAGGACATGAGATTGACTTTAAAAATACCAGAACTATTGCCAAAACCGAACACTTCAGCAGCAGAATCATCAGAGAAGCCATAGAGATAGAAAAACGCCCACACAGCATGAATAAATGAGATGATACCTCCCGCCTACCAGCCATTTGGAAACCTGCCCTCATGAACAGACGAGTACCTAACATGAAGAAGGACATCAGACCCACACCCCTGAGAGCCACACAAGATGCCACCACCACACTTCCATGTAGAAAGCAGACTCACACCCACACAGAAGATGAGACATGACCATGGACCAGAAGCCGCATTGCAGCTGCCTCACTACCCACTTCAAACCCCTCTGAGCCATACATGAAGTGAACTGACCCCCACCATGAAGATGCAGCACGACCACGAACTCAAAGCCAAACAGCAAGATCACAGCTCACCAGCTCAAATCCCCCAGCAACTAAGACTAACCTGAGCACAACCAAGCCCCCACCTGAACAGAACACGCCTCCAGCCAATCAGAACACAGCCAAAACCCCAACCAATCAGAACACAGCCAAACCCCCAACCAATCAGAACACACCCCCACGCAATCAGAACACAGCCAAGCCCCACCCAATCAAGTCACACCCCCACTAGCAGTTAAAAGGAAGAAGCAGCTGCAAGCTCATATCACTCTGAGAAGCACAGAGCTGAAGACCAAGCCTGAAGATGATGAATGAGACTTCATCGAAGCGTTGCCTAGATACTTCCAATCTTACGCGGGAGAAAACCCGAATAACCAAAGATCCATATATATATATATATATTTTCTTAAGTTTTCGCGGGTACTTTCATGTATGGCATTCAGCTTTGTTCGGGTATTTTCCCACGTCATAGTAGTAGTGCTTTTAAAGTTGTAGCAACGTTTCAGCAGAATCTCATCTGCCATCATCAGGCTTTTGTATAGTGTATATATAGATACAGATATAGTATATATAGATGTAGTATATATAGATATAGTATACATAGGTACAGATACAGTATATATAGATATAGATATTGATATGTATGTCCACCTTTGTGTTTCACTCTCAGAGGTGGGAGAAAAGGAGCAAAACGGTGATCACCCCAGTAGAAATTTCCAAGAAACAGAAGGATATTTTAATTTTTTTCTCTTTCAAGATTCAGTAAATTTGTGATAATGCCCATTAATGAAAATATTCATGGAATCACCAGTCCCACAGTAGGCATTATAAAGACTCATATCGTGAGACATCTCCTTCATGGTGAAAACTCTGAGCTGGAAATTTCAGGAGATCAATATATTTCCCATCGCAAAGAAGATTTTTAGATCTAAGCATGTTGGTTAAAGCAACAGATTACTTTATATAAACAAAACCAAATCTCTGATATTCAAGGATATTTTCCCATATTCTAAATATATTAAATATAATATAGAGACAATTTAGTCCTGGTGCTTATTAACATCTCCACTGAGAATGACAAAACTGAAGTCAAAATATTCTCAGAGATAAGCCATAGGAAACTGCATTTTATTTGGGAGGGGGGTACTGACACATAGCATTTATAGGGGTGTTCTAATAAAATCTTTTCAGACCCCCAAATCAAGGAAGAAAATATTTAATTTGATAGTTTGTTCCGGTAGGTTGAAAAATCCAGATGCCCAGTAGATGGCAGCAAAGAGATAGAGAAATTGTCACACTCTGCTTGTCTCAAGTTTGACAGCCCACATCTTGTACTACAATGGAAGACAAATGAAGATTTTGTCTGACAATATATATGTGTAATAAGTCCCAGGAAATCTCATGATTTGAAAGACTTCTCAACATCTGCATGTCACTTATTGTCTACCTTGAGCAAAATATCAAGCCACTTCTCGTAGAAGTTCATTGCTCTTTTTTATCTTTAAATGCCACACATCAAAGGTTATATTTGTTATCTTTTTAAAACATCTTCAAGGAGAAACCTGCTTTTTGGCAGACAATCTGATGTTTCATATCTTGCATTCTATTTTAAAAATGGACACACAAGAAAATCATTCTGCTGGGCCTTATCAGTGGTCACGTCTGAGTGGCTACAATAGGACCCATTCTGTACATTTCTTTTGTTTGTCAGAACTGGTCATATGTTGTCTCCACCCATGAGGGTTGCAGTCACCAGTATTATGATGGATGGATATCTAAAACTAAAATAGGGGACTGCAAATTAGATCAGCATTTTTAGCTGCATTTGCAGATTTGGGCATTTTGCATAAAGCATGTTGATTCTTCCTCACCTAACTCAAAATCCTCCAAAATAAATATGTAAATGGGGGATTTTAAAAAATATTTTGACATGCAAATGTTCAGATAAAAAAGTAAAACAAACAAACAAATATGTGTACCATAGAAAACTCATTTTAAAGGTATAAAGATCTAAGAAGAGACTAGACAGACACTTAACCTAAATAATATATTTTCTCCTGATTGAGCAGGGGGCTGGACTAGAAGGCCACCAAGGTTCATTCTAACTCTGTTATTCTATTCTATTCTATTCTATTCTATTCTATTCTATTCTATTCTATTCTTGTATCCAATAAATCCAAGTATATACTAGAGAAAATTTCTTTTAAGAATGAATTTAATAAGAAATATATATAAATTTTAACAGGATTTACTGTACAAAGAATACAGGAGAAAATGATACAAACTTCCACACATATATTTCCTTTTTTAATTCCTTCATTTTTATTCTTGGAAAGCTGTAAACATTACACAGAGATCAAGTATGTCCTTAATTCTTGTAGACTAAGTCCTAACTTATGCCAGGAGTTTGATTCTGACTGGCTGATCATTGACTTAGCCTTCCATTCTTACAAAGTCAGTAAAATGAGGACCAAGATCATTGGGGGCAGCATGCTGACTCTGTAAATCACTTAGAGAGTGCTGGGACGCACACACACACAGAGGCACCAGCACATATTAAAACAACCCTTCTCCAAACACAAACATGCATACTGCATATTTAACTGATATTTGATTCTAAATGGTCCAGATACTTTCAAGAAAAGCTCTTACACCATTCAATTTCAATTGTAGTCATCAGGAAGCTCAGAAATCTCAATTTCTGAATCAAAATTGGATTAGGATTCTCTGTGAGGGAGATGGGCGGTTCTTATATATGATAAAAAAACAAATGAATAAAATGTGGGATCCTGGATCAAACCAATGGTTTGATGAATGGAGGAGACGCTTCAAAGGCTACAGTGGGCTACTTTGCTAAATCAAGAGTCACAATAAGCAACTTGTTCATTCTGTCAATCCTGCACTTTTGACATCTAGTAACCTTTCAGAATTAAGTCTCCAACAAGACTGCAGACATCACTGATCTCTCTGTAGGCAGAGGTGGTATTCAGTAGCTTCTGACCATTTCTGGAGAAGCGGTAGCGGAAATTTTGAGTAGTTCGTAGAACCAGCAAATACTGTTGTGTATGCAATATGATTAATAAAGTGTGAGCTTGGAGTAAGTGCAGGGTTCTGGCCCTGCACTTCTGATTGGCTGTTAAGCGGCCAGACTGGATTGGCTCATTCCGGGGAATCCAATTGGCCCTTAACAGAGAGTTCTTATTGGTTATAAAAGCTAGCGTTCCCAGCTTGTTATTGGTTAAACGTTACAAGGTTTGCCTATATAAGGCAGGTTTTACTGCTGTTAAATGAGCAAGTCACGATGTAAATAAAGAGCTGAAGTTCACTATTGTCTCCATTCTTTCTCACCCGTGCTCCAAACGTAACACTGGCTACGAGGGTGGGATGTGGAGACATCTGAACCAATGAAACTTTGAAGAACACTGAGCACGTGACAGACGATGGAACCATGTCTGGCGACATTGTACCACCTGCTCCGTTCGACTCAATACAAGAAGACTGGGAGTCTTACATGGATCGTTTCCAAATGTTCCTAGAGACGAACAACTTAAAGGACGCCACAGCTGGGAAGAAACGGGCGGTGTTCCTAATGCATTGCAGTCCAACCATATTTAAGATGGCTAAAGCACTAGCCAAACCCCGAGAAGTGATGGATTGGGACGACCTCGAACCTATCCTGCGAGAGCACTACGTCCCGACCGTGCCTACGCTCGTGAGACACCACGAGTTTTATCAAAGAAGCCAGCGAAAGGGAGAAAGCGTGGCTGACTTCATAGCAGACCTCCGAAATTTGGGAGGCCTCTGCGCATTCACCGATCTAGAAGAAGCACTAAGAGATCACATAGTTCTGGGATTAGATGCAACAGGTGTCCAAAGCAAGCTGATGGCAAAAGGCAACATCAGCCTTGCCGACGCCATTGCTGATGCTACCGCAGCGGAAGCAACCAAGAAGTCACCTGCACAACTATGCCGAAACCGCACTCCGGTACCACCACAAGCCAGCGAAATCTCACCTAGTTCAGAAGGGCAGCTCGCAACAACGCACCACAAGGACCTCTCTTCATTGTCAGACAGCGACGAAGAAGGGGTCCATCGACTGCAGTCCGACCGGGACCCTTGCCTGAAGCTCTTACGCCCTTGCACTGGCTGTGGAGCCAACCATGCCAGATCCGAATGCAGATTCCGCGACGCACTCTGCCATGAGTGCGGGAAACGAGGCCACATCGGACAGGTCTGCCGCAGCTTGCCAGGACCCAGCCAGGCCTCAAAAGGGGCTAACTATCACCAATCGACAGGAAACTGTCCTGTAAGGCGAGAGCCAGTAAACCACTCCTACAGAAATCAAGCTTTGCAGAGAGAGGAGGCTCACCATACTATCACTATCGGTCACGCCTCAGCCTTGGACACTAAGAAAATCCGAGTCACGGTCGCCATCGAGAACCAGCCTTGCCACATGGAGGTCGACTTGGGATCGTCCCTCTCGATGGTGTCTTGGAAGACACTCAAGCAACTCATTCCCACAATTCAACGCCAAGATCTCCATTTCCAACGCCTCATCCTCAAGGACTACCAGGGGAATCGAATTCCCGTCGTCGGGTCCTGTAGAGTCCGAGTCTCCTTCAAGAAGCACACAGTGTACTTACCTTTAATGGTCATCGATAGAGATAGGCCTAGCCTACTGGGCCTCCAAAGGTTCGCGCCACTCGGCATTGAAGTGGCCGGTGTAAACCGAGTCGGTGGCTGTGACTGAGAGGAAGACCTTATCTCTGAGTTCAGGGACATCTTCGTGGACAGCTTGGGTGAGTACAAGGGGACCCCGATCTCATTCAGCTTAGATCCAAAAATAGCTCCCATTCGCCTAAAGCCCCGTCGAGTTCTGTTTGCCTTAAAATCAAAAATCGACGAACAACTCGACAAACTGATGGCTCAGGGGGTGTTGGAGCCCATTGATCACTCCCCGTGGGAAACCCCTATTGTAACACCCATTAAGCCAGACGGGTCAATCCGAATTTGTGGGGATTACCAGGCCACTTTGAAACACGCCCTGCAGCAGAACGCATATACAGTTCCGGTGGTGCAGCACCTCCTCCATTCCTTGGGGGGTGGGAAAGTTTTCGCTAAATTGGATTTAGCTCAGGCATATCAGCAATTACCAGTAGATGAAAAAATGGCACAGGCCCAAACTATTGTGATGCACCGATATGCCTTTAAATGTACCCGACTGCAATTCGGAGTAAGTGTAG
Organism: Hydrophis major; assembly: GCA_033807585.1. Lineage (NCBI taxonomy): Eukaryota > Metazoa > Chordata > Lepidosauria > Squamata > Elapidae > Hydrophis > Hydrophis major. Next base: position 20,047,407 of record CM066333.1, read on the forward strand.
CCCTGGGGATCTTTCAGAGCCTTATGGAAAGGTTATTGCAAGGGATCAAGGGCGTGGTCCCCTATTTTGACGATTAATTGCAGCCCCTACAAAAAAAATCTTACAGGACCGGTTAAAATTAGTCCTAAAAAAATTCCAAGAGGCTGGTCTTAAGGTTAAAAAAAAACAAATGTAAATTGTGTACTGACAGTGTTGAGTTTTTAGGGTACCTGATTGATAGCCAGGGCATTCACCCTACTGAAAGTAAATTAAAAGTGATCAAAAATGCTCCCAGGCCACGAAACAAGGCCGATCTCCAGGCGTTTCTAGGCCTCATCAATTTTTATAATGTATTTTTACTGCACAAAGCAACTGTCGCTGAACCATTACACCGATTGTTAGATAAAAAAGCAAATTGGTTATGAGATTACCATGAAGAACAGGCATTCCGAAATTTTAAAAAACTGCTCACTTCTGACTATGTACTCATGCAGTATAACGAGACTTTGCCGTTAGTTATAACCTGTGATGCATCGCCTTTTGGGGTGGGTGCCATTTTGAGCCACGTACTGCCAAATGGGAATGAAGCCCCTGTTGCAAATTTTTCAAAGACTCTTTCAAAAATGGAGCGGAACTATGGACAAATTGATAAAGAAGCCCTCGCAATTGTCTCAGCTGTGAAAAGATTTCACGAATACGTGTATGGTTTTTACTATTGTGACTGACCACAAGCCTTTATTGGGGATAATAGCTGGAGATAAGCCAACTCCCTACATATTATCCCCTAGGATGACCCGATGGTCAGAATTCTTAGCTGCTTATAACTATCGGCTGCAATACCGCCCGGGGAAGGCCATTCACCACGCTGACGCATTGAGCCGAGCACCACTTCCAGAGACTCTCGACGATCTGGCACCAACGGTAACCACGTTGCAAATCGAAGAGCTCAACTCGCCACCACTTACCGCCTGAGATATCGCGAGAGAAACCAAACGCAACCACACCCTAGCACGAGTCCTAGGCTGGGTAGAACGCGGATGGCCATTGGACCAGTTATCAGATGACTTCACACCATTCAAGTCTCGACAGACCGAACTCTTCTTTCAGAAAGGCTGTGTCATCTGGGGCGATAGAGTCATTATTCCAGAATGGCTCCGAAAAGTGCTGCTGAGAACTTTGCATGATGGCCACCCCGGCATCGTGCAAATGAAAGCCCTTGCACGAAGCTACGCATGGTGGCTGGGCATTGACAAGCAAATCGAACAGTGGGTTAAAGCTTGTCCCAAATGCCAAGAAGTCAGCAACGCCCCACCAAAAGCCATGCCTACTGAATGGGAGACACCATGTGGACCCTGGTCCCGAATTCACCTGGACTTCGCGGGGCCAACCAAGGGCCACACCTTCCTGCTTACCGTCGATGCCTACTCGAATTGGCTCGAAATTCATCACATGACGACTACAACCTTCGAGGCGGTTATCAAAATTTTAAACAGACTATTTGCAACCCACGGATTACCAGACATCCTGGTATCCGATAACGGCCCACAATTTACTGCACTCGCATTCGAGCAGTACCTCGCTGACCGCGGCATCCGCCATGCGCTCACCTCGCCTGTGCATCCTGTGACGAATGGCCGAGCAGAACGCATGGTCCAATTTGTGAAGAAAACCTTGCAAAAGGTAGACTACGACAACATTGACGACAAGGTCAACCAAATCCTCTTCTTGCAACACATCACCCCACATAGCATCACCAACAAAACTCCCGCTGAGCTGCTAATGGGGCGAAAGCTCCGCTCCCACCTTGACCGGTTGCACCCCGTGTATGAACCAGAGAAACCACTAGGATCCAGCGGTCGCTGTTGCACCTTCCAGGTAGGAGACCTGGTTTATGCAAAAAACCTATCAGGCGACCCGTTGTGGGTGGAAGCTACAGTAGTACATGTAACCGGCCCTAGATACTACCTCGTGCAATGCCTTGATGATAAACTTTGGAAACGGCATATTGACCAATTACGGTCGCGGCTTGCAGCGGCCAGTTTGCAACTCCCCTATGACCAAACTGGGGGGAGGTACGGAAGAAGATGAAGCCCTAGGAAACCCGTTCGAAGGAAACGACAATTTGATAGAAACTCAGGAAGTGGAGCAGGAGAGAGAAACGTTTGCACCTCAGGGAATTGCGGAAAATGTGGGCAACAACGTAGAAGTGAACTCTGAACCAGAGACAGCCCCACTGCCAGACAATGATCTACCTCAGCAGGATTGCAACCAGCCAATACAATGAAAATCAAAGAGACTAAAAAGGCAACCGTCCTATTTATGGGACTATGTAACTGCGCTCTGAACTAAGGAACCAGGGGGAAGGGGTGTTGTGTATGTAATATGATTAATAAAGTGTGAGCTTGGAGTAAGTGCAGGGTTCTGGCCCTGCACTTCTGATTGGCTGTTAAGCGGCCAGACCGGATTGGCCCGTCCCGGGGAATCCGATTGGCCCTTAACAGAGAGTTCTTATTGGTTATAAAAGCTAACGTTCCTTGCTTGTTATTGGTTAAACGTTACAAGGTTTGCCTATATAAGGCGGGTTTTACTGCTGTTAAATGAGCAATTCACGATGTAAATAAAGAGCTGAAGTTCACCGTTCAGAAACTTGTCTCCATTCTTTCTTGCCCATGCTCAAACTTAACAAATACCATCTCTGACTTACCCTGCCCCCAACTGTTCTCTGCCTCCCAAGTCCCAGCTGATCAGTTGGATCTTCTTTTGTTGCTCTGCATAGGGGAACAGAGCTGGAAAGCAGGTTAATGGGGTAGGGAGGAAATGGAATTTTGCAGTTCCCCTGCCATGCCTACCAAGCCACACCCACCAAGACACCCCAAGACATGCCACAGAACCAGTAATAAAAAAAAAATTAAATCCCACCACTGTGACTGTAAAGATTATATTTGTCTGCGGTGTTCTGACCAAGGCTTCCTGAGACAGTAACAATCACACATTGTTTCCAAAAATCTTATTTTTATTTCAATGGCTGTGAATTATATGCATTCACAGCCCATAATGAGTCCCAAACAGTTTATGAATAATCCAACAGAGGTCTGCCACAGTCTTTCGGGATAAGGCTGATAAGTATCCACCTTTATCTTCCTTGAAATGCTGCCAGCAACTAAATTGCCAATTAGCTGTACCAGGCCAAATGGAGCACAAAGTCAACAGGGAGCTTCAGAGCTTAAACTGACCAGAACAAACAAAGTTGCTTCCTGCAAAGGCTCATTTGCTTTTCCTTTATGTCTTATGGGAAGGGCCAATCATCTCCAAGCCTTACTCCTGAGCCATCCCTTTTGTCTCAGCAACTCTTGCCTTCTTACAGCTCTGCACAAGTGCACAGTGGGAACAGGCTCCCCCTGTTTCTCTGCTTCACTGTTGTCAGATTCTGGAGGCTCCGGAGTTAGCATGTAACTCTCAGATGGCCCTGGCCCCATCTCTGTGCCAGATACAGATCCCTTGTCTGAGCTCTCCCCAGACTCCAGGATGGCTCATGTTCCTCCCCATTGTCCAACTCTGCTACCAGCTCGGCAGGCCGTCAGTGGACCACAACATGCAGCCTGAATGTGGCAAGGTGGAATCTGGCCTGTTGAGATTTTGATTTTGCTTCTATCAGTGCACAATTCCTTCTGTGAAGCTGTGAAAAGTCCATTGGAAGACTATTAGAATATATTGAACATGAATATTCCCCAGCAGGAAAGACAGTTATGAAAAAACAGAATTGCAGTTCAGTGAAGGATGTTTCTGCAATATCTATTAGTGTTAAGAGACCAGAGTGAAGAGACCTCCCAGCCATATCTGTGTGAAATTCATATTCCAGTAAGGAAACAAGCAATGTTCATTGGAGCGCAACTACGATATGAAAGTTTAAAATGACATCCAATGAGTAAGAAAGGTTTTTCAAAAATAAGCACACATCCAATTTCACACCTAGCCTGAAATCCCACACCAGAGTTAAAATGGCAGTAGTTTTTTTTGAATGGATTAAACCACTTTTGATTGATATTTTCTCTTGGTGATTGCAAAAAAATATGGTTAACAACAAAAGAATATCATGGAGGCCTTTCATACAGGGCACTATACAAATTATTATTTATTATTTACTTGTTAAATTTACAGGCAGTCCTCGACTTACAACTGTTCATTTAGTGACCATTCAAATAACCATGGCACTGAAAAGAGTGACTTATGACTTTTTCACACCATTGCAGCATCCCCATGGTCACATGATCAAAATTCAGATGCTTAGCAACTGGTTCCTATTTGTGATGGTCACAGTATCCTGGGGTCACGTGATCCCCTTTTGCAACCTTCTGACAAGCAAAGTCAATGGGGAAGCCAAGATTCATTTCACAATAAGTTTACTAACTTATCAGCTGCAGTGATTCACTTAATAACAATGGCAAAAAAAGTCATAAAATGGGGCAAATCTCACTTAACAAATGTTTCACTTTAGCAACAGGAATTTTGGGCTCAGTTGGGGTTGTAAGTTGAGGACTACCTGCACTCTTAAGGATATCAGATCTGGGAGGCAAAAATCCAATTGCCCACCAGGAAAGCATCAAAGTGATGGAGAAGAGCCAAAGCTTTCCCTGCTACTTAGTGAACTCTCACATTTTTGCACACTAGATTTGATGGTTCTAGTTGAAAGTAAGCATACAACGATTAAAAGATTCATTTCAAACATTCTTGGGCAGGCCTACAATAACCATTTTCTTCTCTCAACTATTTTGTCCAATTTTAAAGGGAAAAAGAAACCTCATGTTATTTCCTCTTGAGATACCATCACAACTTTAATTACTAGTTTGTCATCCTCCCTTAGGGACAGCTTTCTGTTGTCATCTCATTGCCAGTTGCATTCCCTTATCAGCTCTTTTTCTTCAGCTTCTTGGCTTTCTCCTGAGTATCTCAGTTCCATCACAATGTGGCCCACCACACATCCTCTATAATTGTTTTCCCTCTAGGCTTGACACAGCTCATCTAGATGATATTTTTCTCTCAAAAATTTGTTGTTGTTGTTGTTTAACCTCCTGCATGTTGGAAAAATATCATGGGCCAAAATCATGGCAATCATAGATGGTTAGATGTGGCATCTGCTCATCCAAATCTCATGCTCTGTGCTTATACGAAAATTATTCCCTCCACATTTAATCAGCACTAAAAAGGAGAATTTTTTTAGAAAACAGAAAAGGTTAGTTAAATAAAAAGTGTGAGATCAACAGAAAGAAATATTGTTAAGAAAAGGTCAGCAATTTTAAAGGTCATATTAAATAATAATACAGGGAGGGCAATTTTTAACCTCTCCCGTTAATTTTAAATTCACAGGGAAAGAGTATTTCATGGGAAATTTGTCATTTAGGGAAATAAATAAAAAAAGATAGAATAGCTTGATAGTGTTCAGTGCATCTTATTTTTCATTCCTTTAACAGATCCCTAACAGAGAGAGAGAGAGAGAGAGAGAGATCTCAGCAGGTAACGGCATCTGACCAATTTTGGCTGATATATAAATCTAAACAGCATCGAATTATACTTGAAGAGACCATTGTGGTAGGCTATTCTAAGAAGTCAAACAAACATCCCAGAAGGATGTAGCAAACTACATCTGCACCATTCCAAGAAAACTCCCAGATGTCTCAAGGAGTCAAGCCTGACTCAAGGACCATTTTACTTTAACCTTTTTGTAAGTTATCCCCACAATATTGGTTTTAAAGGGTAAGCCTTTTCACAAAAGCAAAATGAGTCATGGACTAAAAAGGAAGAAATAAATGTTAAAGATACGCGTTTTAACTAAGTCAAATACTCTGAACTTTGATTATTTGAATTATTGATTTGAAGATTTAGGACCAGTGCCCACAGCGCAATTGTTTCAATGCAAATACAGCAAAGCTTTACATTGAAATCTATGGAGATTTTCAGTCATCCAGGTTGTCCCAAAGGTGCTTTAAAAGAAAAAGGCAACTGGACTTTTCTGTTTTTCCTTGAAGACATTTTGCTTCTCATCCAATACGCTTCTTCAGTTCTGACTAAATGGTGGAGAATGGGAGGATTTATATTCCTTGAAGTCATCTGATCATTAGCACTCGCTCTGAGATTTGCTGAGGCCACTTGGGAGGTTTATTTGTACCCTCGGCCACCTGAATAGTGTAAATGGGTGTGGAAGCACACTATTCAGGTGACTCTTAGGGCACAGATTAATCTCCCAGTGGCCTTAATGGCTCTCAGAGAGAGTACTAACGATCAGATGATTGTAAGGAGTATAAATCATTCCATTCTCCACTATTTAGTCAGGACTGAAGGAGATTCATTGATGAGAAGTGAAACATCTTCAAGGGAGGAGTGAGGGCAATATTTTCTCTATCTACACAGGTTACATCCTATGTGGTGTTTTCAGTTATACTGGCTACCAGGACATGGTATTGATTGATTTATTGATTGGTTTCATCCATATTAGGAATTATTAGACAAATGTAATTACTGCACTCAATGAATATTGAAGCCAGCTTTATGGTTTTATGTGCCCATTCTGTAAGGTTGGCTGGATCCTTCTATCTACAATAAATAATATATTTATGTTGACTTTACTACCTATAATGGTCAGCTATCTATTTTGGGGGGAAAAACATGAACAACATGAGCCCTTCAAGTTTTGCAAAACTATAAATGCCAATATTCTTCAACATTGGTCCATCTGGTAGGGGGTGTTGGGCACTATGATTCAGCAGCAACTGGGAAATTATTGGTTTCCAGGGACAAAGAAAAAATCTGGTTTATGGTTTTCATAATGTGCTTATAAACATTATGTTCCCATTTTAATATTGTATCAAATCCTTGATACTGTTTGAGCAATTGAATCAGATTCAAGGTTTTCATAGTAAATAATTAAAACAGGTTTTGTTCCAATCATCTTTTTTTTTCCCCAAATATACAGTGCAGCCATAGTTAAGTAGATTTATAGGATATATCGCTAGTCAGTAGTAAACTAAATTCTATGGGACCTATTGTCTCTTAATGATGAAAAGGATTATATTATTTCAATACACACACACACACACACACACACCCTGTGCAGATTTAAAAGTGCCCATTAAATTCCCAGTTGCTTAGTTACTCATCACAAAGTATAGGGTCAAAACCTTAAAAACTAATTAAACATAAAATGAAAATGATGGTTTTTTTGTTTTTTAAAATAATGTTTATTTATTTGCTTGTTAGATTCATCTGTCCCCTCCTCCAATTCTCAGCAACTTTGGGAAGTATATAAATTGTTAAAAACATTAAAACAGGAAAACAACCCAAAACAAGAAAGAACAACAATGGCAGAGATAATAAACGTAATAAATGCTTTTCTGGAAAAAATAGGAAGAAGAAGGAATATTCCATTTAGAGAGCTAGTATGGTCAAGTGGTTAAGTCACTAGGTCAGAAATGAGACTTAAACTCTCATTTTAGCCATGAAAGCTAATTAGATGACTTTGGGTCAATTAACCTCTCTCAGTTGAATCTTCCTCAAAGGGTTGTTACGTGGGGAAAATAGAAGGAGGATAAGTTGCCTCCTTGGGTTATTTGTGAAAATAATAAAGATGGGACAGTAAATAAAGAAACAAACTCAGTCAGAGAAGAAGAAGAGGAAGAGGAAGAGGAGGAGGAGGAGGAGGAGGAAGAAGAAGAAGAAGAAGAAGAAGAAGAAGAAGAAGAAGAAGAAGAAGAAGAAGAAGAAGGAGAAGGAGAAGGAGAAGGAGAAGGAGAAGGAGAAGGAGAAGGAGAAGGAGAAGGAGAAGGAGAAGGAGAAGGAGAAGGAGAAGGAGAAGGAGAAGGAGAAGGAGAAGGAGAAGGAGAAGGAGAAGGAGAAGGAGAAGGAGAAGGAGAAGGAGAAGGAGAAGGAGAAGGAGAGAGAAGGAGAAGGAGAAGGAGAAGGAGAAGGAGAAGGAGAAGGAGAAGGAGAAGGAGAAGGAGAAGGAGAAGGAGAAGGAGAAGGAGAAGGAGAAGAAGAAAGGGAAATTCATTCAGGCTAGCCAAAGACCTGGTTAAAGAGGCAGAGCTCCACAGCCTTTTGAAATACTAGTTAGATGGGAATCATGTGAATCTCAGGGAGAAACAAAACCTGAATATTATTTAAGTTATTTTTGAAACCATATATTATCAACATGTTAAAGCATAATATACAAACAAGATATTTCATAGACTGCAAAACATAAAATTGTGCAAAAAGTCTAATATACATAAGGAATTATATCATCAGTAAAAAGGCATTATATATATATATATATATATATATATATATATATATATATATATATATATATATATATATATATATATATATATATATATATGGATCTTTGGTTATTCGGGTTTTCTCCCGCGTAAGATTGGAATTATCTAGGCAACGTTTCGATGAAGTCTCATTCATCATCTTCAGGCTTGGTCTTCAGCTCTGTGCTTCTCAGAGTGATGTGAGCTCGCAGCTGCTTCTTCCTTTTAACTGCTCCTGGGGGTGTGACTTGATTGGCTGGGGGCTTGGCTGTGTTCTGATTGGATGGGGGGGTGTTCTCATTGGTTGGGGGTTTGGCTGTGTTCTGATTGGTTGGGGGGTTGGCTGTGTTCTGATTGGCTGGAGGCGTGTTCTGTTCAGGTGGGGGCTTGATTGTGCTCAGGTTAGTCTTAGTTGCTGGAGGGTTTGAGCTGGTGAGCTGTGATCTTGCTGTTTGGCTTCGAGTTCGTGGTCGTGCTGCATCTTCATGGTGGGGGTCAGTTCGCTTCATGTATGGTTCAGAGGGGTTTGAGATGGGTAGTGATGCAGCTGCAGTGCGGCTTCTGGTCCGTGGTCGTGTTTCATCTTCTGTGTGGGTGTGAGTCTGCTTTCTATGTGGAAGTGTGGTGGTGGCATCTTGTGTGGCTCTCAGGGGTGTGGGTCTGGTGTCATTCTTCATGAAGATGCAGCACGACCACGAACTCGAAGCCAAACAGCAAGATCACAGCTCACCAGCTCAAACCCTCCAGCAACTAAGACTAACCTGAGCACAATCAAGCCCCCACCTGAACAGAACACGCCTCCAGCCAATCAGAACACAGCCAACCCCCCAACCAATCAGAACACAGCCAAACCCCCAACCAATGAGAACACCCCCCCATCCAATCAGAACACAGCCAAGCCCCCAGCCAATCAAGTCACACCCCCAGGAGCAGTTAAAAGGAAGAAGCAGCTGCGAGCTCACATCACTCTGAGAAGCACAGAGCTGAAGACCAAGCCTGAAGATGATGAATGAGACTTCATCGAAACGTTGCCTAGATAATTCCAATCTTACGCGGGAGAAAACCCGAATAACCAAAGATCCACATACAAATACCCGCGAGAACCTCAGAAAACAAATATATATATATATATATATATATATATATATATGTTTTCTGAGGTTCTCGCGGGTATTTGTATGTGGATCTTTGGTTATTCGGGTTTTCTCCCGCGTAAGATTGGAAGTATCTAGGCAACGTTTCGATGAAGTCTCATTCATCATCTTCAGGCTTGGTCTTCAGCTCTGTGCTTCTCAGAGTGAATAACCAAAGATAGATAGATAGATAGATAGATAGATAGATAGATAGATAGATAGATAGATAGATAGATAGATAGATAGATAGATATATGTCTGGCATTCAGCTTTGTTCGGGTATTTTCCCACGTGGTGCTTTTAAAGTTGTAGCAACGTTTCAGCAGAATCTCATCTGCCATCATCAGGCTTCTGTATGGTGTTTGTCTTGAGTCAGACTTTTACAGTGGTTTCAGATTTAAATTTGGGGCAGCCTATTGCTGTGTCAGAATGGTTTTTTCTTCCTCCTGATTGGTTGAGAGTCTTGGTCTGTGTTTATTGGTCTTGGAGTGTGCTGTGTTCTGCTACTAATATCTTCTGTCTGTTTTTTTGGGGGGGGGCTCTTTTTGTATCTTGATTGGCTGGCAACATTGTGTTACTTTATTGGAGGCCTTTAGTGCAGCTTGGCTTCGGGTAAATGGACGGCTATCATTCGTTAGGAAGCTGGGTTTCATCTGGGTGCCTGGTTGGGGTGTGTTTGAGCTGGAGGTATCAGGGGGGATCTGTTTGTGCCCAGGTGTTTGTGGGGATTTTTTTGTTTATGAGTGCAGGCTTCCAAATGATTGACAGCCTGATGGAATCATCTCTTCTGTTCATGCTTTCTGGTCTTTTTTCAATCTCTATGGCTTCTCTGATGATTCTGTGGCTGGGATTTTCTATGGTGGCTAGGGTTTTGGTGCCATTGAAGTTGATGTTATGACCTGTGGCTTCCATGTGTTGGACAAGTGAGGAAGTGTGTTCCAGCTTTTTGACTGCATTTTTGTGTTCATCCAGGCGGGTGCTTATTCTTCTATTGGTCTGTCCAATGTATGTGGCCGGGCATGATGCACAGGGGACTTCATATATGCCTTGGTTTTCCAGGTCAATTTTGTCTTTGGGGTTCCTGAGGATGGCTGCTATTTTTCTGTCTGTTTTGAAGGCAGTCTTGATGTGGTGTCTGTATAGAATCTTACTAATTTTGTCTGTAGTGCCTCTTATGTAGGGCAGGACAGCTGTTCCATGGGTCTGTTCATCTTCTGGGTCTCTATTATGTCTCAGTGTGCTTTTGTGGATCAAGTTGGTGATTTTGCTTTTGTGGAAGCCGTTGGCTGTCAATATTTTAGTCAGGGTGCATAGTTCAGTCTTAATGTGTGTCTTGTCTGCCAGGCGTTTGGTTCTAGTAATTAGTGTTTTAGCCACGGAGTTTATCTGTGCTGGGTGGTGGTGGGATTGGGCGTTGAGGTAGCGGTTAGTGTGTGTTTTCTTCTGGTATATGGTGTGTCCTAGTGTGCCATCTGTTTTCTTGTAGATTAGTACATCTAGGAATGGTAGTTGTTTGTTTGTTTCTGTTTCCATGGTGAACTTGATTTTGGGGTGTGCGCTGTTTAGGTGTGTTAGGAAGTTGTTTAGGTTTTCTTGTCCATGGGGCCAAATCACGAATGTGTCATCGATATATCTTAACCATAGTTTGGGTTTGAGTATGGCATTGGCCAGGGCTCTGGATTCGAATTCTTCCATGAACAGGTTTGCAATGACAGGTGACAGTGGTGATCCCATGGGGGCTCCTTCAATTTGTTTGTATCTTTGTCCTTTGTATATGAAATATGTGTTGGTTAAGCAGTGTTCTGTTAGTTCCATGAGGTGTTTAGCTGGTTGGTATTTATTTTTGATGATTTCGAGGGTCTCTTTTATCGGGACTTGAGTGAATAGTGAAACCACGTCAAAACTTACAAGCAGATCTTCTTGCTCCACGTGTAGATCTTTGATCATTTCCAAGAAGTGGTATGAGTTTTGTACATGAGAAGCTGCTGTTTCAGCATGGGGCTGTAGCTCTTTTGCTAGGTGTTTAGCTAGGTTTTGTAGTGGTGCTCCTCTGGAACTGACTATGGGTCTGAGAGGTATGCCTTCTTTGTGTATTTTTGGGAGGCCGTATAGTTTGGGACATCTGGAAGATTTATCTCTGGGTATGATCGTGTGTTGGATCTCTGAGTATGATCATGTGTTGGATCTACTGCATATGTGCAGTAGAATCCAGCCTAACTAAATTAAATACAGATGAAGCTGATAAAATAAGACACCAAGTTACCAACATCCTATGCACAAGCAAACCACCCAAAAGCAACTTGCAGCAAAATGAAATTAAAGTGCTACAAACCCTGAAAAGAGACAGCAGTATAATCAACCTCCCAGCAGATAAAGGGAATGCCACTGTAGTAATGGACAGAAAAGACTATGAAACTAAATTGACAGACCTGCTCCAAGACTCCACATACAAACCCATAAACACAGACCCAACCACATATCTGGAAAAATTAACCAAGAAGAAAATTATAACCAGCCACATAAGCAAAGAGATCCAACACACGATCATACCCAGAGAGAAATCTTCCAGATGCCCCAAACTATACGGCCTCCCAAAAATACACAAAAGAAGGCATATATATATATATATATTAAAGGAAAGAAAAGAAAAGAAAACTATAAAGGTGGTGACCATGCATTTATTTAATGACTGAATTATTGTGGAAAAGATACCATAAAGGGATATTAGTTATTAATTAACCCTAAATGTAAGTAGTTGTTTACAAGGTTGAATGACAAATTTCTTTGAAATTGTATATATTCCATATAAAAGATAAGTACATTTGCCAATATTATCCAAACTTCTCCACCCCCAGCCCAACAAATATACAGGTGTAGATTTTAAAATATAGAATAAAAATCCAGAATCTAAAGCACATGTTTATCCCAAAGTCAATAGAATTCAGTACCTCGTGTCCCATTCCAATAAAGCAACAACAAAAAAAAAAGCAAAAATCCTGTAAATATTACTAATATTTGTATTGCATTTGTGTTATTAATTAATGGAAAATACAAGTTGTTACGAACTAAGCAAATGCTTCAGTTTAAAATCCTAATAGTTTTGTTTCCACAGCAGGCTCGTAATCCTGCACTTCTGATTGGCCCGGGAACAGCAGATTGTGATTGGCCGAATCTGGCTAATCTGACTGGGTGACAGCGGGTCGCTGCTGATTGGCCGCTACCAGCATGGCAAACTCAAACAATTGGTTATTGTGACAGCAGCCAGCTCTATAAAAGGAGCTGCTGCTGCCCAGTAGTGCTGCTCTGTTCTGAAGTCACTAATAAAGAGTTGGAGTCACTATTCGATGTCTCATCTCTGTTCCTTGCGCCCACGCTCCAGATCTAACACTGGTGACGATGGTGGGATGTGGAGACGATAGAGCTGATTGAACACTCACTGAACGTTAACAGAGCACATGGTTAAGAGCGCACCAAAAGCGGCAGAATGACCAGCAGTGCTATACCACCCGCTCCATTTGACCCGGTTAATGAAGACTGGGACTCGTATATGGACAGGTTCCAAATGTTCCTGGAGACCAACAATTTGAAAGATGCTACGCCTGGCAAGAAACGAGCTGTATTTCTGACCCATTGCGGGTCCGCCATTTTTAAAATAGCAAAAGCACTTGCGAAACCAGCAGAAGTCAAGACAATGGACTGGGACAACCTTGCCCCAATCCTACGGACTCATTATGCACCCACGGTGCCAACACTCATCAGGAGACACGAGTTTTACCAGAGGGACCAGCAGGAAGGCGAAAATGTTGGAGACTTCATCGCTGACCTTAGAAACCTAGGGGGACTCTGTGGCTTCGCAAACCTCGAGGAAGCCATGAGAGATCGAAATGTTCTGGGCCTAAAAGACCCCATGACCCAGAGCAAGATTATGGCAAAAGGAGACATTGGCCTCGCAGATGTCATCGCCGATGCTACTGCAGCAGAAGCAACCAGGAAATCAGCTGCTAGAATGCGCCGAGCGAACGCACCGCACCACCAACTCGCCAGTGACACTACACGTTTCTCCGAGAGGCATACAATGACCACCCACCATGAAGACCTTGAATCCTCATCAGAAAGTAAGGAAGAGGAAGTCAACGAACCAAACGACACCTTCAAGCCATTCAAAAACCGGCAAGCAGAACTTTTCTCCCAAAAGGGATGCATCTTGTGGGGAGACAGAGTCATCATCCCAGAGAGATTACAGCATAAAGTCCTAAAACTATTGCACGATGGCCATCCGGGCATTGTGCAAATGAAGGCACTAGCAAGAAGCTACGCTTGGTGGCAAGGTATAGATAAGTGAATAGAAACCTGGGTGGCCACTTGCAGCAAGTGTCAGGACACTTGTTGTGAATGCATAAGGTTTAATAAAAAGAACTTGAGCTTGGAGTAAAGTGCAGGGTTCTGGCCCTGCACTTCTGATTGGCTGTTAACGGCAGGATCGGATTGGCCCATTCCGGGGAATCCGATTGGCCATTAACAGAGAGTTCCTATTGGTTAAGGGAGCTAGCACTCCTCGATTGTTATTGGTTAATAGTTATTGGGGTTTCCTATATAAGGAGGGTTATAACTGCCATTGAGTTGAGAAGTCACTATGTAAATAAGAGTTGAAGTTCACCGTTCAAGAGGCTTGTCTCCATTCTTTCTCACCCATGCTCCAAACATAACACTGGCGACGAGGATGGGATATGGAGACGTCTGAACCAACGGAACCAAGAAGAAACACCGAGCATGTGGCTGACAGCGCTACACAACGGAACCATGTCCAGCGGTGTCGTACCACCCGCTCCGTTCGATCCAGTGCAGGAAGACTGGGAGTCTTACATGGATCGCTTCCAAATGTTCTTAGAAACTAACAACTTAAAGGACGCCACAGCCGGGAAGAAACGGGCGGTGTTCCTAACGCATTGTGGTCCAACCGTATTTAAGATGGCTAAAGTACTAGCAAAACCTAGAGAAGTGAAGGCAATGGATTGGGATGACCTTGAACCTCTACTAAGAGATCACTACGCACCGACCATGCCTACACTCGTGAGATGGCATGAGTTTTATCAGAGAAACCAGAGAAAAGGAGAAAGCATTGCCGACTTCATAGCAGACCTCCGAAATCTGGGAGGCCTCTGCGGATTCGCCAATTTGGAAGAGGGACTGAGAGATCGAATAGTTCTAGGATTAGATGCACCAGGCGTGCAGAGAAAGCTGATGGTGAAAGGCGACATCAGCCTTGCCGATGCCATCGCCGATGCTACTGCAGCAGAAGCAACCAGGAAGTCGGCTGCACAACTACGCCATAACCGCGCTCCGGTACACCAACTGACAAGCGACATCTCACCTAGGTCAGAAGGGCAGCTTTCAACGACGCACCACAAGGACCTCTCTTCGTCATCAGACAGTGACGAAGAAGAGGTCCATCAACTGCGGTCCAACCGGGACCACCACCCGAAGCCCCTACGCCCTTGCGCTGGCTTTGGAGCCAACCATGCCAGGTCCAAATGCAAATTCCGCAACGCGCTCTGCCATGAGTGCGGGAAGAGAGGCCACATCGGACGGGTCTGCCAAAGTTTACAAGGACCCGGCCAAGCCTCAAAAGGGGCTAATTATCACCAATTGACAGGAAACCGTCCTGTAAGGCAAGAACCAGGAAGCCACTCCTACAGAAACCAAGCTTTACAGCGAGAAGAGGCTCACCATACTATCACTATCGGTCACGCCTCTGCCTTGGATGCCAAGAAAATCCAAATCAGAGTAGCCATCGAGAACCAGCCTTGCCACATGGAAGTCGACTCAGGATCGTCCCTCTCGATGGTGTCCTGGAAGACCCTCAAGCAACTCATCCCCACGATTCAGCGCCAAGACCTCTGTTTCCAAAAACTTATTCTTAAGGACTATCAAGGGAATCGAATCCCCGTCATTGGTTCCTGCCGAGTCCGGGTCTCCTTCAAGAGCCACACAGCGTACTTACCGCTAACTGTGATCGACAAATATCGGCCTAGCCTGCTAGGTCTCCAATGGTTCGCGCCACTTGGCATTGAAGTGGCAGGCATAAACCAAATCAGCGGTAGTGACTGGGAGGAGGACCTCATCCATGAGTTCAAGGACATCTTTGCGGAAAGCTTAGGCGAGTACAAGGGGACCCCAATTTCATTCAGCCTTGATCCAAAGATAGTTCCCATCCGCCTTAAGCCCCGTCAAGATCCATTTGCCTTAAAGCTGAAAATCGATGAACAACTCGGCAAACTAATAGCTCAGGGGGTGCTAAAACCTACCAATCACTCTCCCTGGGAAACCCCAATCGTAACACCCATTAAGCCAGACGGGTCGATCTGAATTTGTGGGGACTACCGGGCCACCCTGAACCATGCCCTACAGCAGAATGCATATCCGGTGCCGGTGGTACAGCATCTCCTCCACTCCCTGGGGGGCAGAAAGGTCTTCGCTAAATTAGACTTAGCTCAGGCATATCAGCAACTACCTGTTGATGAAAAGACGGCACAGGCACAAATGATTGTGACGTACCGAGGTGCCTTCAAATGCACCCGGCTCCAATTCGGAGTCAGTGTAGCCCCAGGGATTTTTCAGAGCCTGATGGAGAGGCTACTACAAGGGATTAAAGGCGTGGTCCCCTACTTTGACAATGTATTAATTGCTGCACCTACAAAAAAAATCTTACGGGATCGTTTAAAGTTAGTCCTACAAAAATTCCAAAACGCCGGTCTTAAGATAAAAAAGAATAAGTGTAAATTGTGTACAGATAGTATTGAGTTTGTAGGGTACCTAATTGACAGTCAGGGTAAACTAAGAGCAATAAAAAATGCTTCCAGGCCTCGGAACAAGGCCGATCTCCAGGCGTTCCTAGGCCTCATCAAATTTTATAATGTATTTCTACCGCATAAAGCAACGGTCGCTGAACCGTTACACCAGTTGTTAGACAAGAAAGCAAACTGGTTATGGGGTCATAGAGAAGAACAGGCATTCCGTAATGTGAAAAAACTACTGACTTCTGACTCTGTACTCATGCAATAAAATGAGACTTTGCCGTTAAATATCACATGAGATGCTTCGCCTTTCTGAGTGGGCGCCATTCTGAGCCATGTACTGCCTAATGGTAACGAAGCCCCTGTTGCATATTTCTCAAAGACACTTTCAAAAACTGAGCGAAATTGCGGCCAAATCGATAAAGAAGCCCTCGCAATTGTCTCAGCCATTAAAAGATTCCACGAGTACATGTATGGCTGGGCTTTTACTATCGTGACTGACCACAAACCATTATTGGGGATAATAGCTGGAGATAAGCTGACTCCCTACATATTATCCCCCAGGATGACTCGATGGTCAGAATTCTTGGCTGCTTATAATTATCGGCTGCAATACCGCCCGGGGAAAGCCATTCCCCACGCCGATGCATTGAGCTGAGCACCGCTTCCAGAGACTCTTGATGATCCTGCACCAACGGTAACCACGTTGCAAATTGAAACACTCAACTCGCCGCCATTGACTGCTCGAAATATCGCGAGAGAAACCAAATGTGACCCCACTTTAGCACGAGTTCTAGGCTGGGTATAACGCGGATGGCCATTGGACCAATTATCAGATGACTTCACACCATTCAAGACTCAACAAACGGAGTTGTTCTCTCAAAAAGGCTGTGTCATCTGGGACGATAGAGTCGTTATCCCAGAACGACTCCAAAAAGCGCTACTGAGAACCTTGCACAATGGCCACCCCAGTATCGTGCGAATGAAAGCCCTCGCACGAAGCTACGCATGGTGGCCGGGCATCAACAAGCAAATCGAAAATTGGGTTAAAGCTTGTCATAAATGCCAGGAAGTGAGCAACGCCCCGCCTAAAGCCATCCCTACCGAATGGGAGAAACCACGGGGACCCTGTTCCCGTATTCACTTGGACTTTGCGGGGCCGACCAAAGGCCACACCTTTCTGCTAACCGTCGACGCCTACTCGAATTGGCTCGAGATTCACCGCATGATGAACACAACCACTGAAGCTGTTATCAAAAACTTGGAAAGACTATTTGCAACCCACGGATTACCAGACGTCCTGGTATCCGACAACGGGCCCCAATTTACAGCGCTGTCGTTCGAGCAGTACCTGGCTGACCGCGGCATCCGACATGCGCTCACCTTGCCTGCGCACCCTGCAACCAATGGCAAAGCAGAGCGCATGTCCAATTTGTTGAGAAAACCTTGCAGAAGGTAGACTACAATAACATTGAAGACAAGATCAATCGAATCCTTTTTCTACAACACATCACACCTCATAGCGTCACCAACAAAACTCCCGCCGAACTGCTAATGGGACGAAAACTCCACTCCCACCTCGACCGGTTACACCCAGCTTATGAACCGGAAAAGCCACTAGGATCCAGCGGCCGCTGTCGTGACTTCCAGGTAGGCGATTTGGTATACGCAAAAAACCTATCGGGCGATCCGCTTTGGGTGGAGGCGACAGTAGTTCGTGTAACCAGTCCGAGATACTACCTTGTACAATGCCTTGATGATAGACTATGGAAACGCCATATCGACCAATTACGATCGCGGCTTCCATCGGGCATTCCTGAACTCCCTTACGACCAAACTGAGGGGGGGGAGATACGGAAGAAGATGAAATCCAAGTAGAAGAAAACCCGTTTGGAAGGAACAATGGCGTAATAGAGACACAGGAAGTGGAACCAGAGAGGGAAACAGATGCACCTCAGGGAATTACCGAGAATAATGGCAATGACAAAGAAATGAACTCTGAACCAGAGGCGAACCCGTTGCCAAACAATGATCTACCTGCGTGATTGCAACCCAATGACACAGCGAAAATCAAAAAGACTAATAAAACAACCGTCCTACCTAAAGGACTATGTAACTGCGTCCTGCAAACAGAAGCCAGAGGGAAGGGGTGTTGTGAATGCATAAGGTTTAATAAAGAGAACTTGAGCTTGGAGTAAAGTGCAGGGTTCTGGCCCTGCACTTCTGGTTGGCTGTTAATGGCAGGACCGGAGTGGCCCGTTCCGGGGAATCCGATTGGCCATTAACAGAGAGTTCCTATTGGTTAAGGGAGCTAGCACTCCTCGATTGTTATTGGTTAACAGTTATTGGGGTTGCCTATATAAGGAGGGTTATAACTGCCATTGAGTTGAGAAGTCACTATGTAAATAAGAGTTGAAATTCACCATTCCAGAGGCTTGTCTCCATTCTTTCTCACCCATGCTCCAAACGTAACAACACTCATTCATCTCCACCAAAAGCACCACCAACTGAATGGGAAGCACCCTGAGGTCCCTGGTCCCATATCCACATTGATTTTGTGGGACCTACCAAGGGACATACATTTCTTATAGCAGTGGATGCCTACTCCAACTGGCTGGAGGTCCTCAAAATGAAGAGCACCACCACAGAAGCCGTCGCTAAAAAACTAAATAGACTATTCGCTACACACGGGTTGCCAGATGTCCTAGTTTCAGATAATGGCCCCCAATTCACCGCTCTGGCATTCGAACAGTACCTGGCAGAGTGGGGGATACGCCATGCGTTGACATCGCCAGCTCACCCTGCGGCCAATGGCAGGGCTGAGCGAATAGTCCAATTCGTAAAGAAAACTTTACAAAAGATGGAGCAAGGGGACATCGACGACAAGGTGACCCGGATGCTTCTCCTCCAACATATTACCCCAAACAGCACTACAAACAGAACCCCGGCCGAACTTCTGATAGGCCAGAGACTTCGCTCACATCTTGACCGCTTGCACCCTACCTACACACCCAAAAAGCCCGTGCGGTCCAGCAGCAGGTATCGCACCTTCAAGGTAGGCGACCCGGTCTTCACAAAAAACTTTTCTGGTGACCCATGGTGTGTCCCAGCTACCATAACTCAACTTACGGGTCCACGTTCCTACTGTTTACAAACTGCTGATGGAAAAATGTGGAAGCGACATATCGATCAACTGCGCTCCAGGCTGGCATCTACCCCTGTCACAAACCCCGAACCTCCAACCTGGGGGGGAAGGAAAATCGAGGGGACTGGAGAAGAATTAGCATACAACCCAGTACATGAAAACTAGCAATCAGCACAACCAACCCAGAGATATTCACCTTCTGAAGGAGAGCTGGGCCAGACGATCGCCTCACCACAGAGCAGCACTGCGACAGCAGCAAATCCAAGGGATCCAGAAGACAGCCTTAACGGAAGCAGAGATGACAACCCCGAGTCACCCAATGGAGAGGGTGGAACATCTTTGCCAACAAGCGCAGCAAGCAGCCCACCGAGACCAGAGTCAGGGCAAGGACTGGTGGAGCAACACAGATCAGATAGACAGGTGAAATGAGCTGCCTACCTGCGAGAATACATCACCCCAACCCTCAGACAGAACCTAGGTGGGAGGGGTGTTACAAACTAAGCAAATGCTTTAATTAAAAATCCTAATAGTTTTGTTTCCACAGCAGGCTTGTAATCCTGCACTTCTGATTGGCCCGCGAACAGCGGATTGTGATTGGCCGATTCTGGCTAATCTGATTGGCTGACAGTGGGTCACTGCTGATTGGCCGTTACCAGCGCGGCAAACTCAAACCATTGGTTATTGTGACAGCAGCCAGCTCTATAAAAGGAGCTGCTGCTGCCCCAGTATTTCCGCTCTGTTCTGAAGTCACTAATAAAGAGTTGGAGTCACTATTCGATGTCTCGTCTCCGTTCCTTGTGCCCACACTCCAGATCTAACACAAGTCTCATTAAAATAGGGGACATTTACATTATGTATGGACAAATACAATGAAATGTGGGACTTATTTATACAAAATACAAAAATTAAAAATGATAGCTATAGATAGATGATAGATGGATAAACGGACAGATAACAGATAGATATTCTGTAGATATAAATATGCCGTATAGAGATATAGAGATACAAATTGAGAAAGACATAGAGATTAGATGTAAAAGATATAGTATATATTTGAACAATAATTATGTTAGATAACTATATGGAGAATTATAAATTTTTTAGTTCAAGCTATGTATTACAATGTTTTCTTTTTGTTATGTTGTATTTTTTTCACTTAGAAAACTCATTTGTATGTGTTTCTTTGACAATGCATGCTTATCTTTGTCTTTTTTCCCTCCATTTTCATTATTTTAAGAACAATAAAAAATAAATTTAAAAATGGGAGTAATATGAATTGGACAGGGTTTTAATTTAACCCAACAACAATTTGGTGTTCCAAACTACATTCTAAACCAAACCATAGATACCAACCTTAGGGAATTTGGTCCTTGTACAACTAACTCCAGCAGAAAATTCAGGAAAGTATTAAAGATTTCTCTCATAGTGCTTTTGTGTCTGAAAGGTAATGATTAGAACAATTTGTCGGGATATTTTTATATATTCCTTCACTTCAGGGAGATAGTCTATCACTTTCCTGTTTCCCAGGTTAGGATCTAACAGGAGAAATGACCCATTTTTCCTTTCATTGCAAGTAGAAAAATGTCTTGTGTATTTTATTCAGTTCACAGTAGGAAGGATTTGCTTCCCAGCTTGAGATCTCAGGATGAGCCCAGATATCTGTCACTTAGTTTTGAAGGCAGTGGATGCAGAAGCCACAATAAAAGACTAAAAACCGTGGGTGCTACTGCTGTTTTTAATGCAAAATGTAACCATTTTCACAATTTACCATTCACATATTTTCTGTGTTGGATAACAAAGACAATTGTATAATTAATCACATTTTTGAATGTACATTTGAAAATTAAAATAAATCCAGTGTGAGCCTTTCACAAGAAACCTGGAATTCACTTGTGCTTAGATTTTGAACATAGATATTATAGGCTGTAAATGAAACTTTCATCATACTTGGCCACACCAAGCTTATTCTTTTCCAAAAGAATCAGATATTGCTTATACTTTGATCCATTATTGTCTGAGTTGTATAGAATAGGTGTCGAGCAGTTGTGGGGATGAATGATTGTTGTGGTGCCTTTCTCTACAAAATTTTTCAAAAACTAGAATGATGTCTCCTAGTTTCCCTCATTTTCTTTCTCTGATGAAGTTTTCTTTTTCTACTTCAGCCTAATTCCAAAATTTATTTTCTATAATGTTGCAAAGGGGTAATGGGTAACTAATGGCCCCTTTACAATCTGTGGACTTCAACTCCCAGAATTCCTGCCTCAGGAATTCTGGGAGTTGAAGTCCACAGATCATAAAGGGGCCATAGTTGGTCACCCCTGGAGTGATGGGTACCTGCATTGTTGCTTCTATAATCATTTTCTCCCCTTCAGTCTGCAGTTTTCTTGGCTGATCATGTTTCTTCATTTTAAAAGAGATATGTGGCTTCATGATTTATTTCCTTTAATGGAAACTTGGGAAGTCAAGAGAGTTTCAGACTGCTCATGTGATTTATGTGTATCCAGCTTTTGCTAACCACAGTGAACCCCAAAAGCTACTAAGAATTTCACCAGATTTATCTTTTCTTTTGGGAAAAAAGAAAAATTAAGTGGGTGAGGTGAACCCTCCAGGATATCAATTTTTAAATCAAATTGAATTATATAAAAATACTTATGAGTGTTCTGTGTCTTCCTCAATCTTGAGTTCTCCACCAGAGATCTGGGAATGTGAAGGTTCTGCACAGGATTTTAGTTGTTCCTACTACTGTACTCTTTTGGAGACAGAGCTCTGATTCTGGAATCTGTTGGAGCCCCTCTTCCAGCTTAAGAGTCACAGCCCCAAGTGCTCCTACTACTAGTGGCCTAGAAGTGGAACACTTGCCTCACAAACAGGAGGCTGTGAGTTCAATCTTAGGTAGAAGCTAATATTTGGAATAGACTCTCCTGCTCAAGCAAGGGTGTTGGACTAGATGACTTCCTAGGTCCCTTCCAACTCTCTTGTTCTATGTTCTACTACTGGGACCACTTTGGTCTTTATTTTCCACATTCTCTTCAGTTCCTGGTACTTCTTTAGTTTCTCACACTCCTTCATGATATTGCTGCAGGACTGCAACTAACACCACTACTGTCTTCTGGTCTTTGTCTACTACTACTATTACTAATATGAAATATATGTATACACACACACACACACACTTTATTTAGCCACCTTGAATAAATACTTATTTCTAATAGAAGAGAATATTTGTAGCTCAGCATTGAATTGTGGAGTCCTTGGTGCTTCTGAGCTTGGCTATTTTCTTGGAGGTTTCTGTTGTGAATGCATAATACCAATAAAGTTATCATTGAGCTTGAAGTCTAGTGCATGGTTCTGGCCCTGCACTTCTGATTGGCTGTTAATGGCAGGATCGGATTGGTCTATTCAGGAGCCTCCGATTGGCCATTAACAGGCCATTCCCATTGGTTAACGGAGCTAGCACTCCAGGTTTGCTATTGGTTGAATAGTTAATGAGTTGCCTATATAAGTAAGACGCTAGTAAGGATATAGCAGCCCTTGAGCTGAGCTGTCACAATATGTAAATAAAGAGTTTGAAGTTCACTGTTTCTACCGGCTCGTCTCCAATCATTCACACCCATGCTCCAAACTTAACATTGGCGATGAGGGTGGGATTGGATGACATCAGAGCCAACTAAGCACGTGACGGAAGCGCACAACGGTGAAACCATGTCCGGCGGCACAATACCACCCACTCCATTCGATCCAGTTCAAGAGGACTGGGAGTCTTACATGGATCGTTTCCAAATGTTTTTGGAGACAAATAATCTGAAGGATGCCACGGCAAGGAAGAAATGGGCGGTGTTCCTGATGCACTGTGGGCCAACGGTATTCAAAATGGCTAAGGCATTAGCGAAACCGGCTGAGGTGAAGGCAATGGACTGGGACGTCCTCGAACCGCTGCTAAGGGCTCACTACGCACCCACCGTTCCAACGCTCATAAGACGACATGAGTTCTATCAACGGAACCAGCGGAAAGGAGAAAGCGTTGCCGATTTCATTGCAGAACTCCGGAACATGGGAGGCCTTTGCGATTTCGCCAACCTGGAAGAGGGTTTGAGAGACAGAATAGTCCTCGGGTTAGACGCTCTAAACATACAGAGCAAAATAATGGAAAAGGGCAACATACCCTTAAAGACGCCACAGCTGAAGCTACAGCGGAGGCGACCAAAAAGTCGGCTGCTCAACTACGCTGAAATCGCACTCCAGCCCACCAACCAGCTGGCAACATTTCACCGAATGCAGAAGGGCGACGTTCCACGGCCCACCATGAGGACCTCTCGTCGTCGTCAGACAGCGACAAAGAAGAGGTCCATCGCCTCCGATCGGGAACAACGACCGAAGCCCCAGAAACCGTGTGCGGGCTGCGGAGCCAACCATTACTGCTCTGTTTGCAAATTCTGCAACACACTCTGCCACAAGTATGGGAAATGAGGCCACATCGTATGGGTCTGCAGAAGCCTCCTCGGACCCAGCCAGACCGTGAAGGGAACCAATCTCTGCCAATCGACGGGGAATCGCCCTGTAAGGCGAGAACCAGTAAACCACTCTTACGGAAACCAACCCATGAATCGTCTAGTGAGACGCGAAGAGGCTCACCAAACACTCACTATTGGCCATGCCTCTTCATTAGACGCTCAGAAAATTCGGGTCAACGTGAACATTGAAAATCAGCCCTGCCAGATGGAAGTAGACTCGGGATCGTCTCTTTCAATGGTCTCATGGAGGACCCTCAAGCAACTCATCCCCACTATCTGGCACCAAGACCTTCAATTCCAACAGTTCATGCTAAAAGACTACCAGGGGAACCGAATTCCAGTTGTAGGATCCAGTCGAGTCCTGGTTACGTTCAAGAACTGTACAGCGTACTTACCCCTGATGGTGATCGATAAGGACTGGCTTAGCCTGTTGGGCCTACAATGGTTCACACCACTCGGCATCGAAGTGGCAGGCATTAATCAAATCGGCGGCAGTGACTGGGAGGAAGACCTCACCCACGAATTCAAGGACATCTTCGAGGAAAAGTACAAGGGGACCCCGATATCCTTTAGCCTTAATACAAAGATAGCTCCCATCTGCCTTAAGCCTCGTCAAGTTCCATTCGCTCTAAAACCGAAAATCGACGAGCAGCTTGATAAGTTGATCGCCCAGGGAGTTTTAAAGCCAAAGGATCACTCCCCTTGGGAAATGCCGATTGTGACACCCATTAAGCCGGACGGCTCCATTAGAATTTGCAGGGACTACCGAGCCACCCTAAACCACGCCCTGCAACAGAACCCATATCCGGTGCCGGTGGTACAGCACCTCCTCCATTCCCTGGGGGGCGGAAAAGTCTTTGCTAAACTAGACTTAGCTCAGGCTTATCAACAATTGCCAGTTGACGAAAAAACAGCACAGGCACAGACTATCGTAACACACCGAGGTGCCTTTAAGTGTACGCGGCTTCAATTTGGAGTCAGTGTAGCCCCAGGGATCTTTCAGAGCCTAATGGAGAGACTATTGCAGGGGATCAAGGGTGTTGTCCCCTATTTCGACGATGTGCTTATTGCTGCCCCCACTCAAAAAATCTTGCGGGAGCATTTAAGATTGGTATTACGAAAATTTCAGGAAGCAGGCCTGAAAGTCAAAAAAAATAAATGCAAAATGTGTAACGATCGTGTTGAATTCTTAGGGTACCTAATTGACAGTCAGGGTATTCACCCTACTGATAGCAAATTAAGAGCAATAAAGAACGCTCCCAGGCCCCAGAACAAGACTGACCTCCAGGTGTTCCTAGGCTTCATCAATTTCTATAATGTATTCTTGCTGCACAAGGCGACTGTCGCTGAACCATTACATCGTCTTTCAGATAAAAAAGCAATCTGGGTAGGGGTCACAAAGAAGAGCAGGCATTCCATAATGTAAAAAAACTACTGTCTTCAGATGCCGTGCTGATGCAGTACAATGAGACCTTGCCAATAAACATAACCTATGATGCATCGCCCTTTGGAGTGGGCACCATTTTGAGCCATGTGTTACCTAATGGTCACTCAACCCCTGTTGCTTACTTCTCAAAGACGCTCTCGAAAACCGAGCGAAATTACAGCCAAATTGATAAGGAAGCCCTGGCGATTGTATTAGCAGTTAAAAGATTTCATGAGTACGTGTACGGCCGAGTTTTCACCATTGTAACTGACCACAAACCATTGCTGGGGATCATCACTGGGGACAAGCCAACTCCCTACATACTTTCTCCCAGAATGACCCGCTGGTCAGAATTCTTGGTTGCCTACAATTATCGGCTACAATATCATCCCGGTAAAGCCATTCCCCACGCCGACACGCTGAGCCGTGCACCGCTTCCCGAAACTATCAACGATCCTGCACCAACGATGACAGCGTTGCAAATCGAGACACTCCACACGCCGCCATTGACTGCCCATGACATCGCGAGAGAAACAAAATGCGACCCCATCTTGGCGCGTGTCCTTACATGGGTGGAACGCGGATGGCCATTGGACCAAGTACCAGACAACTTCGCACCATTCAAAAGTCGTCAAACAGAGTCGTTCTCGCAGAAGGGCTGTGTCATCTGGGGCGATAGAGTCGTTATTCCAGAATGATTCCAACAGACACTGCTAAGAACCTTGCACGATGGCCACCCTGGCATCGTGCACATGAAGGGCCTCGCACAAAGCTACGCGTGGTGGCCAGGCATCGATAGACAAATCGAATCATGGGTTAAAAGTTGCAAGAGATGCCAAGAAGTAAGCAATGCTCCACCAAAGGCAACCCCAACCAAATGGGTGATGCCGCGGGGACCCTGGTCCCGCATCCATCTGGACTTTGCTGGGTCGACCAAAGGCCACATGTTTCTGCTAACCGTCGACGCCTACTCGAATTGGCTCGAGATTCACCGAATGAGCAGCACAACCACTGATGCGGTCATCAAAAGACTGGAAAGACTTTTTGCAACGCACAGATTACCAGACGTTCTGGTATCTGACAACAGGCCCCAGGCTACCTTTTGAGCAGTACTTGGCTGACCATGGTATTCGACATGCGCTCACTTCGCCTGTGCACCCTGCTGCCAACGGTAGGGCTGAGCACATGGTTCAATTCATGAAAAAGACTCTCCAAAAGATCGACTACGACAACATCGATGAAAAAATCAACCGTATCCTTTTCCTGCAGCACATCACACCTCACAGTTTCACCAACAAAACTCCCGCCGAACTGCTAATGGGACGGAAGCTCCGCTCCCATCTCGATCGGTTACACCCGGCCTACGAACCTGAAAAGCCACTCGGATCCAGCGGCCGATGCCGTACCTTCCAGGTAGGCGATCTAGTATTCGCTAAAAACTTATCGGGCGATCCGCTGTGGGTAGAGGCGACCATAATCCGTGTAACTGGCCCAAGATCATACCTCGTTCAGTGCCCTGACGATAGACTTTGGAAGCACCACATAGATCAGCTACGATCGCGGCTACCACCTCGCACTTCCGAACTCCCTTTTGACCAAACTGAGAGGGGGGAGATACAGAGGAAAGCGAATTACTATTAGAGGGAAACCTTTTCGAAGAGACTGATCATGGAACTGAAACGCAGGAACAGGAACCAGGGACTGGAGTGAATGCACCTCAGGAAATGGCCAGTGATATTGATGACAACGAGAACGCGAACTCGGAACCTGAGGCACCCCTACCGCTAAACAGCGATCTACCTCAGCAAGAGTGCAGCCAACCACCAGGCACTTTGCAAAAATCTAAAAGACCAGTAAAACAACCGTCCTTCCTTAAGAACTATGTAACCGCGCCCCGTGGGCAAAAGCCGGGGGAAAGGGGTGTTGTGAATGCATAATACCAATAAAGTTATCATTGAGCTTGAAGTCTAGTGCAGGGTTCTGGCCCTGCACTTCTGATTGGCTGTTAATGGCAGGATCGGATTGGCCCGTTCAGGAGCCTGCGATTGGCCATTAACAGGCCATTCCCATTGGTTAACGGAGCTAGCGCTCCAGGTTTGCTATTGGTTGAATAGTTAATGAGTTGCCTATATAAGTAAGAATATAGCAGCCCTCGAGCTGAGCTGTCACAATATGTAAATAAAGAGTTTGAAGTTCACTGTTTTTACCGGCTCATCTCCAATCATTCGCACCCATGCTCCAAACTTAACAGTTTCATTACCCAACTCTCTCTCTCTCTCTCTCTCTCTCTCTCCTATTCACACCTAAACCTATACTATTGTTCTGTTTTGTACATTTGCATTCTTGTAAATACCGCACCCTATACTATTCTCTCTCTCTCTCTTTCTTTCTCTTTCTCTGTACTATCCACACCTATACCTATATTACACTATTCTCTCCCCCTCCCTCCCTCCCTCCATTTGCTTGTGCGTGTGTGTGTGTGTGTGTGTGTGTGTGTGTGTAATATAAATAAGACAGAAGACTGAAAAAAATTCTGGCACAAGATCAATTTTCAAGGTCACAAAGATTTCAGATTAATTTTTCTTGAGACATATTTCACTGCTGATATATCTGGGAAACCACTACAATGATAACAACTGACCTCTGGCTGTACTGCTATGTCCTTGAGCATTATACACTGTTGAGCTGATGTTGTATGGCTCTTATCCAATAAGCTTCCCATTTCAACAGTATCTCCAACAAGTAACGATTTAGAGTTCTTGCTATGAAGCGCTTCCTTGGAACTGTTTCATGACTATTTTATTCATTGTCTCAAAAACTACTTCTGCAAATGGGAAAAAGAGTACAAAGCTTTTAAAATAATTCAAACAAAATTATATATACAAATCTAAATAGGACTAAATAACAAGACCTATTTATTTCCTAAATATAAATAAAACAAAGCCTTAAAATACTATTTTTCTACATTTCTACAATACAAAAGTAAGCTTTACCTGCAATGTAGAGGAGAATTATCCAGAGAAAGGCAACACCAATATTTTACTGGAATATGATCTACTGAAATTTGTCTACAAAT
Source organism: Hydrophis major (assembly GCA_033807585.1). Classification (NCBI taxonomy): domain Eukaryota; kingdom Metazoa; phylum Chordata; class Lepidosauria; order Squamata; family Elapidae; genus Hydrophis; species Hydrophis major. The sequence continues at coordinate 20,075,762 of CM066333.1, forward strand.
TTTGCATGTCTCTTTTCCAACTGTGCTAACTTAGTATACTAGATTTATCATTGTTGTTTCAGTGACTAAACAGAGGAGAAACTGAAATGTAAATTCTCCCTTGCAAATCTTCTTTTCATCAACCCTAAGTCTCCACAGCTAATTCTTCTGTCCTTCACTTTCTGTTCTTCATGGTTATACTGCACTTTCAGGAAGAATAGGGACGTTTTTAGGAACATAAAGTTTATTTGACTCTTTGGCCTACAGGTAAAAATGATGCATTTCTATGTGAGGTTCACACTGCTTATCATTGTCAGTGATCTCTCTCTCTCTCTCTCTCTTTAACCCAAGAAAGCAGGACTAGCAAAGTAAATAATTTGATAGTTCCGAGTCTGCTTCACACATTCTTGAGAAAATATTCAGAATGTTGGAGCATTCCATTTAATGCCCCATAATTTAAATATAACAAATAATTAATGTAATATGTTGCCTTGCTTCCTTTCAGAGGCAATATGATTCTTTTAAAAAATACTGAACTCTGTCATGCTGCAAAGCATTGAGTTTCACTGATGAATATGAGAAAATTTCTTATGTATCTTATGTCTTAGCCTAGATTGACTAAGACATAAGGCTAAGACATAGGTAGTCTTGGCCTAGATTTTTGGCCTAGACTGCTGAATTGGGGGAATTCTATTTAGGAATACAGAACTAGCCTAATCTTTAGTTTCCCCTCCTTTTTCTCTCCCTAAAAGATCAAGTTATTTTATGCAAAAGTCAACTCAGCATTTTCTCAGAACTGACAAACACCCAATGTCCTGAATCCATCCAGAACAGGAGAAAGACAAGCCATGAAAATGAGGACATGAGAACTATAAAATAGAATCCAGCAGCTTGAAAAAGGTAGGTCAACACCAAATTAGCACTGCATTCTTAGAAACGAGCAACCCTTTTTTGTTCAGTCTAACACACTTAACTGCAGAGGCAAATAAATATGTATCACTCAAGCAAATATGTTAGCAGAGCAATGAATTAGTTCCAAATGAGTTCCAAGTAATCTGCTGAACACTGTAATTAATATTAATCTCAGTCCTTGAGAAAACACATCTTCAAATTCAGGATCCAGAGGTGGCCATTTTCTCTCTGTTTTTAAATAATTGCAGAGGAAAATTTAATGGATACCAATGATATCCTAACCCTTTTTGAAAGCAAACAAAGAACTGAAGCAAAACTTGAACCAGATTTCAACTACCCTTGAGGAAACAAATATATGTCTATGGGGAAGGTGCAATTCCCCATCTCAGAGCCTGTTAAAAACAAAAGCATTGTTTAGTAGTTATCTAGTGTTGTATGTTAACTGTGAGGAATAAATAGAGTTTCCTGGACAGAGTTATGGTTTACTGAACAGGATGCCTGTTAGAAGAGACTGATAACATAATGCCAATGCATGGGGAACATGACAGTTTTTCTATTTTTACATTAGATCATCATTTATGTAACATTTTTACATCACTCTTCATGGAGTCTAAGACAATTCGGCATAGTCAACTCACCACGGCCAACTTGCTATGGCCAAAATGCCACAGTCAACTTGCTGTGGGACAACTTGCCACAAAACAAGAGTTACACTAATGTCAAAGAAATGGTGGAACAGAATCATTAAAGAAAGGATGTAAAAGGAAGGACAAAATAACATGTGAATGACAATAATTAAAAGAATTGATTAATTATTTTAAACACTTGGTCTTCATGGATGCACTTTGCTAGTCTGTCTGTGTGGCTTACATAGCGGCTGTTAAAATCCTTACACTGTATGTTATACTTTTTATTTCTTGGGCTGCTGGATATTTTGGTTTACTTAATATGTTTTGGAGGATTATAATTTGTGTACCACAATGATGCCATGTGGTTGTAACAGTCTGATGCTTGTTTTTGTGATGTTTTGGTCATAGTTGTGTTGATGGTGCTATAAAGTTGTTGAATGGTCAAGCACTTTTTGATTAATTGTATGGGTATCCATATTTTGGGAAGTTGTATAGAATGTCATTGTTCTTATATTCTGGGTTGCTGCAGTGCATTTGAGATTGTCTGAATAATGTTCTTATACTGTTCCTCTTGTGAGAAATTGGGTTGGTACTCTGCTAATGGAGCACTTGGTTACATTGGTTTTTTTCTAATTTGCTGCTGTTTTTTTCTGCTGCTGAAAATATCCAGGAAGGATACTGTGTTATTGTTTTCTTCACTTATGAATTGCATTCCTTTGAAGATGTTGTTAATGGTTTCATGTATCTGCTCTAGTTTTTCCTTTTTTTATTATGATGAGATACATACCAGATCCATACTTTTATTAAGTATGGATTAAGAATACTTTTATTAAGTATGGATCTGGATGTATCAAATACATACTAGATCCATACTTTTGATTGTATATGCAAGACTGCTATAATTTCTAGATGCTACATTGCAGTCTCTGCTATGAGTCCTGAAAGTAGTGATCCCTGCCCTGGGTGTTGATAAATTTTGTATGGTTATATATGGTACATTTATTTATTGGAGTATTATCTCCTGCTTATGTAATGACTAGTAAATTTTCTAATTTGACATCTTAAAACTAGAGAAATTGTTTCAAGTTCCTTCCACGTTTCAAGGAGGATATGACTATCAGTGTTCTAACCAACAAACTTCAAACCAATCAACTCCAAGACAAGCATTTCCTCAAAGTTCCATTTTATTAGAGTTGTCATATTGGCACATCTGGGAAAATCAAAATCTGAGAGTTCTCGATTTTGCCTTCCCAAAAGAAATTCAAAGACCCATCCTCTGCACCCCTCAGTTCCTCACATGACCCAATCGTCATCCCAAGTGAAGACATCCTTCTTGTCACTCCCTTCCAGGTGCAGGTAATATGTCCTTGACTTTCTGAGAAAGAATGTTGTTGAGTCTAATCTTCTCCCTCTCTATGAAATCCCCTCTCCCAAATTCCCAGGCACTAAATGTGGCAGTCTCAAAGCTTCCAAGTAAAAAATGGCTTCCTAGGCTGACAATGACATTCTTCCTCTGTGGTCTCCACAATATTGTGGATTGCATCATATCACTTTCTTCATCCCCAGAGGAAATACTGTGAATTCTTTTCTCCTGAGCTATGCAGCAATATTTTCTTACTGATGGGAATACCTCCTTTGACTTGCCTTCCAGCTTACAGAATTTCATTCTTTCCTCTGGAACCAAGGAACTGGCCACCATCCTCTTCTTCTGTTGCTATTCCAAGTGAACATTGTGCAATTTCCCACCATATCTCTACTGGTGGTGGTTGTTTCAACTGTATTTTCATCTGGCAATATGGAAAACAGAAAGCACTAGTGAAGACACTCTACAGTTGTGGGAATTCACTTAAGAGAAAATGAGAAATGATATGGGTGAGGCCATATATCAAAACTTTATTTAGCAGTTTTGAATAAATATATGTTTCTAATAGAAGAAAATATTTGTAGCTCAGGGTTGAACTGTGGAATCCTTGATGCTTCTGAACTTGGCTGTTTTCTTGCAGAAGTTTCATAAGCCAACTAGGAAACATCAACAGTGTTAGCTGAATAATGAAATTTCTGCAAGAAAATAACCAAGTTCAGAGAGTATAAATATTTTATGCTTGTCAACATTTAGAATCCTAAACTTTTTAAAATTTAGTTTGCTTAATAGTTATAATAATTAACATTCTTTATATCTTATTATACATGATTGTGTGCCAATGAACCAGTCTCAGTTCCTGTATACTGCAGAGACAAATGCTAGCCATCATTAGCTTCTTCTAGTAATAATTTATAGCTCTTCAAACAAGACTCTTGATTCCATCTATTCTCATTATAAAGTGTCTTCCCTTTCTTCCCTTCCATCAACCTTGTCAAGATTAGCTATTTTTCCTAGTCTATTATCCACTCCCAACACATGTATATGAGTTTCTTCCTGCAGATCATCACATCAAGGGAGCAATCAGTCTCTGCTTGAACCAGATTGATTGTTTGTTCTTACAGTTCATAATACTCTAAGAAACCATTGCCAGATCCATAATTCAAAAACATTCAGCTTCTTTATCTTGCACTTTCTCAATGTCCAGCTGCCACAGCTGTATATTAACCCACAAAAAAAGCATTATTTTAACTATTGTATCTTTGTTGACATATAAAAATGCTTAACACTCATGGTCAAAGTGTGTTATGATCTTTCTGCTTATGATTAATCCTTTGTCCAGCACACTGCTTGTTTTTATTTATTCTAGAGTCCTCCCAAAAGTTTGTCCCTTGTTGTGAATTTGTCTTCTTAATATTAACATCAACCCAGATTTTTTTTTTCACAATCCATTTTTTATTTGTATGAAACCTTCTAAATCTTCTTCAGTCTTAGCTAATGAAGTAGTACCTACATTGTTAAAGGAACATGGTGGCTCAAGTGGTTGGAATACTGGGCAGGAAGTTAGTAAACCCAAGTTTGAGACCTGACGGTTGCAGTAGGGTAGGTTTGAGCTCTTGTCCTTCACTCCATGTCCTTCCAGGGACGTGAAAGGAATCCCCATCTGGGTGTCCCCAGAGCAACGGGGATGTCCGTGGCTAACTCTTTCAATCTGGAAGCTTCTCAGTGCTTCTGACTCAAGTGCGAACCGTCATAGTTAAGATTGTTGATGTTTCAGCCTCCTAGTCTGATTCTAGCTGACAACTCTTCCAAACCAGTCATTCTTGCAATACATTCAGGACAAATTTAAAGAGATATGAGGATTATACCTGTTCTACTCTCACTTCCTTCTCTGTTCTGCATTATTCTGTTTCTTTAATTTTAATAGTTATAATCATTTCTTCACTGTTAAAGGTCTTCAGAAAATTGATCAATTTGGGGTGATGGGGTATGGTTACATCTCTGTACTGCAATCTTTGAAAACTTGCTGAAAACTGTTGAAAGTCTGCCCAAAACTAATAGGCATCCACTACAAGACATAATATTGGAATGATGGTGCATAGCAACATGATGTTATAACTCATGCAATATTTTCCATTTTCAGAATAGCCTTAGAACTTAAGAGTGCACAGGTTGGTTACAGCCACACCAATAACTCCAACTAGAAGTAACATTATAAAGAGAAAGGTATCTTGCTAATTTCAGTGCTGAACCAACCATATTGTTTTAAATATTATAGCTTACACAAAGGAGTTTTCACGGGGAAATTCACCAAGTACTGATCCAAATAAGACCTCGTATGGGTCAGGAGCAAGTAAGCAGAGTAACTTTAAGCTTTTTAATCAACCTATCCATTGATTAATAAGTGAAAGCATCATATTTAATCAACTCAAAAGCTTTTCAATGTTTGACAGCTCGCCTTTTTTATGAGATGCTTAAACATTATCCTCAGTATGCAGAAGTAATGAATCATAAAGCAGCTTCATCTAATAATTGTCTATAGTTTCTGGAAGATAATAAGAAAGAAGAAGGGGGAGAGAGAAATCCCTAGATTTGTTCTTTGTATATTTGTGTTCACTTACCCGCACACATTTACATAAACTGCGCCTGTAAGAAAAATTTCTTAAGCTTCAGAAATTAGTTATATATGTTGTTTTCTTTTTATTATGTTTATTCATAAGGTTCATTTTCTTAGGTTCTTATAATTGAAATAAGGCAGCTAGCAAATTGTGGCACTCTTTCTTTGCACAAAACATGCTGGCTTATTTACACTACTCTTTCTATTGTCATTAGATTGCCAAAGTGACTGGTTAGATCAAATGATACTGCTTTTTTTCTTTGCTGGCACTATCCCATTGGACTATGTACCATGATATTATATTATTATAACATTCCTGAGTTAGGATAACATATATTATAACATTCCTAACTGGCTGATAATCTGTGATAAATACAGGAGAATTGGGAAATGAAGAAAGAAATCATCCTAAGGTTGTTGAATATGCACTAGTATTTTCAAGAAAAAAAAATGACCTTCATCAAAATTATTTTAGATTATTCTATATTGGAATATTTACACTGGACACACTGGAAATAATTCACACACACACACACACACACACACACACACATATAAAATATAATCTGGGTTATAATTACATGTTGACTTAGCTGAGAATGTGCCTCATTAAATTTAAATGAACTTCTGAGCAGATAGTAAAGAACAGGTAGTAAAATATAGATGTAGTTTACCTTACCAGGTATGGTTCTGTATATTTATACTAAGTATGAGAAACTTGAGTTTCTTTGAGTTCACTGGAGCATGTTTCATTATTCAGTGCAGCAGTGCTATTCAGTACAGGGTGCTTTTTCTGCCTTATGGAAGATACTCCTAGATATGAGAGAGAGAGAGAGAGAGAGAGAGATTTGTTGCCCATCTCACTTTGAGATGATTCTGGATGGTTTGCAATTTATAAACATTAAACATCTATGAACAATAAATATTCCTAATAATAGTAAGAGGAACACTCAATAGTAATAGGGTGGCTCAGTGGCTAAGACACTCAGCTTGTCAATCAGAAAGGTCAGCAGTTCAGCAGTTCTAATCCCTAGTCTAACAGAATGAGCTCCCGTTACTTGTCCCAGCTTCTGCCAACCTAGCAGTTTGAAAGAATGTAAAAGTGCAAGTAGAAAAATAGGGACCACTTTGGTGGGAAGCTAACAACGTTCCGTGTGCCTTCGGTGTTTTGTCATGCTAGCCACATGATCACAGAGATGTCTTTGGGCAGCGCTAGCTCTTCAGCTTTGTAACTGAGATGAGCACAGCCCCCTAGAGCCAGAAACAACTAGCATGTATGTGCGAGGGGAACCTTTATAATAGTAATAAATTAGAATTAGAAAGATGGGGAGGAAGGGTGTTGGATGTGCACAAGGGAAGATTAATACATCAACCACCTCCAGTATGATACACCTCTGTTGAGTACCAAGCCAACTGACAGAGCCAGGTCCTCAGGCCCTTAAAGGGAGGTCAGAAAGATGGCACCAGATATTCTAAAGGGCAGGCACTACAGCAGAATAGGCTCTTCTCTTGGATCCTGCCAGCTGAAGTTTCTTCACCAATGGAGCCTGCAGCAAATTAGGATGGCCCCAATCCTCCTGGCCTTTTGTGAGCCCTAAAGACCTAGTTCTGTGAAGTGACCCATCTGCTGGCCATATTAGCATTACTCGTCTGTGTTATTTCCTCTGCTACTAAGCATTTTAGTTTTTGTATTTATGATTGCAATTGTTCTTATTTTTATTTAATATGCTCATGTCCAGAATCACATTTTGAGATTGGCAGTTATACAGATTGATTCATTCAATCAATCAGTTCTACTTTTTATATCTAACTGCTGTGACATCAGAATGCTGCAAGATCTCCACTATCTTATCCACTCAGAGTTTGATATAAGAAAGGTATTATAGAGATATTTCAAATAAATAAATTAAATCTTGCAGGATTCATTCTGATTGGAAGGATGTGAGAGGATTAACTCATTAAAACAGCTACATCTTTTTTTCAGACTTGTCATCCAAAGCACTTCTTTTGAAGTATTTCTGAAGCATTCCCAGACTTAATAAATTGAGCTAATCCAATGCTAATTTTAAGGTAAAGTATTGTATTGAAGTGGGTAAATTTTGTGCAATTTGGTTAGATTCACTTTAAGCTTTATATTAAATGTGATTTGTCTTTTAATGTTTCAAGTTCCACTTTCAAAAGCATATAGATTCTGATTTCCTTAAACATCATTTTATTTTATGTCTGAAGGCACACGAATCACAAAGAGCAGGTTGGACACGGATAATAAAAGAAAAAGTTTAGGTTTTCTGAAAAATAGATTTAGTGGGCTCAGTGAATCCCATTTTTTTGCAATTCAGGTAGTCCTTGGCTTACAACTATTCATTTAGTGACTGTTTGAAGTTACAACAGCATTGAAAAAGGTGATTTATGACTGTTGCAGCAACTCTGTAGTCATGTGATCAAAATTTAGATGCTTGGTAACTGGCATGTATTTATGACAGTTTCAGTGTCCTGAAATGATAGTCCATGATATGACTATCTGACAAGAAAAGTCAATGGGGAAGCCAGATTCACTTAACAACCGTATTAGTAACTTAACAATCACTTTTCAGCTGTAGGAAGAAGGATTGTAAAATGGAACAGAGCTCACTTAACAACTGTCCCGCTTTGAGACTCAATTGTGGTTGTCAGTTAAGGACTCTCTGTATTCACCGAAGAAATGCAGAAACATTTGCTCATTGAGCACTTGTTAGAATAAGAAGAAATAATATACATTAACAGAAATAAAGACTAATGTAAACAAAAATCAATAGTGATGTTAATAGTGATAAATATCTCAATTTGATTGAAGCAAATGTTGAACTGAAAAGAAATAAATAGCAATTTGAAAGGAATCTCCTTTGAATTTGGAAGTGTACATCTGAAACCTCTTCACACCTATCTTTTCTTCAGGAAAGCAGTGGTGGTTAAATTTACAAGGAACCTGCAACCAAACTCCAAACTAATAGTTACCATCTACCATTTCTCAATAAGAGGTAATATTATTTATTTATTTATTTGATTTGTCAATCACTTACAAGATAATAGGTATATAAGTATAAACATGAGTAAGAATACAGGAAATAGGTATGAATAAATGGGGACAATAGGATAGGGATGGGAGGCACGATGGTGCACTTATGCACGCCCCTTACAGACTTCTTAGGAATGGGGTGAGGTCAATTGTGAATAGTTTGAGGTTAATGGAGTGGGGGGGGGGGTTGAGGATGTAACAACAGAGTCAGATAGTGTATTCCAGGCATTCTGTTGCTGAAGTCGTACTTTCTGCAATCAAGTTTGGAGCAGTTTACCTTGAGTTTGTATCTGTTGTGTGCTCTTATATTGTTGCTGTTGAAGCTGAAGTAGTCATTGACTGATAGGACATTGTAGCAGATAATTTTGTGTACTACACTTAAGTCCAACCATAGGTGGCGTAGTTCAAGATTGTCCAAGCCCAAAATTTCAAGCCTGGTGATATAGGGTATTCTGTTGCGAGCAGAGGAATGTTGTACTCTTCTCACGAAATACTTCTGGATTCGATCAATTGTATTAATGTCTGATATATAGTGCAGATTCCAGACAGATGAGCTGTATTTGAGTATTGGTCTAGCAAAGGTTTTGTATGCCCTAGTTAGCAATTCAATATTTCCAGAGGACAAGCTTCGTAAGATTAGATTTACAACTCTTAATGCCTTTTTGGCAATGCTGTTACAGTGAGCTCTAGCACTTAGATCATCAGATATGAGTACTCCGAGGTCCTTGACAGAGTGAGGGTCATCAACGAGGTCAATGAGCTTGTATTTGGTGTACTGTTTCTTTTTTTACCAATGTGTAGGACAGAGCATTTGTTGGTCAAGGTTTGGAGTTGCCAAATGTTTGACCATTCAGATACATCATCAAGGTCACTTTTGAAGAACAGTAGCATTGTTGATGGTGTTGAATAGTTTTATATCATCCGCAAAGAGGAAGCAGTTGCTTACAAGGTGATTGCAAAGGTCATTTATATAGAGTATAAACAGTGTGGGTCCTAAAACGCTGCCTTGAGGGACACCATTGTTAACTGGAGCAGGGTTAGATATAGCACTCCCTATTCTTACTATTTCTTGCCTGTTTGACAGGAATGCAGTAATCCACTTATGAAGGGATCCAGAAATGCTGTAAGAGTTTAGTTTTGACAGTAATTTGTCATGTACCGCTGAATTAAAGGCTTTGCAGAAATCTATGTAAATTGTGTCTATTGCTTTACCTTGATCGAGTAGAGTAGTCCATATGTTTTTGCAGTGTAGGAATGGTAGGTTGCAGGACAATTTTTTCCTGAAACCAAATTGTTTTTGGGAGAGTAGGTTGTTTGACTAAGTGGAGAGTGATGAATTGGTTAATGATTGATTCCATAACTTTGCACATGACACAACACAGTGAGATTGGTCTGTAGTTTTCAACCAGGCTGGGGTCACCTTTTTTGAAGATTGGGATGACCATAGCTAAGGACCACAGGGTCGGTAAGGAGCTGGTTTTGAATGATATATCATATATAATGCTTCGGGGTTCTGCTATGGCAGAGGAGAGCTTTTTTAAGAAGTATGCACATAATCCATTGGGGCCAATAGATAGGGATGGTTTTAGGTTTCGTAGTGCCTGTTCTACATTATCTTCTATTAAGTCATTATGTAGTAGATCATTGCAATTAGTTGTGGTATGACTAGGAAATGTGGGGCATGAGCCATTGCTGTTTACAAAGACTAAACTGAAGAATGTGTTGAAGAGTGTTGGCCTTAACAGTTTTGTCACTGAAGTCTTTCACATTTGATCCCTTTAGAGGTGGGATGGTTCTTTTTTTTTTTTTTTTATAAAAGTTTTTTTTTTTAAGACAAACATATACAAACAAAACATAAAACCACCTTCCATTTTATATACTGTACATACAGTGTGTCAGTTCGTTACAAATCTTTTGTGCTATCCTTTCGTAGTCATTATTCACAGTTTATATAGATTTTCACATTGTCAAACTAACATATGCTTATATATTTATCAGTAATTAATCATCCATGACTAAACTATTTATTCTATCATTTTATATGAGAAATTCCAAATTTTATTTTGAAATTTATATTTAAGTCCATAGTTTTTAAATTACCTTTCATCCAATGGTTATATATGTCTATATTATATTTTACATCAATCTATTGAACTTCTATTACAAAATTATCTAATCTATTACATTACCATATCTTTTGGTCCAACCATTGATAAAACAAATCCCATATCACATAAAATTGCTTATCTTCTTGCTCTCTAATTTCAAATGTCAATTTACTCATTTCAGCAGAATCCATAATTTTCTTAATAACTTCCTTCTGCATAGGTATTTTTTTCATTTTTCCAATTCTTAGCAAATACAATTCTAGCTGCTGTCAGGACATTTACAATCAAATATTTCAGCTCTTTATTGTATATTTCCAGTATAATTCCCAGTATAAATAAAAAGATCTCTGGTTTAAAGTCTATGTGTTGTTTTATCATATTTTCCAACCATGTATGGATTTTCATCCAATATCTTTTTGCATCCAAGCATGTCTACCACATCTGGTAATATGAACCAGGTATCTGATGACATTTCCAACATTTATCTGATTTGTTCTTAAACATTTTCGCAATTCTCGATGGGAGTAGGTGCCACCTGTAAAACATCTTATACATTTTTTTTCATATGCAGTTGACATTGCCATTTTATAATTTTGAGACCATTTTTGCCATTTCTCTAAATCAATTCCATATCCAAAATTTTCCCTCCTAAGAAATCATCGTTTCTTTTACTTGTTCTTCCTCTAACTTAATTTCTAATAAATGTCCATAGAGTTTTTTAATTACCTTTTCATCAGTACCCATCAGAATTTTATCTAAACCAGTCAATTTATCATAAATACCTTCTGTTTTGAAATCTTTATCAAATCTAGAGTGTATTTGCAAATATGAAAACCAATTCATTTTTACATCTTGTTCTTCCAATGCTTGCATCAATTTAAGTTCACCTTTTTCATTCAATATCTCACCATATCTAACTGTTTGTTCCTTTTTATATATTATTGGATAAGAAAAAGCTTCAATGGTTCTTGAGTCTTTAAGTTTGGTGTTTATAAAATTGTGGAGGGTGTAGGTAGATTTTGTACATAGGAGGTTTTCCTCCTGCTTGCAGTAATAATTTGTGCATTCTGCCTTTATCTGTCAGCATAATGTATTGTATCAGTTTTTAAAATTTGCTATGTAGCTAATTTTGTTTTTACGCCATAGTGATTTTTTTTTAAATTGAAGTTTCCTTATTGTTATGTGTAATTTTTTTTAGGGGTTACTAATGGTACATATAGTTTAATGACTCTTTCAAGTTCAAACAAGAATGCATTATAATGGTCTTCTTAATATTACAGTTAGAGAACAGAATGTGCCAATCAAGAGATGATAGGTCAGCATCTATGAGATCATAGTTGTTTTTTTTTTGAAATTGTATTTTGGAGATCCATCATTATGATCTTCTTTGTGAGGGCATACAGACAAAAGTCAATCATACTGTGGTCACTGCTTGAAAAGAGTTCTTGTATTTGTAGGCCATACATTGAGTTTGAGCTGTTTCAGATTAAACTATACCTTCTGGAAATATATTCTTGAGATTGAATCTGGGTCAACTGGTGACTTTAGTTGTGGGTCACTTTTCTAACAGTACTGAAAAAATATACCTATAAACATATATTTTATTTGTATGCTTAAAGTTCAAGTCCACAGGAAAGTTCTCTATCCCACAGAAGATACTTTGTCCATCAAATTATGAGCTGTGGTGGCACAGTGATTAGAATGCAGTACTGCAGGCTACTTCTGCTGACTGCCGGCTGCCTGCAATTTGGCAGTTCAAATCTCACCAAGCTCAAGATTGACTCAGCCTTCCATCCTTCTGAGGTCAGTAAAATGATAATCCAGATTGTTGGGGGCAATAGGCTGACTCTGTAAACAATTTAGAGAAGGTTGTAAAGCACTGTGAATCCCTATATAAATCTAAGTGTTATTGCTATTGCTATCCATAAGGCTGATTCTTTCTTTTTGGATTCTTCCTAAGTTGTTAAATGGCAAAAGTAGAAAAGCACAATGCTTTTTTCCCCTTTCTTTTTCTTTTTCTTTTCTTCTTTTTCTTTTTTCTGACTGGGCTTCTATGTCTAGTTTCTTGCAATGTAGATGCCCAGGCTTCTGATATAATAGAGTAGATTGTCTGCCTTAGTGCATTGGCATGTATATTGTATTTAGTGAAAGATACAGATGCACTTATACTGTTATTAGTGATAGATAGGGCTCTTCAGATAACCACTTGTGCAGGGATGGGATTCTACAGGTTTGCACCTATTCGCTAGAACCAGTTGTTAACATTCTAAGCAGTTCAGATAACCGGTTGTTAGAAGAAATTCCTGGCCTAATCCTGTAAGGAAGGCAGGAAAAAAACATTCTGGTGTTGGTTTCAGAAACTGCCTCTCCATTAATCCTTATTACATTATTGACAGGACTAGACTTCCTGTCTTAGGAACGTCTCTGGAGGTTTTTTTTTCCTCCTTTGCTGGTACTTTGCTTGTAGGGAGTGACCATTCAAAGTTACAATGGCACTGAAAAAAGTGACTTATGATCGTTTTTCACACTTACGACTGTTGCAGCATCCCCACAGTCATGAGAGGGCAGGTGAGGAGATGCGTGCCTCGATGTGAATGATATTGCGTTGGCCACACCCAGCCAGTCACGTGATCACCAAGCCATGCCAATCAACTAAGCCATGCCCACATAACTGGTTCTTAAAAAATTTGAATCCCACCCCTGCACTTGTGTCCTAGTCACCTTGTGAGTTCAACCTGTGGCAGTGCAAGCTGTAATTGGTATGCCCATATAGCATCTCCACTTGGTAAGCTGTGTTGGTTACTAGTTTGCTTCCAGGGAAGGTGGAAGTTGCTGGTTGCTTACCTATAAAGCCCTACAAGGCACAGAGCCTATTTACTTGAGAGAGTGCCTCTCTCCCATAACATCTGCCCAACCAATTAAATCCTGCATGGTGTCATACTTTTCACATAAATACCAGTGTAATATTTTCGCAGCTTAATCATACTTGATTTTTAACCAGTTGTGTGATTTTGCTGTGTTCTCTTATTACATGATAAACCATTCATATTTATATTTGTACAAGTGGCATTTACTATCAAACTGGTCTATTCTGTTTTTGCCGTGGTGACTGGTACACTGGTATAGTGTTTGTTCTTGGGCAGCCAAAACCATTCATTTCTTATTTATCATCTTTGTCAATTGGATGATTGCCAAAGGGATGAATAATTAACTTGAAGGATTCCTCTTTTCATTTTGCCTTTACCTAATTCATCACCATTAAATATTAACTTTGTCTTGCATACTTTCAATCCCATTTCTGCAAAACCTTGTTTTGACTGATAGCAACAACCTCTATCCTTTTTTAAACCCAGCTCTGTGAAAAGAATCAAATACTTCCTTGTAATCAGTTTAATGCATCTGTTCCAGATACATTCCAGTTCTTGAATCCCTTTGATCACTTCTGAACCATTTCCATTGTCTTTCTTTTGAATTCATTTTCTGTGGTGGTAATCTCTGCTAGCTAGCTTGTCATATTTTATGAGGTGATCCTATAGTTCTTTTCAGAAATTTGCAAATTTTCAAAATATTATTTTTCACTTCAGTGTTGCTCCCTTCCAGATCCTGCCCTTTTATTCTTTTTCTCTCCTTTCCTGTTTTCAAAAGCTTTTAATTACCCAGAAATCTTTATTATCCCTTTGACTTTTTATTTTTAGCATTAAATGCCTATTGATGTCGTGGCCTATTGATGAAGTGGATTTTTAAGTCTCTTAGCTGTCAGTTTTGGAAAAGGAGAAAAAAAAACACAAATCTTTTCCCTTTTCTCTCTCCTTCGCAGCTTAAAAATCTTCTTAGGGAACAATGTTGTTTTTTTTTTTAAATAGTTTCAATTCCAGGTTACCTTATTTGTTGCTTTTGATCCAGTCAACCAAAACTTTCTCTTCTTATCTTCCTCCTGCATATTCTTTTCCGGTCGAGTTCTTCTTTGTGGTGGCCATTTCTGACCACCTCTACAACCGCCTTCAGGAAAGGGAGTAATGGCCAGCTGGGGAGGAGAGATGTGGCTCTCCTCAACCCTGCAGGCAGTCTCCCCCTTCTTCACTACCTCTATGGGGTGGCTTAGCCTCGAAACTAGCTGGCTCGGGGCGCTCTAGCAATGAGTACAGATCGAAGCCTCGCAGAGACAACGTTTTGTTCTGTCACCGAAGAAGCTCAAACCGGAAGTCAACTGTGCATTCTTACTCATTGTCCAATCCTTCACTGCTCCAACTATTAATTTTTTAAATATCTTAACAGTTTGGTTCATCAACCATTGATTTTGAAATGGTTTCTAGCATTCTGTTTAAGTTCTGAGGCATCCCAGGGAAGATTGTCCACTTTGTTTGCTCTGCAATAGATATTTGCATGCTTGCTGTCAATTGAAATAATTTCCAGGTCTTTTCCAAACAAATATTTTTGCCTTTCATTTAGCTCTGGTTGCTTGCCTTCACAAATTGCTATATCTTCTTGCCAAAGAAGATAATTTTCTTGCAAATCTCAACTCTCATTTTGCATTTTGGCTGATTAAGCCAGGATCCCAATAGGAAAGCAGAAAGTCTGAAATTCACAATATTGAATAAGGGAAAAGATGTCAGTAGCAAATCTTTCCAATTTGCTAAACAGTCAGACCTTCGGCTCTAGACTTTAAGAATCTATGTGAATATATAACCGAAGGTGGAATTATTTTTATTGAAAGCTTGGTTCTGATTTAGCAAAATGCTAAAACAAGCATATTTACTTTGGGCAGGAATTATATACTCAATATATTATTTTAATAATCCCATTTAGCATCTTAGTAAAGAGCCATGTTTAGGAGTAATTGCAATAACATGATAGAAAAGCCCGCAGCATTGGTTAGTTCCCAGGCTAATAAAGATTGAGAAGAGCACTGTGTAAATAACCAGATGCAAGTTTTTTTGTTAACAATGAAAAGACTCAAATCCTCCGTGGATCAAAAGAAGATTCTTAGAGAGAAATTAAAAGCGTTTCAGCTCTAATAAACTAGATCAATTGGTTCTAAATAGGAAATAGTTCCAAAATCTTATAATCTCTTTCTTTTTTTTACTTTAATAAGTCTTGCTAAAGAAGACATGAGAATCTTGGTTTTAGTTTGAGGCTGCTTCCAAAGAATATAAAACTGAAAACATAGAAATTATATGGATAGGTATCTAATTACTGTAGTTCCTTTTGCCCAGCATATTTAAATTGATTGGAAAGAGATGACAAAAAGATTGCAACTACTTTCAACAGAAGGTGCTTATTGTTGTTGTCAAAACCATTGTTTCTGCCCAATTGTTATAATGAACACTATTTAAAGCATTAAAAAGAAGTATTGTATAACATGTTTTTGTGCAGTTCAAACACCCTTCCACAAAAGGATTAAAAATTGGAGCTGCTTCAAGGGTTGTCCCCAACTGTTTGCCCACACATAGCTCTTTATTGGAACTTCTAGCAGAACTGTAGCTTAGTTGTACACACCTGGACCAACAAGTAATATAATTTAAAACAAGTTCCTGAGCATTACATAAGCTTAGATGAACCTAAGTTCAAGAATAGATATTTCATGCCCAATGATATGCCTATTCTTGTTATTAGGACATTTCCCCCAATGTTCAGTTGCAATTTTCCTCCTGCATACTGGGTTCATAAAATAAGTCATAATCTTCTTCTATGTGACACCCCTTCAGATGCTATATGAATGCTCTCATTACTCCACTCCATTTTGTTTTAGTGTTAACTACCCTTATTTCTTTCAATCTTTCCTCAAAAGAATAAGTTGCCAATCAACCTATCATTATAGTTGTCTTTCTCTACACCTGTCCTACTTTGTCTTAACTTCTTGAGTGTTTGTCTAGGGCAAGGAATATTGGTGGTGGGGATATGACTAACAGAATACTTAAAAGAAGAAAATAAAGCTTCATGTCACTACTACAAATAATTCACATAACATCTAGCTATATTCTTCCATGTCATCCTGTCAAATTAACTGTTCTTTCATAATATGTGACAAAAAACACACCAGAGTTATAAGGAAAATGTCAGCTGTAATGATGCTGTGCCTTTGAAAACACTAGGAAAAAAATGCATCAAAACCCACTATTTCAAGCAGATTGTCCCTGCATCGCATTGTGCATTGTGTTTTTGAGACTACCACTCTAAAATAATAAACATTATTACATTCAAATACATATAATTACCTTTATATTTAGTTAAAACTAGTTAAGTTAGTTAAAGATATCAGTCATCAATAGATAAATGGAAATAGACCACTTTCCACACCATTCAAAAGAGAAAATAATACAGCTTAGAAGAAAACACTAAGATCAGAACACATCCTCTCCATCATCATATCCTAATTAAGGAACTACCAAAGAGAAATGTCTATGGAGATTCTCAGTCATTTAAGTCATGGTTGTACCAAAAGTGCTTTCTCAAAAGGCAGTTGGACTTCGTTTTTTCCTTGAAGACATTTCGCTTCTCACCCAAGAAGCTTCAATCAGAACTCAAGAAGCTTCTTGTATGAGAAGCAAAATGTCTTCAAGGAAAAAAAAACAAAGTCCAATTGCTTTTGAAAAAGCACCTTTAGGACTACCAAGAGAGAACTACACAACACTGACAAGGCTAGCTACTGTACATAAACAGGGAGCAAACTCCACATGCACTAGCATTGGTAATGTGACTTAGTTGGGTAATAAAATGTCTACAAGCAAGCAGCCAAGCTCAAAGACCACCATATATTTCTCACTTATAAACCAAAGAGAAACATATTGGATGCTCACTGCATGGAATCAATAAGAACTCATCAATATGCATGATTTTTCATGATAATGTACCATAATCCAATCAACCTATTATCTGATCTCTACATTTAAAAAAAAATCCATACCACCAACTGCAACCACCTGATTTGTTTCTGTCCCCTTTGAAGAAGTATTCCTTCTTCATACCTCCAATACATACCTACCAATAGGAATAATTTAAAAGGGAAAAAATATATCTTTCTTTTGAATATATTTTCCTTAACCTTGTGCAGATGCATGCAACGTTATACAAACACGCAACAAAATATAAATGAAGGAAAGGTAAGGAAAACACTTGCCTGTCTACAAAATAATATCCCTAGATACAGTGAGACTTATTTTCATGTTTTACTATAGGATTAACTTTACAATAGAAGCTTAGGCACATTTGCCTTTAAATAACCTCTCTCTTGAATTAACCCCTGAGTAAGCACAAATATATCATTTTTTTTTAAATGATACCCTTACTACTTATATCAGGTTTCTCAAGCTAGGTCCCTCTAGATCAGGGAATTATAAAAGTGTCAGTACCTATAGTTAAAGTTTATGGCAGCTGTAAGCCCAGACACCACCAAGCTAACAATATACCATTTGTATTATATATGCAAATCAGTGAGTTTGGGATAGGTTACCCTTGGCCCTCCAGAGTTATTGACTGTCCAGAGTTATTGACTGTCCAGTAACAATAGCAATAGCACTTAGACTTATATATCACCCCATAGTGCTTTACAACTTTCTCCGAGTGATTTACAATGTCCGTATATTGCCCTATATTGTCTAGGTCCTCATTTTACTGATCAACCTTGAGGCCTGTCAGGATTGAACTCAAGGCCCTGGGCAGATTTTGCCTGCAATACTGAATGCCACCAGAGCTCCTAAGAAACACTGAGACCTCATTGTTATACAGAGTACAGGTGAAACTCAAAAAATTAGAATATCTTGCAAAAGTTCATTTATTTCAGTAATGCAACTTAAAAGGTGAAACTTATATATCAGATAGACTCATTACATGCAAAGCAAGATAGTTCAAGCCGCGATGTGTCATAATTGTGATGATTATGGCTTACAGCTCATGAAAACCCCAAATCCACAATCTCAGAAAATTAGAATATTACATGCAATCAATAAAACAAGGATTGCACAGATCAGACCTCTGAAAAGTATAAACATGCATATGCACTCAGTACTTGGTTTGGGTCCCTTTTGCAGCAATTACTGCCTCAATGCGGTGTGGCATGGAAGCTATCAGCCTGTGGCACTGCTGAGGTGTTAAGGATGCTTCAATCGCGGCCTTCAGATCTTCTGCATTGTTCAGTCTCATGTCTCTCATTTTTCTCTTGGCAATGCCCCATAGATTCTCTATGGGGTTCAAGTCAGGCGAGTTTGCTGGCCAATCAAGCACAGTAATCCCATGGTCATTGAACCAGGGTTTGGTGCTTTTGGCAGTGTGATCAGGTGCCAAGTCCTGCTGGAAAATGAATTCAGCATCCCCATAAAGCTCGTCTGCGGAAGGAAGCATGAAGTGCTCCAAACTCTTCTGGTAGACGGCTGTGTTGACCCTGGACTTTATGAAGCACAATGGACTGACACCAGCAGATGACATGGCTCCCCAAATCAACACAGACTGTGGAAACTTCACATTGGACTTCAAGCATCTTGCAGTGTGTGCTTCTCCATTCTTCCTCCAGACTCTGGGTCCTTGGTTTCCAAATGAGATGCACAACTTGCTCTCATCAGAAAAGAGGACTTTGGACCACTGAGCAACAGACGAATTCTGGTTTTCTTTAGCCCAGGTAAGATACTTCTGACATTTGTTGTTCAGGAGCGGCTTGACATGAATACAACATTTGAAGCCCAAGTCCAGGATCTGTCTGTGTGTGGTGGCTCTTGATGCACTGACTTCAGCCTCAGTTCACTCCTTGTGAAAGTCCCCAACACTTTTGAATGGCCTTTTCCTGACAATCCTCTCCAGACTGCAGTCATCCCTGGTGCTTGTGCACCCTTTTCTTCCATGCTTTTCCCTTCCACATAACTTTCTATCAACGTGCTTTGATACAGCACTTTGGGAACATCCAACTTCTTTTGCAATGACCTTTTGAGGCTTTCCCTCCTTATGGAGGGTGTCAACGATGGTTTTCTACACAACTGTCAGGTCTGCAGTCTTTCCCATTATTGTGATTCCTACTGAACCAGACTGAGAGACCATTTAAAGGCTCAGGAACCCTTTACAGATGTTATGGCTTAATTAGCTGATTAGAGTGGGACACTTTGAGCCTTGCATATTGAACCTTTTCACAATATTCTAATTTTCTGAGATGATGGATTGGGGTTTTCATGAGCTGTAAGCTGTAAGCTCACAATTATAACAAATCACAGCTTGAACTATCTTGCTTTGCATGTAATGAGTCTATATCATATATTAGTTTCACCTTTT
The DNA here is from genome assembly GCA_033807585.1 of Hydrophis major. Taxonomy (NCBI): domain Eukaryota; kingdom Metazoa; phylum Chordata; class Lepidosauria; order Squamata; family Elapidae; genus Hydrophis; species Hydrophis major. Next base: position 20,095,674 of record CM066333.1, read on the forward strand.
AAGTTGCATTACTGAAATAAATGAACTTTTGTACGATATTCTAATTTTTCAAGTTTCACCTGTATATGTTGGTGCATGTTTTATGAGCACAGTTGCAAAGTAAGTGATATCTTCAAGTATTCTAATTGTTCATTGTGCCCGGATAGACAGTTGCTCTCACATATACTGTGGGAAAAACTGGTGGATAAAAAAAAATAGATAAAATGGGAGGTTGCATTTTGCAAAGTAAAGCAAAAAGAATGCTAATGTAAAGAAGCTTGGGGAAAAACTAAAGGAGAGAAACATTGTAAATATATTCAGATCAAAGATTCACTGCACTTTCATGAAAGAGAAAAGCCTGATTACAAATGGGAATAAGAAACAGAAAAATGCCACACATTTAATCTTGAATCTGCATTGGATTGAGGAAAAAAAAAATGTGCATAAAATATTCAGAGTTACTGCCACTAAGGGGAGCTGTACAATAGCTTCCAGTCATTCTATGCAGCTGGAAACCTCTGCAGTTTTTTTATTCTCTTTCTTTGCCTGTTCTCCTCCCTCTCTCTCTTTTTCTGTCCCTCCCTCCCTCCCTCTCTTGTTCACTCATTATAGAAATGTCAAGAAATGTGGGCAGGCTGGTGATGAGAGAAATTACAATTTCTGCACAATGAAATTTCCATAATCCACCTAGCTTTCACAAGCCCTACGTAAAGTGGTAAGTTTGACATATTCCAAGCATCTCGTGTCTGTCTTGTTTTAAGAAGCAGAAAATATCATTGTAAGATCCAATGAAAAACTTTCAGTTTTCATCTTACGGTTTCTTTCCTGCATTATTTTAGTGGCTTGGGTTCCATTGCCTAGCCCTTCATCAAATCTAACGCTAAAATTGCACAATTTGCTAGTTCTGTTTCAGTTTCAGAGAAGGGTGATGCTGCCTAAGGATGGCGCCTTCGTGGGATCCTTCATGGTCAAAGATTTTTCTGTTCGAGGAGCCGACAATGAAGGTTCTTCTATCCAGTCAATCTCGTAGAACAGAAAGATGATTTGAGTACAAACCCACACAGAGATGAATTTTGGAAAGCAAAATGCCTATAAGTTGCTGTTGAACTTCCAGTGTGCCCAAATTCTATAACACGATAGAAGAGAAGTGCTTTGCAATATATGGGGGTGTAGAGATAAAGAAAGGAGGTCAAATTCTTTGAAAGAATCGATTCACAAGACATAGGAGTGTGATACAATAAATAAAACAATGATGCTATGTTTTTCCTCAGGCTCATTCAGCTGCTTCAGAAGCTGCTTACCTTGCTCACATGTCTCTCTGTGTGTGCATCCTCAGCCTTTGAGGATCCTCAGCCTTTGAGCCTGACTTCTGAAGCTGTAGACTTGACTACATTTTCCTGGGGCTTATCCAGTGGTGGGATTCAATTTTTTTTACTACCAGTTCTGTGGGCGTGGCTTGGTGGGTGAGGCAGGAGAAGTTTACTGCAAAATCCCATTCCCTCCCCACCCCACTAACGCTTTCCAGCTCCGTTCTCCTGTGTAGGGCAACAAAAGAAGACCCAGCTGATCAGAAGGGACTCAGGAGGCAGAGAATAGACTGACTGGTGGGAATTGGAGGTTCTCTGAAGTACTCAAAATTTCCACTATCAGTTTTCCAGAACTGGTCAGAACCTGCTGAATATCACCTCAGTAAGTATTCAGGATATTGTGCTGGAAATATAATAAAAATTGGCAATCTATTGTTGATATTTGCAACCATAGCTTCTGGGTGTTGAATTTGTGTGGCATAATCGTACCCAGCGCACCGTAATTTTTTAAAAGTGTTTTCAAACAATGCATTTCAAAATAGCATCTTCTTCTCCTGATTGACAGTATCTCATTTGCATCTGATTGCTTGTTAGCCTTCGATTTGATCAAACAGAGTTATTTGTTTGATTCATTTATACCTTTGTCTGAGAATAGCTTCTGTGGGAACTCCCTTAATATCATCCTCATGGTAACAAAGTGTTGGATAGGATAAGCTTAGAGAGAGCAACTGGCTTAGAACAGAGGTGTCAAACTCACATCATCTTGGCAGTGTCACATCACATATCGGGACTTTTTTCCCTTTGCTAAATCAGATGTGGCCGTAACCAGCACACGAAGAATCCAGCCAGGAGTTTGACAGCCCTGGCTTAGAAGGTCCCTTACTAAACTGAACTAAAAACTGAATATCCCTGGCTGAAGACCAGCAACTTAAATAATCTGCTATATCACTATATCACTTGCCCAGGGATGGGTTTCTACTGGTTCTACCCACCTCTGTAGAACCAGTAGCTCTGAAGAGCAGCAGGCATAGAACCAGTTCTATGTCTGTGGATGTTTTTGCCCGCCCGACCATCCAGGCTCTTACCCGACCTTTATTTCCTGACTTTTCAACTTCAGCTGTCGTGCAAGGCACAGCTGCAATTTAAAAAGCAGGAAAAAAGGGCTTTTTCTTTTTTTTTTTAAACAAACTTTATTAATTTTACAGACACAAACATACAAAACACAAAACATAAACAAAACTAAAAGATCTTTTCTGAAGGCTGTCTGATCCCGAGTTGAAACTCTTCACACAGACACAAATTCAAACATCATATTCACTTTATCTATCCTTCCATATCTTATTATCATTTTCTTTTTTTATATATATTTAAACCATTTTTATCAATTTTATAAAAACAATAATCAAGGCATATCAGCTTATAAATTCTTTTCTAAGAAAAAATAATAAAAGAAAAAAAACCAATAGAACATAACAATTCCAAATTATAGTATCAATACTTTATCTATTTAACTTCATATCTTATCCCAGCTTCTCCTTTTCATCCAAATTATTTCTTGTTAATTAAAATTGTATTGCCTTTTATCAATATACAAAATCCAAAAAAACATAACAAAACCTTTATATATCCTTCCATATCTTATTATCATTTTCAATAACATTCTTTGTCTGTTCTATTTCCAACTATCCATTCATCCTTTTTCTTTTACTATACTTCTCCTATACACCAATTGGAGTAATGTCTATAACTCATTACCCTAACTTAAAAGTGCTTCATATAACAATTTTTCTTGGGATTCTGTTTAATAGATTCTAAAATTACACAATGAATTTTATACTCTAAATACACATATAAAAAACACAATCTTATGTACCCTCCAGAATCCCTCTTTTATCCTAAATTAAATTCACCCATTGTCTCTGAATAAACTTTTTTTCTTTAGATCTTGCTTCCCCCCATTGAGGCTTCTCCTCCCCCCCTTTCTCTCTTGCTTATTCTTCTCCTTGCCCTTTTTACCCCTTTGTCTCTCCTCCTCCCTTTTCTTACTCCCTTTCCTTTGCTTTCTAACCTTGCCTCCACCTTTCCGCTCATTTTTCTCTTTTTGGGTTGTTTTTATAATTCTTAAAATCCCCTTTTTCTTCTTCTTCTTCTCCTCCTCCTCAGAAAGAACCCATTGTTCATCAAAGATGGCTTCTTCTTCCTCTTCTTCTTTATCCCAGTCCTTCTGCTGCATAATCAACTTTTCATAAGTATATACCGCCATTTCTAAAAATTGAAACAAAGTGCCCAAAGTATCTTCCTTTTTATATTTTTGATATTCAGTCTTTAGTTCATCCACAAGCGATGCCATCATGAAAAGAGAAACTTTTCCCAAAACAACCACAAGTATTTTTAATCAAAAATAATTCCAAAAAAATTCCAAAAATTAATACTTTTCTTCCTTCTTCTCTTTCTCTTTCTGGGGTTAATGTTTAATCAAAGAGGTCCAATTACCATATACCTTTCTTTGGGATTCTAGGCAATCTCCTCCTTTTTCAGCTTCTGCTCCAATTTTTTTCCCTCTCCCTTCCCACTTGCAACATCAATTTTAAATACTCAGAAATCCATACCTCTTATAAGGGTTTTCCAATTTCTTAAGTTTTTCAATATCCAGGAACCCTTTTGTCCCTTAGCTTCAACTTTCAGAATAATTCACTTTCAATGTCCAAACATATTTCATATCTGCTGTTTCCATGAGGTGGGAGATTGAAGAAAAAAAAAAAGTTCCCTTTAATAGCTTCTCCACCGCTTTCGATCTTCTTAGGGATACAATGTATCCTCCAGCAATTCAAACAGCTCAGTTCCAACAAATTTGAAAGATGTTACTTGACCCGGCTCAGACAGGACTTTCACTCTTCTTGCTTCCTCCAGCACATCCTTACCCAGTTGATGGCTTCTTCGTGGTGGCCATTGCTGACCGCCGCTCCACCGCCTTGGGAAAAAGGGGTTTTCCAGGACGAGGAGGGGGTCTGCGACACCCCCAACCCCCTGTCCAGCTCCCCTCTCTCTTTGGCTGTCCCTACAGGGCAGCCATATCCCCCTGACCCATCTGGATCGGGGGTACCTTGGTGGCTAGCATAGCAGGAATCGCAAGCGGTCACGAATTCCTGCTGCCCCGAAGCCACACGAAACCGGAAGCCGAAAAAAGGGCTTTTTCAAAGGCTGCTTCTCTGCATGCAGCGTGCTGATGACGATTTACACACATGTGCATGCAGCATGCAAGGAAGCACATCGAAAATCACTGAACCTCGTAAATCACTGAACTGGTAGTTAACCCTGTCAGATCCCACCACTGCACTTCTCCCTATATCAACAGGGATTTAAATGCACCCCCCCCCCCAAAAAAAATCTCTATTTCCATGAAATAGCAACAACTTAAAAGCTGGGCACACACAATGACATTTTCACTGTTGCTTTCCAATTATGGTCTCCAATTTTGAGGATATGGAGTTGGGAAAAGAACTGCACCAAAGATCCTTTCATTAGGCTCTACAATCGTACAATCCCTTGTCCTTTCCTCAAACTTCAGAGAGTACTGGAGAAGGCGGAGCTACATCGCCACGATACAGCTGCAATCTTGGGGCTCCGAGATCGCATCTGATATCTTCGCCCCTGGTCAGTCCTGACGGACTAAACCGTCCCATAGAGATGGTGACAGTAAGGGGTGCATTCCGTTGATCCCAGGGACATCGCAAGTCCCTGGTTGATCTGGGAGAAGCCCTTCTACCATTGGCAGAGAGGCAGCCATTAAGCTGCTGAAGCAGGGACAGCTCCGGAAGGAAGAGACAGAAAGACAAAGTGGCTGGTGAGGATTTTTTTTTTTTTTTTAATATTTGGGACTTAAGGACACTCTAGGATGGGAAGAAACCTGTAAGATTTCTGACAAAAATTGATAAAATGGATCTAGCAGCGATTTTTTTAAAGAGAAATGTCAAAGTGAGGCTTGGCTTTTTACTTTTACTTTTTTTTCTTCACTGAACTTCTATTGCAACTTAGTAATTGTAACTAGACTGGATTTTTCTCCTATATTTACTTATTTTCTTTCTCCTTTTTGATTGCTTATATTTTTTAGAACAGAGGCTCCCTTTAGTAATTTTTTTAATATATATATACATATATATATATGTATATTTTCTTTTTCTATTGGGCTTTTTTTGGGAAGAAGGGGGAGTGGATTAAGGAAACTATGTAATACTGCCAACTAGAGGCTTGAAAATACTTGAAAATACTTTATTTGAAGTTGAGAGGACTGTGAAAAATTCTTCCTCAAGGACACTGGGTAAGAAAATTTTACCTTCTGGCATTTCAACCTCTGCTCCTGCCTCCCCATCAGCTGGAGGACGACTTTTAACAATGGCGAAGCAAGATAAAGTACAAATGGATCTAACGATGGTTATATAAGGAATTCAAGAACTTAGAACGAGTATTGAACAAAGAACTAATTTACCCAAGATACCTGAAGAGACTGAAAAAATGTTAGAAAGTACAATAACAATGATGGAATTAACTGAAGTATTCAACAGACAGAATAATGGGAAAGCACCAGGTCCAGACGGGCTTCCGGCAGAATTTTATAAAACACTACAAGAATCGTTGAGCATACCACTGCTAGAAGTCATGAATGAAGTTATGTTAAATAAGAAAATACCTAAAACATGGTCAGAATCTTATATTACACTTATTCCAAAAGAAGGGGCTGATCCATTACAAATTAAGAACTACAGACCTATTTCCTTATTGAATGCAGACTATAAAATCTTTGCCTCAATTCTGGCAGAAAGACTTAAAAAATACTTAAATAATTTTATTCATCCTGATCAGAATGGATTTTTACCAAAGAGACAAAATTAAAGACAATATGAGGGTAATTCTGGACACTTTGGAATAACAAATGGCTTTGATATTCCTAGATGCCCAAAAAGCATTTGATAATGTGAATTGGAGATTTATGCTGTTATTACTGGAACAGATGGGCTTTGCTAGAAAATTTATTCAAGCAATAGAAGCCATATACTATATGCAATCGGCAAAAGTAATGATAGAGGGAGAATTTACAGACTCTATTAATATAAGAAAAGGCACAAGACAAGGATGCCCATTATCACCTTTGCTATTTGTACTGACTTTGGAAGTGTTGAATAGAAATATTAGAGAGGACCAAAATATAAAAGGCATGAAAATTAAAAAGGAGGAATTTAAATTGCAAGCCTTTGCGGATGACTTGGTTTTCATTCTGGAAGATCCTCTAGAGACAGCTTTAAAACTGTTGGAAAAGATAGAGAAGTATGGTGAGATGGCTGGTCTGAAAATAAATAAAGATAAAACAAAGATTCTGACAAAGAACATGTTATTAAGGCAAAGAGAAGAACTGGCAGACTTATTGAAAATCCAAGTTACGAACAAGGTTAAATATTTGGGGATACATTTGACATCAAGATGTACTACGTTGAAAGAGAATACCGTATATACTTGAGTATAAGTCGACCCGAATATAAGTCGAGGCACCCAATTTTACCACAAAAAACTGGGAAAACTTATTGACTCGAGTATAAGTCGAGGGTGGGAAATGCAGCAGCTACTGGTAAATTTCAAAAATAAAAATAGATACCAATAAAATTACATGAATTGAGGCATCAGTAGGTTAAATGTTTTTGAATATTTATTTCAAAGAAAAACAGTAAACTAGCTCTGTAAGTGGAAAAGAGAGCCAACAAAACCAATATGGTATCAACAATAACTTTAAAAGTACAAAAACCTTAGCTCAATCAGCAACCAAGCTAAAACACAAGAGTTAAAATCCTTCAAAACTGGATTCCTCCTCATCATCTGTATGTCCAAACAGAGTCACTCTCTCCCTTGCAAGAAAAAAGCATGTGTATGTGCTGCATGTACATCTTGTTTTGGAGAGCCACCATCTCTTTCACAGCTCTCCCTCATGCCTCCATTGCATGTGCACACATGCCATGGCTCAGTAGTAGGTCAACATACAGATGTCACACTAGGTTCCCTCCTCAAAAGGAACATCCAACCTTTCTTGAGAAGTACAAACTTCATCTGTTCAGGATTGTGGTGACAAAGGTGAAGGAGGATGGGGCTGAGAGAAGGGAAGGGAAGAAAAGATCATTGACAGGGAGAAAGACAGGGAGAAACACCTGGAAGTGTGAGCCCTTGAGTTTCCTTAGGGAAGACCAGACAATAAGGGGAGAGGAGAGGAGGAGGAGGAGGAGAGTTAAAAAAAAAAAAGAGTGGGAAGCCATCTCACGCGTGCCATCAAAGCCAGGGGGAAGCGGGGCTTTCTCCACCTGCTGCCACCAGAGGAGTGTGGGGGGGGAGTACGGGGAAAGGGGGTTCGTGCCGAGGCTCCGCAAGCGATTACCAGATTTGCAGGTCTGTTTGTTGGAGAAGCTGGAAGCGCACAACACAGGAGCTCGCGGGGGCCCCGGGGGCCCGTTAATGGGGAAGGAGAGGCCGCTTGGGGTCGCCAGGCTCAGGCAGCCTCCCCCGCCCCCTCCCCTAGCAGCGAAGAGCTGCTCCGGGGGGTTCCCGCCACGGCGCAGCCAGGCATTTTGTCTCACTGCCCCCGGAGCAGCTCTTCGCTGCTAGGCTAGGGGGCGGGGAAGGCTGCCTTAGCCTGGCGGTTTCTTGGCAAAGCTGGAAGTGCGCAACACAGGAGCTCGCGGGGACCCCAGGTGCCCGTTAATGGGGAAGGAGAGGCCGCTTGGGGTCGCCAGGCTCAGGCAGCCTCCCCCGCCCCCTCCCCTAGCAGCGAAGAGCTGCTCCGGGGGGTTCCCGCCACGGCGCAGCCAGGCATTTTGTCTCGCTGCCCCCAGAGCAGCTCTTCGCTGCTAGGCTAGGGGGCGGGGGAGGCTGCCTGAGCCTGGCGGTTTCTTGGCGAAGCTAGAAGCGTGCAACACAGGAGCTCGCGGGGGCCCCGGGCGCCCATTAATGGAGAAGGAGAGGCCGCTTGGGGTTGCCAGGCTCAGGCAGCCTCCCCTTCCCCCTCCCCTAGCAGCGAAGATCTGCTCCGGGGGGTTCCCACCATGGCGCAGCCAGGCATTTTGTCTCGCTGCCCCCGGAGCAGCTCTTCGCTGCTAGGCTAGGGGGTGGGGGAGGCTGCCTGAGCCTGGCGGTTTCTTGGCGAAGCTGGAAGCGCGCAACACAGGAGTTTGCGGGGGCCCCGATCACCCGTTAATGGGGAAGGAGAGGCCACTTGGGGTCGCCAGGCTCAGGCAGCCTCCCCCGCCCCCTCCCCTAGCAGCAAAGAGCTGCTCCAGGGGGTTCCTGCCACAGCACAGCCAGGCACTTTGTCTCGCTGCCCCCGGAGCAGCTCTTCGCTTCTTGGGGTTGCCTGTGTGGCCCTCAGCGGGTAGACAGCCACGGCAGCGATGCTGCCCTGGAGGTGCGATCGGTTGCAGCCATGCCAGCGCAGGCCAGGCATGGTGCCGTAGCGGCTGACTCGAGTATAAGCCGAGGGCGGTTTTTTCAGCACAAAAAATGGGCTGAAAAACTCGGCTTATACTCGAGTATATACGGTAATTATATTAAGCTAAAGCAGCAGATAGCATCTGATTTGAAGAAATGGGAAAATCTACAATTGTCATTGATAGGTAGAATTTCAACAACCAAGATGAATATTTTACCTAGAATTTTATATTTGTTCCAAATAATACCAATTAGGCTTGGCAAAGATTATTTTGAAGAATTAAATAAAATTGTGTTGAAGTATATGGCAAGGCAAGAAAGAGAATAAAATTAAAACTTTTACAAGATGCTAGAACTAGAGGAGGATTTGGCCTTCCTAATTGGGAGTTATATTACCAAGCTGCAAATTTAATGTGGGTCAAAGAATGGATAACATTAAGAAAGTCTAGATTGTTGACATTAGAAGGACATGATTTATTATTGGGCTGGCATGCTTTTCTGTGGTATAAGGGAACTAAATCGCAGGGCTGTTTTAGAAGACATTATACGAGAGTCTTTATGGTTGAACTGGGAGAAAATTAAGATACAATGTTATTTGAAAATCCCAGTTTGGTTGTCAACTATTGAAGCTTTTTCTTATCCTATAACATATAAGAAGGAACAAACAGTTAGATATGGGGAAATATTGGATGAAAAGGGTGAACTTAAAACGATGCAAAATCTAGAAGAACAAGGTATAAAGATGAATTGGTTTTCATAAGCACAAATACAATCAAGGTATCTTAAAGATTCTAAAACAGAGGGATTTTATGATAAATTGACTGACCTAGATAGGATTTTGACAGGTACTGATGAAAAAGTGATTAAAAAATTATATAGTTATTTGCTGGAAATTAAATTAGAGGAAGAACAAGTTAAAGAAATGATTGCTTAGGGGAATAATTTTGGATATGGGATTGATTTAGAGAAATGGCAAAAATTGTGGTCTCAAAATTATAAAATGACAATGTCAACAGCATATAAAGAAAATTTGTATAAGATGTTTTACAGGTGGCACTTTCCCCCGACAAGAATAGCAAGAATGTTCAAGAATAAATCTGAAAAGTGATGGAAATGTCATCAGATACCTGGCTCATATTATCATATGTGGTGGACTTGTGAGTATGCTAGAAAATATTGGACTAGAATCCGCATATGGTTGGAAAAAATGACAAAGAAACATATAGATTTGAAGCCAGAGATTTTTTTTATTGGGAATCTTACCTGATACATATAATAAAAACTTGAAGTATTTGATTGTAAATGTATTAACAGTGGCTAGGATTTGCTAAAAATTGGAAGAGTGAGAAAATACCATCAGAGGAAGAAATTATTAAGAAAATATTGGAATGTGCTGAGATGAGTAGATTGGCATTTGAAATTAGAGAAGATAAACAATTCTATGAAGTTTGGGACCTTTTTTTATCAATGGCTAGATAATAAAACTTAATAATAGAATATTTAGAAACTAAGGAAATAATCAATTTAAACCTTTTTTTTTTCTTTGATAGTATCTTTATAAAATTTTATTAAGATAGACCTGGTATGACTTTATGATTGGTTATAAAATAAACTAAGTAAACTATAGTTATCTTGTTAAAGCATGAATTAATAAAATTGTAGTCAAATGATTGTTTCATAATGATATCAGGTTACATAATTGTTGTTGGATAATATGAGCTATTATGTAATACAATTACAATGGAGACTATGAAAGGGATGCACAAAAAGGAGTGGCAAACCAATCGATACACTGTCTGTAAATTTATGAAGGAGGAGGATGTTTTTATGTTTTATGTCTTATGTTTTATGTGTTTCTGTTTGTTGTTAAAATCAATAAAACTTTTTTTCAAAAAAAAAACCAAACAAACTTCAGAGAGTACTGAATTTTCAAAAGCTCCTGATCCTGTGCATTTCTTTTTCTAATCTAATGTATTGCATTATATCTTAGCTAAAGAAAATACATAGGAATTGTGGTTCATTAGTTGAGCACACGCTTTACATGCACAGTTTTCTGACTGCAACTCTGCACTGATTAACCATCTGGTTCTGGAGAAAAAATAGCTCGATCAGACTTAATATAAAGAGTAAACATGCATATTCAAAATGAGCCACGGTGGCACAGTGGTTAGAGTGCAGTACTGCAGGCTACTTCTGCTGCCTACTGGCTGCCTACAATTTGCCAATTAAAATCTCACCAGGCTCAAGGTTGACTCAACCTTCCATCCTTCTGAAGTGGATAAAATGAGGACCCAGATTGTTGGGGAAAATATGCTGGATATGTAAACCGCTTAGAAAAGGCTGCAATTATGCTATAGCACCCCCCAAAATCCCCACAGAATCCATCATATGTGCAGTAGAATCCAGCCTAACTAAATTAAATACAGATAAAGCTGATAGAATAAGACACCAAGTTACTAACATCCGATGCACAAGCAAACCACTCAAAAGCAACTTGCACAAAGAGGAACTAAAAGCCCTGCAAGCCCTAAAAAGTGGCAGCAGCATAATCATACTTCCAGCAGATAAAGGAAATGCCACAGTAGTAATGGATAGAAAAGACTACGAAACAAAATTGACAGACCTACTCCAACACTCCACATACAAACCCACAAACACGGACCCAACCACTTATCTGGAAAAAATAACCCAGAAGAAAATTATAACCAGCCACATGAGCAAAGAGATCCAACAGACGATCATCCCAAGGGAAAAATCTTCCAGATGCCCCAAACTATACGGCCTCCCAAAAATACACAAAGAAGGCAGACTTCTCAGACCCATAGTCAACTCCAGAAGAGCACCACTACAAAACCTAGCTAAACACTTAGCAAAGCAGCTACAGCCCCATGCTGAAGCAGCAGCTTCACATGTACAAAACTCATACCACTTCTTGGAAAGATCAAAGATCTACATGTGGAACAAGAAGATCTGCTTGTAAGTTTCAACATGGTTTCACTATTCACTCAAGTCCCAAAAAAAGAAACTCTTGAAATCATCAAAAATAAATACCAACCAGCTAAACACCTCATGGAACTAGCAGAACACTGCTTAACCAACACATATTTCATATACAAAGGACAAAGACACAAGCAAATTGAAGGAGCCCCCATGGGATCACCACTGTCACCCATCATTGCAAACCTGTTCATGGAAGAATTCAAATCCAGAGCCCTGGTCAATGCCATCCTCAAACCCAAACTATGGTTAAGATATATCGATGACACATTCGTGATTTGGCCCCATGGACAAGAAAACCTAAACAATTTCCTAACACACCTAAACAGTGCACACCCCAAAATCAAGTTCACCATGCAAATGGAAACAAACAAACATCTACCATTCCTAGATGTACTAACCTACAAAAAAACAGATGGCACACTAGGACACACCATATACCAGAAGAAAACACACCAGCCGCTACCTCAACGCCCAATCCCACCACCACCCAGCACAGATAAACTCCATGGCTAAAACACTAATTGCCAGAACCAAACGCCTGGCAGACAAGACACACATAAAGACTGAACTATGCACCCTGACAAAAGTACTGACAGCTAATGGCTTCCACAAAAGCAAAATCACCGCCTTGATCCACAAAAACACACTGAGACATAATGGAGACCTAGAAGATGAACAGACCTATGGAACAGCTGTCCTGCCCTACATAAGAGGTACTGCAGACAAAATCAGTAAGATACTACACAGGCATCACATCAAGACTGCCTTCAAAACAGACAGAAAAATAGCAGCCATCCTAAGACACCCCAAAGATAAAATTGACCTGGAAAACCAAGGCATATATGAAGTCCCCTAAGCATCATGCCCTGCCACATACATTGGATAGACTAATAGAAGAATAAGTACCCACCTGGACGAACACAAAAATGCAGTAAAAAAGCTGGAACACACTTCCTCACTACTCCAACACATGAAAGCCACAGGTCATAGCATCAACTTCAATGGCACCAAAACCCTAGCCCCTATAGAAAACCCTAGCCACAGAATCATCAGAGAAGCCATAGAGATTGAAAAAAGACCTGAAAGTATGAATAGAAGAGATGATTCCACCAGACTGTCAATTATTTGGAAGCCTGTACTCACAAACAAAAAAAATCTCCACACCACAAGCCAGGCAAACACCTAGTTACAAACAGATCCCCCCTGATACCTCCAGCTCAAATACACCCCAACCAGGCACCCAGATGAAACCTAGCTTCCTAATAAATGATAGCCATCCATTTACTCGGAGCCAAGCTGCACTAAAAGCCTCCAATACAGGAACACAATGTTGCCAGCCAATCAAGACAAAAAAAGCCACAAAACAGACAGAAGATATTAGAAACATGAATCAAGCAGAACACAGCAAACTCCAAGATCAATAAACACAGACCAAGACTCCCAACCAATCAGGATGAAGAAAAAAACATTCTGGCACAGCAGTAGGCTAGCCCCAAATTTAAAACTGAAATGGCTGTGAAAGTCTGACTCACAGACGAACACAATACACAAGCCTGATGATGGCAGATGACATTCTGCCGAAACATTGCTACAACTTTAAAAGCACAACTATAATGACGTGGGAAAATACCCAAACAAAGCTGAATACCATACATGTAAGTACCCGCAAAAACTTAAGAATATATATATATAGCAGACTTGAGTGATATTTATTCTGATATATATATATCACTCAAGCCTGTTGAGTGTCAAAGCCAGAGCATCCAGAAGTATATCAGTAAGTTGGCACTCAAAAGTGACCTGCTGAAAGAATGCCTGAAGCAACAACAGACATTGAGAGGAAGATCAGACAAAGGAAGTGTCATGGCAAGATAAGATGAGATGGGATATAGTTGACAGATAACTGAGGTGCAGACATTGGAGAATCCAGTGTCTGGAAAGGGCTAAACTAAAAGACAGCACCAAGGCACTGATCATAACAATACAAGAACAGGCAATAAGCACCAGATCCATAGAAACAGGAGTCTACCATACTAGACACGCTCTGCAGACTAGGCAAAAAGGTCTCAGAGAAACTCCAACCAGAGATGGGATTCCACCAGTATAACAATTTGGTTTGGTGATTACGTGCTCCGTTCACATGCTTCACATTTTTAAAAGCCCAGACTTATCTTCAACTGCAGCCTCTGTGAATAAAACAGTTGCTCTGACGCATGGATCAGCTGTGCTCTAAACAAAGGAAAGAAAGCACAGGAAAGAGCAGCGGTGGGCAGGCAGGCAAGTCACAGCAAACCGGATCACAGCCAGCTGATCATTGGAACAAGGGGTTCACCCAAACCAGCCTGAACTGGTCCTAACCGGTAGAATCTCACCCCTGACTCCAACATATAATGGCAGGGTATAAGATGCAGACAGGAACAGCATATAACTGAATGGCACAACCATATAGGAACATCTGCATAGTGTATGGGTTAGACCTTCCCAAGTTCAGAAGGTAGATTCCACAGAAGGTTATGGAAAATAACATAACTAAGATTCTGTGGGACTTCCAGATCCAGACAACCAGGCAGATATTGGCCAATTAGCCAGACACTGTGATAGAATCACAAGGATCAGAAGACAGCAGTGGTGATACGTGTGGCAGTGGCAAGTGACAGCAACATCGGAAAAGAATATAAGAAGTTGGAGAAGTCTGGGCCGGAACGAAGAAACTAGGGGCAATGTGAAAAGTAAAGGACAAAATGAATCCAGTAGTAATAGGAACACTCAGGGCTGTGACGCCTAAGCTGGGCAAGTGGTTCCAATAGGAAAACATGTAATACCCATACTATTTTTTTTTTCTGTTAGCAATTCAACAATTCTAGGAAGAACCACTAGAAATAATACAGGATCCAAACTGGATCAATCATCAGGACCAGAGATTTAGTCTTCTGAACTTTTGGACTCATGCTGGAGTCCATCCTTGGGGAACTTCTCTCTCACCAGAATGTCCAGTAGAGAGAAATTCCTTGAAGATGGGCTCCAGCATGAGTCCAAAAGCTCGGAAGACTAAACTTCTGGTCCTGATGACCGACTCTTATCAGATCTTTCAACATTATCCTGTGACACATATATTTGCCTTCGTGAGAAATAATACATTCATTAAGTCTGTAGAGATTCTCAGCCATCCAGGTCATGGTTGTCCCCAAGGTGCTTTTTCAGGAGGCAACTGGACTTTTTTTTTTCTTTTGAAGATGTTTTGCTTCTCATCCAAGAAGCTTCTTCAGCGCTGACTGGATAGTGAAAGGAATGGAAGGATTTATATTCCTTGCAGATAGCTGGTCATTTGAATCCATTTAACAGGTCATTAAGGTCATTTGAAGATTTATTTGTGTCATCAGGATCACCTGAATAGTGCTCCTGGTTCTTGTAGCCTGCAATTTTTACTCTGGAAATCCATTCCTACTCCCACACCATTCACAGGGTGTTCATCCCAAATGGTATAGCTAAAAGTCTGTAGAGATTCTCAGCCATCCAGGTAATGGCTGTCCCAAAGGTGCTTTTTCAGGATGCTGTTTTCTTTTGAATGGAATCCTTCCATTGCCCACTCTCCTGTCAGAGCTGAAGAAGCTTCTTGGATGAGAAGCGAAAAGTCTTCAAAAGGAAAAACAAGAAAGTCCAGTTGCCTCCTGAAAAAGCACCTTTGGGATAATACATTCATTATTTTTAAAGGTATGCATATCATATCTGAACCACCTTAATATGGGGTTTCATTGAATTAAGAATTAACATTTTAAGTTGATAAAATTAAGCTTCCCACAGAGGCAAATCGTACATCCCAACAAAAGAAGTCACACTATTTCAACAAACACTTGGGATAGGAAGATTTTGCCATCTCCCTTGGCTGACATTAAGAGATGGGCCGTGTTTCACATAGTTTTGCTTTAGAAAGTTGCTTTGATTGAATGCCCATGTGATCCCACTCTGTTTTCTTTGGCAGCAGAGCTAAACTCTAGTTAAGGCAAGTCATGTATTTTGAAATATTGCAACTCTAATGGAGTCTGTGGATGGTTCATTTACCGGTTTTGAAAAAAGAAAAAAGAGAAAACACTCTCATCACACACCTGCCAGCCCCTTGGTTTTTGGTCTTTTAAAGAGAAACATGGGTTTCTCATTGCAGTCTTTCTTTCTGCAATTATTCCTGGCAAAAAAACTTTAGAAGTTAGATATGAGGGGCTGCAAATAAAACAATTTATATTCTTAATTTATCTCGGAATGGAGAGGGAAGAATTTTTTGCTTCTGCGACTCTATGGCAACTGGGCTGATATACTGATGGCTTACTTCTTGTTCTTTGTATTTCAGGACCAGCTGAAGAGATGATGGATGCAGCTTGTAGAATGAGGGATCTTGTACATACTGGTTTTGACAGCCTGGAGACTGGAAACAGTAACAGCTGGATGTGTCATTAATCTGCCAAACTCTAATGCAGTGGTCTGTTTTACTGCTTGTGTGGTACCAGCTTCTGAAATGTTAAAGTATGAATATAGTATGTTTTCTTTATCTACAAGCTAAAATGTTTCATCATATGAGAAACGCAAAGCCGTTTTGCTAAATGACATATTAATAAACACACATTTTAGGACTGGCTGAAAATATTTTGCTGCCCAAAGCAAAATACTGTATAACATATTATATTGTACAATTCCAGATTAAAAAACTGATCTTACTGGCAACTTAATACTTTATTAAGATATACAATGACTAGAGGCATCCAGAATATGCCACTATGAAGATGAAATTATAATGTCTCATATAAATATTGTGTTACTTCAAACTTATGCAAAACAACTTATTTACTCTTTTGTAATCTGTTACTACCTCTGATGCAGAGGTTATATTCAGAGGTCGCTACCAGTTCTAGAGAACCAGTAGCAGAAATCTTGAGTAGTTCAGAGAACCGGCAAATACCACCTCTGATTGGCCCCACCCCCATCTCTTTCTGCCTCCCAAGTCCCAGCTGATCGGCTGGGTCTTCTTTTGTTGCCCTGCACAGGAGAACAGAGCTGGAAAGCAGGTTAGTGTGGTGGGGAGGAATTAGATTTTTCAGTGACCTTGCCTTGCCGTGCCCACCAAGCCACGCCCACCAAGCCAAGCTTGGTGCTTGGTGCTGCCCACAGAACCAGTAGTAAAAAAAAATAGAATCCCACCACTGCTCTGATGATTGACTGATTTAACTCTAAGTGATTTAACCCTAAGTGCTTTTCCAGTTAGGCAAAATACTAACCTAGCTGCTCACTTCAGTCAGAACTGAAGAAGCTTCTTGGATGAGAAGCAAAACTTCTTCAAGGAAAAACAGTTGCTTTATGAAAAATCACTTTTGGTACAACAATGACATGGGTGACTGAGAATCTCCATAGACATCTAACTACCCACTTTTCTTCTGTTCATGTATAAGCTATAGAACTTTCTCAAAGTTAATGAAAATGATTCTATATGTCCCTTGTCTATGGGTTTTGAAGTGTGTATCATATGGGGTCTTTCCTTTGCTTTTTCTGTTATCTATTTATCTATCTACACATATCTATCATTTCTAATATGGTTTGACTGAACCTGTATTGATTTGATAATAGTTTCTTTCTTTCTTTCTTTC
Source organism: Hydrophis major (assembly GCA_033807585.1). NCBI lineage: Eukaryota > Metazoa > Chordata > Lepidosauria > Squamata > Elapidae > Hydrophis > Hydrophis major. The sequence goes on from CM066333.1 coordinate 20,113,051, forward strand.
TTTCTTTCTTTCTTTCTTTCTTTCTTTCTTTCTTTCTTTCTTTCTTTCTTTCTTTCTTTCTCTTATTTGTAGATCTTTAATTATATTCCCAAATACATGGATATTCCACTTGTTGTATACCTTCACAGTATTCTAATAAAATATCTATAGAATTCTGTTGGATAGGTGCCCAAATGTAGTCTTGTTTCCACACTGGACTACATACATTTTTACTGATACACAATCCATTTAATATCTTAGAATATTAAAACAAAATGTCATCTTTCCTGTATCAGTGGCTATATGATCACTCATTTCAAATATGGATGCTGATACATAAACACTACAGAAAAAAAAATCACTTTTTAGTACCCTCAAATATTTAAAATTACTTTTCAATTATACACCACATGTCTTTTGTCTTGCTTATCAGCCTTGTAGTTTGATACTCTATCTTCATCCATGTCCTTCATTTGCCTTTTTCCCCCTCTGTTTTGATCTGTTTATTTCTACAGATATGGCAATTCTGCACCTTTGTTATTCAGTTTCAATTGTCTTGGTCCGCAATTGTTTTCTACACCTAATAATTTCAAGCAGGTCTGCAAATGTTGTGGAATATTCATAGAATCACCAAAAATTAATTCTGGCAGGAACACTGACAAGTGTCCCCTAATGTCTATTCCACCTTCAAACAATGTTTATTCTTAGGAAGCATCTTTTAGTGCTTAACTGAAATCTTGTCACCTGTCACTTCTATTATTTTGTTGTAGTTCTGCCCTTTGGAGTAGAGTCTACTCTATGCTGCATATAATAACCCTTCAAACAATTTTCTTCATTTTAGTTAAAGGAAACTTGTCAGGACTCTATGTTTAGTTGGAAAATTCCAAGTGTCATAATTCAGTAGAATATGTACCTACACATTCCATGCAATGGTGGGATTCAAACATTTTTACTACCAGTTCTGTGGGCATGACTTGGTAGGCGTGGCATGGCTTGGTGGGTGTGGCTTGGTGGGCATGGCAGGGGAAGGATACTGTAAATCTCCATTTCCTCCCCACTCCTGGAGGAACAATTAATAGATAATGAGAGTTGGAAGGGACCTTGTAGGTCATCTAGTCCAATCCCCTGCCCAAGCGGGAGATCCTACACCATTTCTGAGAAATGGCAGTCCAATCTCTTCTTGAAAGTCTCAAGTAATGAAGCTCCCACAACTTCCAAGGTCAAGTTGTTCCATTGGTTGATTGTTCTCACTCTCAGAAAGTTTCTCCTTATTTCCAGGTTAAATGTCTCCTTGTTCAATTTCCATCCATTATTCCTTGTCTGGCGTACAGGTGCTTTAGAAAATAGCTTGACCCCTTCCTCCCTGTGGCAGCCCCTCAAATATTGGAAGACCGCTATCATGTCTCCCCTGGTCCTTCTCTTTATTAGACTAGCCAAGCCCAGTTCCTGAAACCATTCATTGTATGTTTTAGCCTCCAGTCCCCTAATCATCCTGATTGCTCTTCTCTGTACTTTTTCTAGAGTCTCAACATCTTTTTTATAATGTGGTGAACAAAACTGGATGCAGTACTCTAGGTGTTGTCTTACTAAGGCTTTATAGAGTGGTATTAGTACTTCCCTTGAAGGTTACCACTAGTTCCCCAAATTACTCAAAATTTCCGCTCCCGGTTCCCCAGAACTGGTCAGAACCTGCCAAATACCACCTCTGATTCCATGTCAACAAGGAGAATAGCAGTAATGAGTGTGTGGTGTTGTTAAGAGCTGACAAATGTTCAGAAGACATAATTGAACATTCTCCTCCCTATGGAACATCAGTTTAAAGCCACCTGCAACTGCTTTATGTGATTAAAGAACCCTCGGGAAAAATATTTTTAGACCTACATGGAACTATATTTCTTCCTTTAAATGCCTTGCTTGGTTGAGGCTCAAGGACTTCAGAAGTTGGCAGAAGCTGCTAACGTGAATGAAAATTGCTTTCATAGCACTGGGAAAACAAACTTTCCTAGCTCATTCCTCAATCTGGTTTTAGTACTAGATTTATGACCCTGCAAGGGCCAGCAAAGAGAAGCCTCTGGCTTCAGAACAGCTACTTTTCATAATCAGAGTTCATAGAAAATGTCTATGGAGATTTTCAGGCATCCAAGTCATGGTTGAAAAAGTGGTTTGACTCAACAGAGGGGGAAGGATACAACACCCCCATCTCTTGTTTAACACAGTCCTTTCAGCAGTTCTAAGAACATTCCACACCTATTTGTACTATTCAGGTGACCCTGAGGGCACAGATAAATCTCCAAGTGGCCTCAATGACTCTCAGAGAGAATGCTAAGCAGAGGTGGTATTCAGCAGGTTCTGACCAGTTCTGGAGAACCAGTAGCAGAAATTTTGAGTAGTTTGGAGACCCGGCAAATACCACCTCTGACTGGAGATTTTACAGTATCCTTCCCCTGCCATGCCCATTAAGCCATGCCCACAGAGCCAGTAGTAAAAAAAATTGAATCCTACCACTGATGCTAACAATCAAATGACTGCAAGGAATATAAATCCTTCCATTCTCCACCATTCATTCGGAACCAAAGAAGCTTCTCGGATAAGAAGTGAAACATCTTCAAGCAAAAACAAAGAAAGTCCTGTTGCCTTTTGAACAAAAAAACAAAAAAACACCTTTGGGAGTTCTTAGAAATAAACATAATTTTGCACAATCACTAGATCACGAGTCTGTTTTATCACACATACATTACAAAATGCAGAAAATAAAACTGTCTTAAAACATACAAATAAATGCAGCTCTGTATGCATGTTATCTTCATTTTAATTACAACTTGCAGACACCCTTGAATAAATGTGTGACAAACTCCAAGTTGGGTAGAGAAGGAGAGATTCCCATTTCTTCCCATTGTGGTCCCATCATTTTTTTGTATTTCTTTCTAACTTCCAAGCATTTAATTTGTGGCTTGAAAGAGTGGCATTTGTTTTGCTTTTTGTTTTTTGAGTTATAATTCTATGCCTAGTTCCAGACTCTGGTAAAACAGAGTTTTAGATGACACATTCAAATGATATACAGTCTTCCTCCCAGACTGACAAAGTAGAGGGTGAAGTTGTGTCCATGACTTTGTTTTCAACCATTTGGGTGGCCTCCATAAATTCAGATGAAAGCCTAAACAAAACTTAAAGATATATTCATTTGTTACCTGGCTGGCCCCAAACTTTATTATTAGAAGCCAAACTTAAAATTATATGTATGCTCAAAAATAAATAATAACTGGTTCGTACAAATGATTAACAAATGACAAGGGGAAGCATCTTCAGCAGCTGAGTATAGCAAGGTAGAGTAATAAAACCTAGGGCAAACTCCTCTTATTTGTAACTATTTTCAACACCTCACTACTACTCCCCAGAAAACTTTAGGTTTGGGGAGCATACAAATTCCATGAACAACAGCATTGAGACTTGAGTTAGCTTGTTCATATTGCTTATTTCTATAGCTTGCCAAGGACAATTACCATCTTCTGAATAACTGTTCTGTACAGTCATTTACATTCTTGTAAATGCCACACTATGATTGGTCAAAGCGCACAGTGATCCGATTGGTTGAGCGAGCTGCACTGATTGGCCCACTGCAGATCTCCCGCGATTGGTGGAAACTAATCGCGGGAGATTCAAAGTGGTGTCGTTGGTCGCGGCCGCCGCGGCTTGGGCATAAAAAGCCGATGGTTTCCCCTCGGAACCCGAGCCATTCTTGGGACTAATAAAAGAGCTGAGCCAAGTCACTGACTCTGGGTCTCCTTGCCGCAATGGACACAACACTGGCGACGAGGATGGGATTCCGAGGCTAATCTCCCATCGAACATGTGTCCGGAGGAAGCGAGACCGACGAGATGGCCAGCATCACACCGCCCGCGCCCTTTAATCCCGCTAGCGAGGACAGGGAATCATTCACAGATTCCTCATATTCCTCGAATGTAGCAACATGAAGGACGCCGCCGGGCCGAAGAAAAGAGTCGTCTTCCTGACACACTGTGGGGCCGCAGTGTTCAAGAGGGCAAAAGCTCTAGCGAAACCCACGGATGTCAAGGAGATGGACTGGGTCGACCTCGAACCATTGCTCCGGAACCACTATGCCCCCGCCGTGCCCACCCTCATCAGGCAGCATGATTTCTATCGGCGGGACCAGAGATCAGGTGAGAGCATCAGCGATTTTGTGGCTGAGCTATGGAACCTAGGGACCATGTGCAGGTTCTCGGATATGGATGAGGCCTTACAGGACCGTGTCGTGCTCGGACTCTGAGACCCAGTCCAAAAAGCCGACTAATGGCCAAAGGCGACATCGCCCTCACCGACACCATCGCTGAATCCACCGCAGCTGAGGCCACCCAGAAATCGGCGAACTGCATGCAGAGACCAGACACCGGAGAGTGCACTGCGACCGCCAACCCAGGATGGGCAACTGAGGCCCACCTGGAAGCAAGTCACCGTGAGACCACCACCCATCATGGTGAATTCCACTCCACCTCCGACACCACGGATGAGGAGGAGGATATCCACCGGCTCCAGATGGGACGTGACTGGTGCAATCGGTGGAGTCATAAGTCGGGGACCGCATGTGCCGGGTGCGGGGGCGACCACCCTCGATCAGAGTGCCATTTTTTGATGCAGTCTGTCAGCACTGCGACACAAAGGGTCACATCGCCCGAGTCTGCCAATTGAGGAAGGCCTACAGCCCCAGACGGCGAGACCACAGCGACCGGAGATGTGACGGTACACCCCCTAGGGCCAGAGATCACCAAGCCGAAAGCCGATGAGACTGGGGTGAATGGAACCGACGAGGTGGCGAAACCCGGTAGAAAGAGAAAACCCACCACACGGTCATCATCGGCCACGCATCAACCACTGATGCCTGAAAAGTCTACATGGAGGTAGGCATCGAAGGCGAGCCATGCAAAATGGAGGTGGACTCCGGGTCCTACCTCTCCATGGTCGCCTGGCAAGAAATCAAATGCTTGGTGCCTGCCATCCACAAGAAGGGACTGGAAAACCAGAAATTAATAATCAAGGACTACCAGGGAAACCGCATCCTGGTAGTCAGAACCGGACAATTCAAGGTAACATTCAAGGGCCGCACAACAAAGTTTCCCCTGACAATTGTGGACTGAGACCCACCCAGCCTTTTGGGACTGCAATGGTTCGCACCGCTCAGCATCGAGGTTACGGGAATAAACCACATCGCAGAGGCCGATTGGGAACAGCAACTGGCATGGGACTTCCAGGAAGTGTTTGACGGCACCCTAGGCAAGTACTGAGGGCCCCCTATTTCCTTCAGCCTAGATCCCAGCATTCCCCCGATACGACTAAAACCAAGGTGGATACTTTTTGCACTCCGGCCAAAAATAGACGAGCAAATTGACAAGCTCGTCACACAAGGGGTCCTACAACCAATCGACCATGCCCAGTGGGAGACCCCAATAGTCACCCCAGTCAAGCCCGATGGGTCAGTAAGAATCTGCGGGGACTATAAGGCCACCCTAAATTGCGCCTTACAACAAAGCACCTACCCCATCCCAGTAGTGCAGCACCTTCTACACTCACTGGGGGGAGGCAAGGTTTTTGCAAAGCTCAACCTGGCACAAGCCTACCAACAGCTGCCGGTTGATTCAGAAACCGCTGAGGCGCAAACCATAGTCACCCACCGGGGAGCGTTTCGCTGTAATCGACTCCAGTTTGGAGTCAGTGTGGCGCCCGGAATTTTCCAGAGCCTCATGGAGAGATTTTTGCAAGGAATTAAGGGGGTGGTGCCCTACTTCGACAACGTGCTGGTGTCGGCAGCCAACCAGCTAGAACTAGAGGGTCGTCTCAGGGAGGTACTAACAAAATTCAAGGAAGCTGGGCTAAAAGTGAAGAAAGAGAAATGCTAGCTTTACACAGAGTGGGTCGAGTTTCTAGGATACCTCCTGGACCGGCACGGCTTCCACCCAACCGCAAACAAAATCAGAGCCATTAAGGAGGCCCCCACGCCCAGAAATAAAACTGAATTGCAGGCATTTCTGGGACTGCTTAATTTTTACAATGTTTTCCTGCCCCAAAAGGCGACCGCGGCAGAGCCTTTACATAGACTTTTGGACAAGGCGGCCACATGGACTTTGGGGAAACGTGAGGAAGCCGCCTTCAGGAAAACCAAGGACCTGCTCACCTCGGATGCCGTCCTCATCCAATACAATGAGACCCTACCACTTGCCGTCACATGCGATGCCTCACTTTTCGGTGTTGGCGCTGTCCTCAGCCACATGCTCCCGGATGGAAAAGAAGCACCCATTGCTTTCTTCTCAAGGACACTCACCAAACCAGAGAGGAACTATAGCCAGCTGGACAAGGAGGCCCTGGCTATCGTCGCAGCAGTGAAAAGGTTCCATGAGTACCTCTACGGCCGCACGTTCACCATTATCACAGACCACAAGCTGCTGTTGGGAATCCTGGCAGGGAACAGGGCCACCCCAAACATCGTATCTCCCAGAATGACAAGGTGGTCCGAATTCCTTGCTGCCTACAGCTACCAGCTCACACACCGACCCGGTAAGATGATCACCCATGCAGATGCCCTGAGCCACTTGCCGTTACCCAACCTAGACACTGACCCAGCACCCACGATGACCACCCTCAGCATAGAGACTCTGCCCGATCTACCCATAACCGCATCAGACATTGCCCGAGAAACTAATAAAGACAAACGTCTGGCGTGGGGGTTACATTGGGTAGAAAAAGGGTGGCCGGAAAAAGACTATGACGAAGCATTCAGGACATTCCGGAACCGGCAAACAGAACTCTCACTACAAAAAAGGTGTGTACTTTGGGGGGATAGGGTTGTTATTCTGGAAAAGCTACAAGGGAAGGTATTGGAGTTGTTACACGAGGGGCACCTAGACATAGTTAGAACAAAAGCCCTGGCCAGAAGTTACGCTTGGTGGCCAGGGATGGATAAGCAAATCGAGACTTGGGTGGCAAGATGTGAACGCTGCCAAGAAGCCAGACCGAGCCCTCCCACGGCACTGATCCTGGAATGGGAAACCCCCAGGGGACCATGGTCCAGGATCCACATAGATTTTGCCGGGCCCACTAAGGGACATACATTCCTTATAACGGTAGATGCTTACTCCAACTGGTTGGAGGTAAGCAACATGAAAACCACCACCACAGAGGCCGTGACCAAGGAACTTAGCAAGCTATTCGCAACCCACGGCCTCCCAGATGTCATCGTGTCTGATAACGGGCCCCAATTTACCTCGCTAGAATTTGAAAAATTCCAAGCAGAACAGGGCATACGACATGCACTGACAGCTCTGGTACATCCGGTGGCAAACGGAAGGGCGGAACGGATGGTTCAATTCATGAAAAAAAACCATCCAAAAAATCGAACACGGGAAAATCCAAGAAAAAATAAATAAAATGCTTTTTATACAACATATAACCCCGAACACGACAACGAACAAAAGCCCGGCAGAGCTACTAATGGGGAAGAAAATAAGGTCCCCACTCGACAGACTGCACCCCACATACAACCCAGAAAAAACCCCAAACTCCTCTAGCAAGCACTGGTCCTTTGTGCCAGGCAACGCCATCTATGCAAAGAACCTAACCGGAGACCCACTGTGGGTACCAGCAACCATAACCCAACTGACAGGTCCCTGCTCATCCGGCTGCAAACAACCGACGGTCGAGTGTGGAAACGCCACATCGATCAATTAAGATCGAGAACAATCACAGGAAACACAACCGACACACAATCAAACACAGACAATCCCCTTAATACAAGCCAAGAGGAGAGGGAATACCCCGGGAACCAAAACCCAATAGGAAGAAACCAGCAACACTTACCGACTAACAGACAGCTTGAAGCCTCACCAGGAAGAAGCAGCCAGGCCAGCTCAACCAGCCCAGAAAGACTAGGCGGGAGCGGCGAAAACCGCAGCTCAACCAGCCCGGGTAGACCGGGAGGGAGCTGTGACAAGAGGCCCGGTGACACCTTCCAGCTGGTTCCATCGACGAGGCCAAGAGCAACAGAGAACCTGACCGAACCGGCCGGGAGCCAAACAACAACTAACCTGCGCAGGTCCAGTAGACAAGTACGGAGCCCCGCCTACTTACGGGACTACGTCACGTAGGACGGAACCAAGAGGGGAGGGGTGTTCTGTACAGACATTTACATTCTTGTAAACACCGCACTGTGATTGGTCAAAGCGCACAGTGATCTGATTGGTCGAGCGAGCCACACTGATTGGCCTGCTGCAGATCTCCCGCGATTGGTGGAAACTAATCGCGGGACACTCAAAGCAGTGCCATTGGTCACGGCCGCCGCGGCTTGGGCATAAAAAGCCGCTGGTTTCCCCTTGGAACCCGAGCTGTTCTCGGGACTAATAAAAGAGCTGAACCAAGTCACTGACTCCAGGTCTCCTTGCCGCGATGGACACAACAATAACATTCCATTATTATGCAGCATTTATCCTCAGACCCACCTTGTAAATTCAGCTGGAATTGCTTCACTCATTTTCCCCATAAGTTTCATTGACGTCCTAGCATGAATGACGGGAGAACTTCAGAGATGGTATTCAGCAGGTTCTGACCAGTTCTGGAGAACTAGTAGCCAAAATTTTGAGTAGTTCGAAGTAAATATTATCTCTGACTGGCCCCGTCTCCCTCTATTCCCTGCCTCCGGAGTCCCAGCTGATCGGCTGGGTCTTCTTTCGTTGCCCTGCACAGGAGAATGGAGCTGGAAAGCAGGTTAATGGGGTGGAGAGAGAATGAGATTTTGCAGTAACCTTCCCTCAGGAGTGGGAAAGGAATGGGGATTTTGCAGTAATGTTCCCCCAGGAATGGGGAGGGAATGGGGGTTTTACAGTATCCTTTCCCTGGAGAGGGAAGGGAATGGAGATTTTGCAGTATCCTTCCCCTGCCACGCCCACCAAGACATGCCCATAGAACAAGTAGTAAAACTTTTTGAATCCCACCCCTTGAGAACTCCAGTTGGCCAAGCTTGTCTATCAGACGTTTATGGATATTTTCAATTGTCCAGGTTATGATTGTCCCAAATGTGTTTTTCCAAGAGGCAACTAGATTTTCTTGTTTTTCCACAGATTTTTCATTTCTCATCCAATTTCTTCAGTTCTATCAAACCTTTAGATATCTGAGGTCAACTGTCATGATTTCTCTGTTCTGCAAGCTAAGGATGCCACTCTCTAAAAAAATAAAAGTCTCCGTTGGATTTGATAATCATAATTCTCATAATCTGTGTTGTCTTCTATTGAGGACATTTGAGCTCCTTACTATTTTAGCCATATTAGATATTCTCCACCTTGAGGGTTTATAAAAATAATAAAGATGGGATATAAATAAAATTACATAAATATCTCTGAATATACTGTAACTCATTTTAATTCATTCAGAGTGAATATACTGTATATTCTCTGACTATGTTTATAATAACCTCATGCTGGACTTTTTATCTTTCAAATAGCTCTTTCCAATTCCCTAGTAGATAGCACACATAGATATTCTCCTCAGAATAACCTAAGCTAAAAAAGGAGCAAATATTTCTGTCTCATCTGCTATCTGTTGCAGTACTCTGTTTTCCCTCTATCCTTTTATTTGTGAACTCTGTGACACTGTCACAAATGCAACCAAAAGCTGACATTTTGACTTGCTGGTGAATCTCATATTCATGCATGTTTTATGCTTCTTCTGACTATAGCTGTTCCACTGATGTACTCTCTTTCCAATTTCAGTATGTTGAATTCAGAAATGAAAGGATATGCCATTTCACTAATCTCCCTGGTATTATGTATAAAAGCTCATCATTATTTTAATGTTACAATCTAAATAGTTGCTTCACCATTGATGATTTTATAGGGTAATAGACTTATTTTTTATTGTCATCAAAAACAGAGACAAAGACTTGCAACATTAGAGCAGGTTTCCTTTTATGATATCTAAATGCTTCAAGAAAACTTAAGGACTCCATGCAGAAATAGTTGTGATGAAAGATGAAAACAAGACATATTAAAAGTCTAATAATAGTCAATGTCTGGCAATCATGGTTTGGTCTTTCTGGCGGTTCTGCCAAATTTATGCAGCATCAATAACAGTTTTTGACTGTCCAGGTTTAATGATGGATAGGTTCTCTGCTTTTAGGTTTGATAGATTTGCTGTCATTCCACTTCCAGTGCAAAGACATGAAACTATTGAAACTGGGTTTTGCTGCTATTTTATCAGTATTCTCAACCAGATTTTTTCTAGAACTAGGTTCAATTGTGACCTTTCTCCAAGATAATACTGAGGCAGTCAAGACTGCCAAGAGCGAGTTCCCAATCTTTCATGTCTCTTACAGAAGATGTAGAAATAAAATTGAAGTAGGATAATATAATTAGTCTTTGCCTTACTACTGGTGGTTTTACACATATCCAGACATTGTAAATGGTCATGCTGCACCCTGGGTCATGTGATTGTATTTTGAGTGCTTGGCAATTGTTTGCGTTTTGATGGATTACCAACTACCCTCAATCATATGACTGCCATTTTTCAATCTCCTGTGCCAGTTCCTCAGAAAGTCAATGTACATTGGAGGAATGGACTTCATAGCTAGCAAAAATATTCATAAGTCTACCTTTCATTAACGTTTGAGGAGGGGAAAATCCCAGCACATGTCTTCTTTCTGAAAGGTTCAGAAAGACTGGCTTTGAACCTTCCAGAACCTTCCAGAATGGTAACTTTAGGTAGAATTTTCACCAGACTTGACACCTGTTCCTCCAGCAAGTCAAGGAAATTCCCCTCTGAAGGGGGGATTTCTTGGCTTAGTAGATGAACAGACTTCGAATCTAGTGAAAATTCTGCTGAATACCATCATTCTCGCAAATGTTCAGAAAGCTACATGATTTGGAGAAGGAGCCTTCTGAACCATCACAAGAATAGGGCCTGTTTTTAGGATGGAGCAGTTGGCCTGGGTAATCAGTAGCTGCAAAACAATGCAGAAAGTAAGTTGATCCAGTTTTGATGGGTTGGGAAAACAGCTCAGGTCTCCTGCATTTGTTGGACCTGGGTTCTCTTCCTTCCACTCTGTTTAACAACTCATGCAGTTGCTTAATTGAATGTAAGTGGGAGAGATGGATTGCAGTTGTTAAGCAAAGTAGTCGTGTGATAACTTGTTTAACAACTGCTTTACAACAACTGAGAAAGCGATAGCAGTAGCATTTACACTTGTATACCTCTTCACAGTGCTTTACAGTCCTCTCCAAGCCATTTACAGAGTCAGCCTCTTGCCCTCAACAATCTGAGTCCTCATTTTACCCACCTTGGAAGAATGGAAGGCTGAGTCAACCTTGAGCCTGGTGAGATTTGAACTGCCAAATTGCAGGGAGCCGGCAGTCAGCAGAAGTAGCCTGCAGTACAGCACTCTATCCGCTGCATTATCATGGCTCTTTTCAAGCCTACCTACCTTTGCAATAATAGCTGGAGGGCTACTTTTAGAAGCTCAGTCTCAAAATTGCTCTGATACTAATAGCAGCAAAATGCACGAGTATTGTAGTCAGCCAACTTTGACAGTACTATTAGAATCTCTGCCAGTCTAACTGACAGAGAGAATTCAAGTTCAAATACATGCTTTTTCTCAGGCATGGACTTTAATATATAAGCTCAGAAGAATCCCTGAACCCTTCCTCTTGTAGATAGATGGGTAGCTTTGTTCTTTTTAATGTGGGAAGTCAGAACTCCAGAGTCACAGAGCAGGCAATTTCTGTGCTTGAGCTGGGGAAACAAGTCGGGACCAAAAGGAGTATACCATCTGCATTACAGTACTGATAAATTGCTAAAATTATTTTTAAAAGCCAAGGGAGGCAAAAAAAAAAAAAAAAGCCAAAGACTTTGTTTTGCAATTCAGATTACCCCAAGAAATAGGTAACTGGTTATTGGGTTAACTTTTTTTTCAGTGAGAGTAAAAAGCTTTATTACTGTTTCTCTGCAAACGTAGGTTATTCTGCGTAATTTCAGAGAGTATGCAAATGTTACTCCTTTCTTTGTTAATTTCTTGGGAGCTAATATATCACTTCAGGGCTGGGTGTCTCTTCAGATAACTAATTATAGCAGGCCACCACCCTCTGGTGGCTTGCCAAGAACACTGCATATATTTGGATAAGTTAGGTCTTCTTTGTCACATTGTTTGTTTTAGGTTTTTTTTTTAACTAAAGCTTTAGTTTGTTTATCCCTTGTGAGATTCATTTATCTTTCAAAGTGGGAAGGAAAGGCTGAAACAATTAATCACTTTAACACTAGGGCATTGCTTTAGATAAAGTCTTATGCTTTTTGTTTCTAGCTTTTATTCATGGAATCAGCATATACTCCTTTTACAAAGATTATTTTCCAAGGAGTGCCTTATCTATTATGCCCCCTCTTCAATTAGTCTACTGACAGCTGCAGTAACTATCTAGGACAGGGGTGTCAAACTCAAGGCCTGGGGGCTGGATCTGGCCAATGGGGTGTGTAGATCTGGCCCATGTGGCCCCCCTGGAAACAGCAAAGGATCGGCCCATGGTAGCTCTGCCAGTGAAAATGGAGCTTGGAAGGCCTCCTGAGTTCTATTTTCAGTGGCAGAGGGTTGTAGGAGGCCATTGTAGCTGAAAACGGAGCTTGGGAACCTGTTTTCACATGCAGAGTACTCGGGCTACCAGAGGCACCCTCGACATGAGTGACATTGAGCTAGCCACACCCACCCTGGGCCCCCAAGGTCAAACAGAACCCTGATGTGGCCCTCAATGAAATCAAGTTTGACACGACTGATCTAGGAACTACACCAGATTAAGAGGTGGATTAGAATGTGTAGACTCAGTAAAGCTCTGGGGGAGGAGATTTGGAACATCCACTCTTTTATTGAATAGCTTCACCTGTCCTATTATACAGCATGAAGTTGGACATAATTTTAAAAGAACACTCATTTGTGCTTCTTCAACCGTCCTGTAAATCTTGTTTTATAATAGAAAAGATAGATGTGCCTATTAGCTACTAGAAGGCCAGTTTAGCAAGGAACCTTGGTTCTCTAGACTTGAACTCTTATAATCTAATTAGGGAGCACAAATAACTAGTCTTTTCAAACTGGAGAAGGCTGCATCTCTTCTTTTATAGCCCAGTGCAGAAATGAAAATTTTATATTTTTCATCCTACATATGCAGCAGACTTGACATAACATCTCAAATCCAAACTGGAGAACAAAAGAGGAAGAAATAATCCCCCTTTCCTAAGGTATTTGGGTCTACTTGAGACCCTAACTCTTTTGGTAGTTTAATTATCATGTTCAGTTGTTATTTTACAGGTTTTTAATAGTATATGTTTATTGGGGGGTCTATTGTTTGTTGTTGCTGTTGTATGGAACTCAATTACTTTGTTTGAGCTCGCAGCACTATATATCCATCAAATAAATAAATATCTGGGGTCAGATGATGAAGCTACTCTTTCTAGCTGGTAATATCCAAATTTGTGGACTTCAGCTCCCAGAATTTCTAAGCCAAAATGATAGTTAGAATTTTTTAAGCTGAAGTACATAATGTTGAAATATACCTATGAGTTTTAATGGAAGGAAAAAGAAACAAGATATTTCTAATATCAGGAGCTAGGCTATAGGGTATTTTGTTAAATCTCTGAGCTCTTTGATCCCAGTAGAGTAAGATTACACATTTGTTGATTTATTTGTATATAGTTCTTCCTTCTGAAAAAAAAAAATCAGCTGGTTATTTGCTAATACAGTACTTCTCTTTCATTACACAGTGGGCATAATGAAAATTCCCCTTATACATTGAAATAATATTTTATATGAAACCCAATAGTAGTAGTATAGTATCTTACATTCTTTGATGATATCTTTAATACCATAAAACAACATCTGTCTGTCCCAGGTTCTTTGGAATGTCTTGATAAATGCCAAATCCTGCTAAACATCTAACTATACAATTAACCATAACAGGTAAAGGTAAGTGTTCCAATATCCCCTGACTCTAGGGGCATTGCTCATCTCCATTTCTTAGCCAAGGAAGCCAGCATTGCCCAAAAACATTTTTATGGTCATGTGGCCAGCATGACCATTCTGAGTTTGAGGCACATGGAACACTGCTACCTTCCTACCAAAGTGGTACCCATTTACCTATTCACATTTGCATGCTTTTGAATTGCAAAGGTGGGCTGGCACAAGTTACAGGAGCTCATCCCATCTTTAACACCTGAGCCATCCCACCCCCGAATCTCAATAATACCTCTGCAAACAGTGGACTGCCTAGTGAGCTATGGTAAGATAATACCAATAGTAATAGTCACCTTGGGTGCAGTTCCAAAACTTCCGAGCACCCTCTGAACACCATAGCATTGACAAAATTACCATCAGTCAATTGCAAAAGGTAGCTTTACTTGGAACAGCTTACATCCTGCAATGATATCTTTAGCACTATCTAACACAGGGATCTTCAAACTTGATAGCTTTAAGACTTGTGGACTTCAATTCCCAGAATTCCTCCTCTGGTCATGTTAGCTCAGGAATTCTGGGAGTTGAAGTCCACAAGTCTTAAACTTGCCAAATTTACCAAGACCCTTGATCAAACATTTGCCTATCCTGGGTCCTGGGAAAGGACTCAATAGGTGGATAAAATATCAGTGACTTGTTAAAAACTGGCAAAACTAATATAATTCAAAAAGACCTATCAAAGGGGAAACACCAGGAAATTATAGGCTAATTACTTATTTATTTTGCTTGCCTAAAATATTTAAATTACTCATTGGTAAATAATGGAAAACATCAAAACTGAATGAATGAATGAATGAATGAATATAAAATCTTCAATTAAATTATTTGTTCTTCTTACTGGTCTGAAATATTCTGAGTTTTATCCTATCTCCACAATTTAAAGGCATTGTTTTTATTAATTCAGCCTTTCTGAGGCTCCAATTTTCACACCCATAGGTTTGTTGTCACTGTAACTTAACCATAATATCCATCCAAATTTGTCATCGTCTTTCTCCTAAAGACATCTCTTTATTTCATGGCTACAGTTAACATTTCTTTTCAAATATAAAATTAAGCAGGCATTATCTAAATTAACCAAATTATTCAAACAAAGAGTCCTTCATTGTCTGTTGCATTTTAGTAACTGATAATAGAGAATGTGCAATTTGAAGACAAAAGTCTTACCGGATTAGGAAAAATCCCTAATCATTATGCAATGCATCAATATTTTCATTCTAAACTTTTCTTATAGATAAACAGATAAACAGATAATCTGAGCTGGAAGGGACCTTGTAGGTCATCTAGTCCAACCCCCACCCATCCAAGCGGGAGACCCCACACTATTTCTGACAGATGGGAGTCCAATCTCTTCTTGAAAGTCTCAAGTGATGACGCTCCCACAACTTCCGAGGGCAACTTCTGTTCCATTGGTCGATTGTTCTCACTGTCAGAAAGTTTCTCCTTATTTCCAGGTTGAATCTCTCTTTGTTCAGTTTCCATCCATTATTCCTTGTCTGGCCTTCAGGTGCTTTAGAAAATAGCTTGACCCCTTCCTCTCTGTGGTAGCCCCTCAAATATTGGAAGACAGCTATCATGTCTCCCCTGGTCCTTCTCTTCATTAGACTAGCCATGCCCAGTTTCTGTAACCGTTCTTCATATGTTTTAGTCTCCAGTCCCCTAATCATCTTGGTTGCTCTTCTCTGCACTCTTTCCAGAGTCTCAACATCTTTTTTATAATGTGCTGAATAAAACTGGATGCAGCACTCTAAGTGTGGTCTTACTAAGTCTTTATAGAGTGGTATTAGTACCTCACTTGATCTCAATTGTATCCCTCTGTTAATGCAACTTAGTATTGCATTAGCTTTTTTGGCTGCTGCTACACACTGCTGGAATGGTTCTACCTTTAGAAGGTTAACTCAAACATCTCATGGGGCTTATGAAAGACATGAGTTTGAAGGCCATAGCTTAGGTTACAAAGTAGATCATATGGAACTCAGTTTTTCCAACCAACATCTTGATGCCAAGCTCACCATGTTTCATTTGAGTAGGCAAGCTTATACCAGATAAAGATAAACCAACCTTGTAGGACTTTCAGCAAAAAAAACAAACAAAAAAACAAAAAAACGGGTGCACCTTCAACTCAGAGAATCAGAGGCAAGCTGTGTTTTTGTATTGTGTTCTGGGTACCCTTGTCTTTCATAGATAAGCCACAGCATAAAATTCCTTATCCTACTGGAACAAAAACATATGTTTAAATTAACCCTCAATTATGGAAATAGTAGTGTTTACACTAAAACTTCTGTGTTACACAGTAATGTTCCAGTGTGCTAATTACCTCCTAACATAAGAGCTAACAGGTTATAAATGAGTGTTTTATTGATATATTTATTTCCTCAGTAACTAACAGAAAGCAAAGTTATTCAGACTAAGAGAAACACAGCGTCACACAAAACCTCAAACTCTTCTGCCTCCAAACAGAATATTTAATCTATGACCATGATGGCGAGGTGGCACAGATGGCACACAGAGCCATTTGTGTGGGCATGTGAGCCCCAGCCAAACTTACCTGCACTGTGCATGTGCACGCCTCTCAGCTGATTTTCAGCCCATTTGAGGCTTTTTTGTCCTCCCAGAGGCTTGAGGGAAGCCTCTGCAGCCTCGGGAGGCTGAAAAATGGGCCTTCCAGAAATACCAAAATGGGCCCATTTTTCAGCCTCCTGAGGCTGCAGAGGCTTTCCTTGAGCCTTTGGGAAGGCAAAAATGGCCTCACTTGGATTTCAGAGGCTCTCTGGAGGCCGAAAATGGGCACTTTTGATATTTCCGGAAGGCCCGTTTTTCAGCCTCCTGAGGCTGCAGAGGCTTCCCTTGAGCCTTCGGGAGGATGAAAATGGCCTCAAATGAGCTGAAAATCACCTGGGAGGCATGCACATGGCAGTTCAGGTAAGGGGGCAGGGGAATGTTGTGCGTGCATGCACAGCGAGGGCAGGACACATTGCATTGTGGATGCTGGCACACGTGCATACTTTTGGCTCACCACAACAAAAAGGTTCACCATCACTGGTCTATATGGTGATTCTTAGTTCTGATGGGAGCCCAGCAATGGACTGTGTCCCCATTTCACATTTAGGAACTTCAGAGCTAAAGCTTAGCCTTGTAGAAAGGAGTTTCTCATTTCTAGAATCTTGAGAATTAAGCTGGAAATCTGATAATGACTTAGGTTACAGTTGAAGACATGGACATTGTTTCTGCTGAAATAAAATTAGGCCTTGTTTTGCACAACTTCTTCAATGTAATGTGCTTAATAGACCAATGAAATTACATCCCTCATAATTCTCAGGGAATGGAACTCAACATCTTTTTCCAGTACTTTAGTTTGAGAGGTCAATGTTAACTTCAATGTGATTCAAGCTGTGAAAATATCTATGCATTATTTGTGAGTTTTGAGAATTTAATTGAACTAAGTATTCAGCAAATACTACAAATAAATTTGAAACAATTTGTAACTTTAACATTAAAACTGAACTTTTACTTTAAACATTTTTAAACTCTTAAAATTCTAGTTTGAATCTTTGTAAATCTGGATAGTAAGTACATGATATAGCTGATGACCCTTTTCTTTATTGAGAGGTTGATGTTAAACAGCTAAACATGTTAGGTAATATAAGTTTTTCCAATGCTAGAATAAGTCTTTCTCTTGAATCTGGGTAGTGTAGATTGGTAAGAACTTTGTTTTGCTTTCTTTTGATCAACACTTATCTACACTCACACATTTTTTTTCATTAATGAGATGGAAAGAATGTTTGCTTTTCATTGAAGCTGTGAGAAAATGAAAATTAACAAACAGTATTTGTCCATATTTATGTAGAAGTTGATTGCAGGATAATTATCCAATGTTTTCCCTCATGTTTTACAAGATAAATCCCCTGTGTAAAGTGTGTGCATAGATTGATGGACTGACACATTTTTCAATATGTAGCAGAACAATGAAGAAAGTTTGTTTGGAATAAGACATAACGTCACACTTTTTACTTACTTCAAGATACAGGGGAAAAAAAGGAAAAAAAAAAACGGGACTGGGGAGGTTCTTTTTTGTTGATTAATCCACAGATCAACAACACACCTAGTTCCTTCAGTGCACTAAATTCAGGTGGAAATATTTCCCTGCCAAGCTTTTAAGAAGTGATTTTTAAATGAAGATGTAACTAATCTATTAAACTGTAGGGTCTTTGTTGTTCTCTGGTGGTTTTCTTGCAAATGTTTCATTACCAAACTAGGTAACAGCAACAGTGCTACTGGACTTCTATCAGCATCTATTAATATAGATTGCCAATAGAAGACAAGGATATGTAGTATATGCACACACACACACACAAACGTGTGAAGCCTTACCTAAGAAGAATCTTCTTGAAGACATTTCTTACACCTCCTTAAACATATGAGTGGGCACAAGGATGATGATCAATTATATGCCATTAAATCTAGATTCAGAGTAAAATAATAGTCCCAAATTTCAAATAGCCCCCAAACCTAATACAAAACATTTATGCAACATTTCAATTTATACAAAATAGAATAGTAAAGTGAAAAAATAGAAAAAAAAATCAGTTGCAATGCTCAGGAAATAAAAACAAAATGATTGATAACAAACTATCATTTTTAACTTCATAAGTTTGGACTTTTGAAAAAAAAAAGTCTTCAAGTCAGATGTTGACTCCTGGCAACTGCATTGGTCAATCCCTGTAGTTTTCTTAACAGGATATCAGAAATGGTTTGCCATTTCCTCCTTGCCTAGGCTGAAAGAAAGACAATGGACCAAGGGCACCCTGCTAGCTTTGTACCTAAGGCAGGATTGGAAGTCATGGTTTATCAATTTCTAGTTTTAAGCGGAGGTCGTACTCAGCAGGTTCTGACCAGTTCTGGAGAACCAGTAGCGGAAATTTTGAGTAGTTCGGTGAACTGGCAAATACCACCTCCGACTGGAGATTTTACAGTATCTTTCTCCTGCCACGCCCAAAGAACCAGTAGTAAAAAAATTTGAATCCCACCACTGGTTTGAAGCTTGGCTACTACTTCAAGCTAGTTAAATTTCTAGAAGACTGTAATTGAATGGGCCAATCTAGTTCCATTAGAGAGTTTGTTCCAGAGAATTGACAGAATAAGAGACAGCAGCATTTTCTGCCCACAGCCCACTACATCTCAGAAACTTGGAGCAACATGCTTCCGCAGGAAATTCCTCCTCAAATATCTGGTTGGAATATGTGATACAGCAGGTATCTAGGAACCAAACCAATATAAATTACTTCATTAATTAATTGTAGTTTTGAATTGTACCTGGAACCCCAGTGATAATCAATAGAGGGCCCACAAGATTAGTGGTATTATATTCATAGAGACAAGCATTGAACAACAAGTAACTTGCTGCATTTTGGACAATTTTTTCAATGGCTTTTAAAGATAGCCTTATAGATAAAATCTTATCTGCATGAATCAATTATAAATAGAATTTCCTGTCCAGGAAAACAGCTGGGGATCAGTGGGAAAATTGACCTCGATGCTGCAAACTTCACCTGGATCCAGTTATAGTTGGTGTGATTGGGAGTGAGAGAGAAGCAAGATATTTTCACCCACCATAACCCCCAATTTCAGAGAATACAGGGAGTCCTCAATTTACAATAGTTACAATGGCTGGAAAAAAGTGACTTATGCTCATTTTTCACACTTATGACCACTGCAGCATCTCCATGGTCATGTGATTGAATGCTTGGCAACTGACTCACATTTATGATGGTTGCAGTGCTCTGCGGTCATGTGAACCCTTCTGACAAGCAAAGTCATTGGGGGAGTCAGACTCACTTCACAACCAGTTTACTAACTTAACAACTGCAGTGATTCACTTAACAACTGTGGCAAGAAAAGTCGTAAAATGGAGCAAATCTCCTTTTGCACTCGGCTTGGGCCATGCATGACACCACTGGAACTTACCGGGCCGCTCGCCAGCTGTCTTGGACTCTCTGTGTAACTGTGTGTTGGTGGTAGCAGGTGCAGCTATGTTATGTCAGCAGGGTGATGCCTGAATGACTGTGATGCGACACCCAGCTGACTGAAAAGGAACCGAGGCTCCGGGCTATGAAACAAAGATCATGAATGACTGGAGACTGATAGGATAGAAAGCCACAACACTGGTGGAGGGTGGAGGAGATTGGATGAGGTGTTTGGGGTGCATGAGTGGTGGGATGCATGTGGGTGTGGGATGCAGGACGAACCAGATGCTGGCTTACAGGGGATGGGCCTGGATATTGGAAGCAGAGCAATTACAGAATTCGATAAATGGGGCTCTGAGTTGGCAGATGCTCAGAGCCGACTTTAATCAGGTATTCTCGTTACTGCTTCCAATACTCGTTACTGTTGTCGTAACACCTGCAATGGAATAAAAACTCTTGCCAGCTTGCTTGAACTTG
Source organism: Hydrophis major (assembly GCA_033807585.1). Classification (NCBI taxonomy): domain Eukaryota; kingdom Metazoa; phylum Chordata; class Lepidosauria; order Squamata; family Elapidae; genus Hydrophis; species Hydrophis major. The sequence goes on from CM066333.1 coordinate 20,133,505, forward strand.
TGTGTTGTTTATTGCTTCATCAGAAGTGCTGACCAGAGAGTGTCTGAGAGCTCCCTTAACAAATTTCTCACTTGGCAACATAAATGTTGGGCTCAAATGTGGTCATAAGTCGAAGACTACCTGTTCTTTTTTTGGCCGTGAGTCACTAAAGTGGTGTAATGAGAACAAGATAGATAGATAGTGTTGAAGTAATTCTCCGTTAAAAGAATGACTACATACAGGGAGAAGTATTTGAGAGTAGTGTTTGAATAATACACTTACAGCACACAGATACACTGTACAGTAAATGTAGGTTTTTACTTCCAGAAATGTTAAGCAAAGTCCAAACAAACAATCCAAAATCATTCACAGGTAAATCAGTCAGTTTTTTCACTCCAGGGATAATTCAATAATAAAGTCCAGTATCAAAAACAGTTCAGTAACAAACTTAAATCAAATCCAGTAAATATCAGTCAATTAGAAGAAATGGAGGAACAGCAACTTTTTCCAACAGAAGGAAACAGAGATACATTCACTCTCTTCTGAGACTCAGACTAAGACAAACCAGGTTTCTGGCTTCATCTTATGGCCGTTTGAGAAACCACACCTAATTACAGTTTTGCATTTTCTTAAAGATACAGTTTTAAAATGTTTATCCTGGTTTATATATTTCTATCCCAAATACCTGTTAGGTGACTTATATTCCTGATAGATAGATAGATAGATAGATAGATAGATAGATAGATAGATAGATAGATAGAGAGAGAGAGAGAGAGAGATTGTTCTGACCCAAACCTGGTTCCAAGAGAGCAAACACAAGACAAAGGCAATAGCACAACTTTTTAATGTTTCATTTACGAATCCTGTTTCTTCACAGATAATAGACTGCTTCCAATTAATTAGCTCCGACAAGAAAGAGCCTTGCCAAGTTTTAGCAAGGTTGCCAAAAAAACAACAGCTAAGAAATAGTTTACAACACAAGAGTCTTCAAATACCAACTGTAATGTCCATGAAGCTGAGTTTCAAAACATCTTTGCTTCCTACAAAGAATGTTCACTTAACAGCTGCCTTTTATCTTCTTGAAGGAGTGGCCATTACCTTGCAGCCTTACTCCTGAGTCGCCCATGCTGTTGCAACTGATCTTTCCTGCAAGCAATCCTGTGCTCACGCGCACTTGGCACAGGCTCCTCGGGAACCTCCTCATCGCTGCTGCCAGCCCCCACAATATCTGAAGGCAGTAGTCCATTCCCTCATGGTCCTGGCCCCTCATCTGAGTCCTCGCTCTCCTCAGCTGTCCGCACCTGCTGCCAGCTAACCACAACACATACTGTAAATAGATAGATAGATAGATAGATAGATAGATAGATAGATAGATAGATAGATAGATAGACAGACAGACAGACAGATATAGATATATATTGCAGTTTTAATTACTTAAGATTACAGAAGCAAAAATAGCTTCATCTTTGAGGCAAGAAACAGAAATATTTCTAAAAATGAACAGCATTCTCTTTTGTGCCTCTTGAACAATGGAGGAATTGGAGATACAGATCATTGTTGCTGTAATTTTCCTTCGTTTTAGGAAAGGAAACTTTGTTGCACTGACAACCTTTTGACTTAACAGTGACTAAGTGGAGATACGTAGGCTGATAAGAAATTCTGTTTAACTGTACAAAGCTAAAGTAGCTCTCTGATCAGCTCTCTTTTAAGATGACAGAGAAATAATGTTTATATTTGCAATGTATATTTTTTTTATTAGTTTTAATGTTTGTATGATTCATTTAATGTACCCTGTTGATATGCACTTTTAATTATTTGCATAATATTCTGAATAAGGTTTAAATATCAAGGGTTTTTCTTTCTATTCAGTAATCCTTCTAAAGGCAGAACGGAATAGTCTTTTCTTCACACAGATAAGTTACTTGGGAGGATTTATTGCCTTTACTGTACTCATCTTGGAAGACCAAGCTCAAGTATACTTGAGGAAATTTAAATTTCCTAGAAGAAGGTGCCTCCTTGTGCAGATCAAGGATGATTGGCAAAGAAGTGCTACTCCTTTGAGAGATTGTAATGGTATGTGAGAAAGAGATGCTACCGGGGTGGGCTGCTGGGGGCTTACAGTGGTTTGGGCAATTCTCTGTCTAAGGTTCTGCCCAGTTTGGTGAACCCATAAATTCTGCCCGTGGCTGGTGCCCCCCCCCACTTCTCCTAGGAGTCTCCATGCGGCCCATTTTGGATGTCAGGTAACTATAGGGCCCATGCTGAGGCTTGGGGAAGGCCAAAAACAGGCCTCCCGGAGGCTCCAGAAGGCCAGAAATCAGCCAATTTCCAGGTTCTGGAGGGCCTTCGGGGCCTAGGGGGAGGCCGTTTTCCACTTCCCAAAGCTTGAGGAAAGCCTCCAGTGCCTGAGAAGGGCAAAAACGCCCTCCCTGCCATGGTGCAGGAGGCCAACTAGGCCACACCCACCACGGACACAACCACCCAGCAACCGGACATAAAACCACTTGCTGAAATTTTTGATGCTGGATGCTACCTAGGGATGGTCAAATAAGAGAAGCCACAGCTTGCAGCTGAATAGTAGGCAGAACAAGAGCTTCACCGGGGGTCCTCCCTAGTTTCTTGGGGACATTGTCAGAGGTGGGTTTCAGCTGGTTCTGACCAGTTCTGGAGAACTGTAGTGGGAATTTTGAATAGTTCAAAGAACTGGGAAATACCATCTCTGACTGGAGATTTTACACTATCCTCCCCCTGCCTCACCCACCAAGCCACGCCCACAGAACTGGTAGTAAAAAGAATGGAATCCTACCACTGGACATTGTACTTTCAGACTTGCAAGATTCTGGTAACATAGCCTTACCTTACATAGATTTAGCTCATTTGATCATGTTTCTTGTCGGATCTAGTTGGTAAGGCTGACATCCACCTGTTTCAGATCTTACATTAATCACAGTTTTATTAATGACCATGATAATGGGATTGATAGGCTGCTCATCAATTTTTCCAGAATGTCAGAATAAGATTGCAATTCATCTAAGTTGGAATATTGGGCTGAGAGGAACAAGATGCCCTTCAATAGAGAGAAATATAAGGTGTCACATTATAGAGTACAGGTAAAAGATTCATGACTTGAAGTCAGATATAGTCAGATATGTTCCAAGTTATCTATCCACCTGGTAACCCACAGTCTACATAGATTTCAACTCTCACACTTCGCTAGCCAGCATGATCATGGCTGATAATGCCAAAAATTGAAGTTCTCTTCATAACACAAGTTAGAAAACTGTTTTTTACCCATTGAATACCTGCTTACAGATATTTGATAGAAAAAAGTGGGTAAAGAACAGACAGCTCTGTTACATGTGCTGCTTAATATTTTGAGTTTATATGGCACTTTAAGCTGTCTTGAGAATACAGCTTAGTTTTAGATAAGGCATCAAAGCTTTCAAAATGACAGCAAGAAATAAAAAGTTATCAGTGTTTTTTAAAAAGGTTTCAACACATTTGGTACTCCACCAGCTGTGCATTTCACTTAGTTAAAAGAGCACTCTGCTTATATGCTTCCCCAAGAAGCAAATTAATGTTTTGAATGAACTCTCTTCTTTGGAGAAGTTATTATGAACCCAGTTTAAGAAAACAGTTTTTTATGTTTATATTTAGGAACAAATGTGTTCAGTGGAACAGATTATGGGGTTGATGAAATATTCTTGAATAACTTCACAACAGAGCTTAGAAAGTAACAAGCTAAAAATCTGCTCTGGCAATTCCTAAAAGGAAGAGGAATTGCAATTGCAAAACTATTGGCTTTCTTTAAAAAAATGCAAAAAGATTTATTTTATGTAATTTTTAATATAAATGTGACTGCTATAATGTACGAAAATCAGGATATAAATGAATAAACAATATATCATTGAAATGTTAGCTTTCCTTATAGCCCTGTTAAGTAGTATCAGCTATCTGACTTTCGTTTATCTTTTAAAAGATAAGCTGATCTAGTACTGAGATGAAAACTACCAGGCTGGTTGGCAAGTTTAAAGAAAAAAAGAAGCCAGTAATCAAAACCTCCTGAAATAATACCACTGCCATGTTTATTGCCAAGACAATTAAATCCAAGTACAATGGATAAAATCCAAAAATGAAGATAATGTAAGGCATTTGAGTTTGAGAGTTTGTTCTAAGTTTCTATTTGCTTTGTTTTCCGGAGAGAAAGTAACTACCTGCCAAATATCACGATTGACCTTATTGAGTGGTGTGATGGCCTAGAGATAGAGCTCTCAGGAAGCTGTGAGTTCAATCCTAGGTAGAAGCAGAAGCTTACAGGAGTGATAACAGCATTGGTTGCATTTAAGAGGAGCAAATGCTGAACAGGAGACCAAAATAAAGGTTGGTGTGGCAAAGTGAATCTGACCAGCACTGCTAGGCTGGAAAGTGACTCTGCTAACTGTTTCGTTCTGTATGTTTACAGACATACACATATCAATAAATTGAAACCATGATTAATTATAGTCATCCATAGCTGAATAAATTCTGCAAATCACATGCTTGCTTTTCAGATGCTGATCCCTACTCTAAGGGTCTTAGCTTGCCTTGCTGTATGAATATAGTATATATGAGAGGAACCATTTCTGCTTCTATTGGTTAGATTTAGGCTGTGAATACATTATATACAGTTAGTCTCCCACTGTTGCATATTCTTCTATTTTAGTCTCCCAATTGTTTATTGTACCTACAGAAATCAGAATTAGGCAGGTATTCTGGTGCTACTCTATGGAAGTGAAAGTTGAACTTTGATAATGCATGATAGGAAGAATTTGGATACCTTTGAACTTTGGTGTTGGAGAAAGCTCCTGAGAATATTGTGGACAGCTGAAAAAATAAATGGATCATTGAACAAATCACACTGGACTTCTTATTTGAGGGACAAATGACCAGCTCAAATTATTCTACTTGGGACACATTATACAAAGACCCATCTCTCTAAAAAAGGTTTAGTGCTGGAGGGAAAAATGAAATATTTCAGGAGACAAATAACTTGGTGGTATGCAATAAAACAGTTAGTCAATCCTGTATTTGTGGTATGATTTTTTTCTTTTGTGACACATTGATTCTTGTTGCAGTCATAAAATGTTAAAATAAATTATATCTTTCATTTTATTCGGAAATGTACCCAATTAAAATAGTTGTGGTTTTGACTATTATTTCCAAAATTTGCTGAATGTTTGGGTATATTTCTTTCCCAGATTTTTTGAAGTTTCTTTTACATAATTATGATATATTATAATCATGATTTATGTTCCTTTTTTGTTGAGGCAATCCCAACATTTATTATTGTATGGTTTATCCATCTGGTCACTTGTTGATAGAGTTATATACCAATCTGTAGAATATATTTCCTTAGATTATACCTTGGTTGATTAATATTAACTTGCTGGCCAAATATTATTTGGAAGGGATTACTTGTGAGATACCTTAGTGCTAAATTTCCTTGAGTTTAGGTGGAGTGCCCTTGAAAACTGTCAGTTAGGCATCAGAGTAAAGAAAAGACTTGTAACTATAGTAACTTCATTCTACAGCAACCATTTTTACATTTATCAGTCAGTTGCCCCTAACTGGCTTCTGTTAAAAATGTTATACCAAATAGTCTTGTGGATTGAGCCCATAGATTTCTCTTTCTACAAATGGAAGGGCTTCCATCCTAATTCTTGAAATGACATGGCAATGGAACAATTTAGATTACTTAGGAAGGGAGGGATTTTTTTTTTCCATATAATGTATTAAGTGAGGACTCCAAAATCACCACAAATGGGAACTGCAGCCAAGAAATTAAAAGACGCTTGCTCCTGGGGAGGAAAGCTATGGCAAATCTAGACAGCATATTAAAAAGCAGAGACATCACCCTGCCAACAAAAGTGCATATAGTCAAGGCTATGGTTTTCCCAGTTGCAATGTATATGAAAGTTGGACCATAAAAAAGGCTGAGCAGCAAAGAATGGAGGCCTTTGAACTATAGTGCTGGAAAAGACTCCTGCAAGTCCCTTGGACTTCAAGGTGATCAAACCGGTCAGTCCTAGGGGAGATCAACCCTGACTGCTCTTTAGAAGGCCAGTGCCAGATTATACATATTATGGATATCTTGAGGCTGACAGCCAGATCCTGAAGATGAAACTCAAATACTTTGGCCACCTAATGAGAAGGAAGGACTCCCTGAAGAAGAGTCTAATGCTGGGAAAGATTGAGGGCAATAGAAGAACGGGACGACAGAGAATGAGGTGGCTGGATGGAGTCACTGAAGCAGTCGGGGTGAGCTTAAATGGACTCCAGAAGATGGTAGAGGACAGGAAGGCCTGGAGTAACATTGTCCATGGGGTCGCTATGGGTTGGACATGACTACACAACAAACAACAAGAACAACATGTTCCACTACCTGTGGGATGCCCTGTGAATTTTAAAAGATATGTCTTGCTGGGAAGTCAAAATACATTCTTAAGGAAGCAAGATAAAATTGTCATTAGCTGTTCAAGTGAAAAGGTAGATTTTTTTTTCCTCTCCTTAATATCTCCCCATCCAAGAAAGCTTACAAAATATGTGACATCTAGAATGTTCATCAATTATTTTGGTGACAAATCATATGTGATTGCAGACCTGTCACAGTGAGTCTGTTGAGCATTGAGAGATGTGGCTGTGTCTCTTCATTTCTGGTCATTAGTCAACATTTTCCTTGAACATTTCTTTCCCAGTGTCTACTTTTTCCATGAATTTTCATCAAATCCATTTTCTCTCCAATTTGTCTTTTTGACATGGACTTCCATTCCAGCTTCTAAGAAGGTAGAGAGCACATTAATGTTTAGTTTCTTACAGTGAGCTGGTGCTTATCTTCAATATTACAGCGCTAGCATTTTTTAGTACTTGTGCTAGCTGTTTATAGCTAGCTTCAGTGCAGGCAACCTTATTCTACTGATTTTGTGCTGTTCTAAATGTTCACTTATTTTTCATTTCAATTTCTGTGTTTTTGTTTTTGTTTTAGGACATTGTTATTCTGAAGAGAAGGTCAAGGTGAATGTGCCTCATTTGGGAATTAGAATGGTTCAATCGAACAATGCTTGCTTTCTCTACTATCAACTGACCCTGGTTTGTCTCTAGTGTGCTACTTATGGCAAGGCTTTGATTTCTTTGCTCTGGATTGACCATTGCAGTTTTTCCAATTCCACTTCTGTGAATACAATTGAGGTTGATCTGCTAGTCTCTGTTCTGTTATTTCTAATTCTTTCCAGAACTAGTGCATTCGTTTCAGATATCCTCTTTTGTTGGACTTTATTTCTAATAGAAAACCATTAAATTCTTGTTTCAAGCCTTTGTACAGTTGTAACAGATATCAGGTGCAAAGAATCAAGGTCACACAATAAGTTCTAGTTAAGATGATTTATTGTTCATGCCCATACCCAAGACAACCTATAGTCAGCACTAAACTGTTGCTCGATAAGAATCAAATAATTCAAAAGGCATTAGATCATTTGTGGGAAATTAATGATTCTAGCCTGATTACTCACTTGACCCTGCCCCTAGGCGCTGCCTGCTCTTCTCCTACAATGGGCAAGCAACTTTTCTTCCAATATTTCTGCAACTGCTGACCCTGGTTCATCAGCCAACAGTCCTGTGTCTTACGCACATTTGTTACCAGATGTCCAGGAGCTCCAAAACTTAGACCATCCTTATTGACCTGGCAGTGTCTGATCCAGTAAAGATTTCTTTAAATTACCTCTCACAATATTGTTTATTGGATAGATACTTTAAAAAAATGTTGTTTACCTCATGTCTGAAGCTATTTCTGCCTCACACCTTTCCAGGTGTTTCTTATTTCACTTTAGTCTAACCTGGGATATTCTCCAGTGAATGTAGGAAAGGGAAAAAAAAATCTTAGTAAAACCAGCTAGAGTCCTGAAATCAGCCCCACTTCATTCCTGCTCTGATCAGTGGAGGCTCTCCCCATGGGTTGGTAACACGCTGAAAGGAGATGGCAGCAAAGCCAAAGGAGGAAACCTTGGAAGACTTTGTCAGATGACATCCTTCAACAGTGACATAGGACCGACAAACACAGCACAGAATTGAAAATGGGAATCACACGTGTTGTGTCTATGTTGCTTTGTGATGATTAAGAGAAGGTCCTTTTTGAGCAATCCAAGTCTGAGAGCTGTGGACAGTGCTTCTGCCAAACTCAGTTCATTGGATCAAAGTGAGTATAAATCTTGGATTGCCTCCATCCTACTTGCAATTTTTTTCTCCAAGAAGACAGGCTCACTTCTGTAAGTACTCTTACTTGCTTGTTTCTGGCACCCTCTTCTTAATTGATTCAACTCAAAAACAGTCATTTCACTTGACATTTAGGTTAACTAATCCAAACTACCTCTTGTTTTGTAAAAGAAAGACGTGTTCCAGTCCCAGTGATCAGAAATAACGAAATAAGTGCTGCTGTTTGTCCATTCCAGGAACCAGCCATCACTTCACCCAACTGGGCAATAATAGAACAAAAAAAGGTCAGCCAGTCAATGCTCTGTCACCACCATAATGTTCTTCCCTGATTATACTTCTTTTCACAGAAAGGAAAATAAAAGGGGAAACAAGAACAGAACAACAAGGGAAGATGGTGGAAGAAATGGCATTCAGATGCAACAGTGTTACAAAAGGGAACTAGGAAATCCCAGGAGCCCAATTCAGGACAAGTTGTCTTTTGGAAAAATGCCAGTCTGCAGCTTGAGAAGAAATGCTGCAAAATTGTCTTTGCTTGGCTCAGCTTTCCAACTCGCTGGAAGATCTACGATGCAGAACTTGTATGCAAAAGCAATCAGGGATTGTCTTGTCCACTTTCATTGATCCTGACTCATTTGGATTTTCAAATTCAGCCTTCAGTGTCCAAGCCCTTTTTGGCAGTAAGAATAAATCAAACCTAAGCAAAATCAAATCCCTATTAAACTTATTTAAAGATGACTCAAAAACATTTGCTAATCATCTATTTGAATTAAAAGGCAACAGATATGGTTAATATATGCCTAGTTATTAAACCCAACAAAGGAAGTTTAGGATACCGAGACCATAGCTTCAACAAAAAGCAGTTGATCCTGGTTTCTAACTTTTTGAACTCACTAGTCTAGCGCATCTAAAATGATGAAACAATAGGTGGATTCAGGAAACTGTTGTGGAGTTATTGCCATTAGAAATAGTGTTCTCCATTTTCTGTTGTGTTGGTCTCGGTATCCTAAACTTCCTTTGTTGGGTTTGATAACTAGGCATATATTAACCATATATGTTGCCTTTTAATTCAAATAGATGATTAGCAAATGTTTTTGAGTATCTGCCTAGCTGATTGGTTAAGGTGTGCTGCTTCTTTGTTATTTTTGGCTGAATGTGCCCTTTTCCATCCCTACTTATTTAACAAAATCTTGACTCCTATTAACTTATCTAAATCTTAGGAGAATGAGATCTACTTTAGATTTAGGATCATCTTTCTATGTTGCCACTATTGGTATGCTATTGTTTAGCCTGTAATTTGTTTCTTAGGAATATAAATACATTCTATTGCTTTTTTCATATTTCATGCATTTGTATTTATATGTAGGGGAGAGATTGCTGTCAGTCATCTAAATTTGGCTCTCACATTTTCCATGATGGAATATAATCCTTAGATGCTAAATCATGTGAAGTCTTAATAGCACTTTATAATGCCTTGGTAAGACCATACTTGGAATACTGAATTCAGTTTTGGTTGCCACAATGTAAAAAAAGCTGTTGAAAGAGTACAGAGAAGAGCAACTAAGATGATTAGAAGACTGGAGGCTGAAACATATGAAGAACATTGCAGGAATTGGATATGTCTACCATGTTTCTCACAAAATAAGGTTGGGTCTTATTTTCTTTTGAGCCCAGAAAAAATGGCTAGGCTGTCTTTTCGGGGGTGACTTAATTTCCTCCCCCACCTAGAGCAGCCCATACGCATGTACCTCTCCACGAGACCATTTCTATTGGCCGATGAATGCTCCCCAAAGGCAGAGTCCGCAGCCACTTCAGGGTGAGGCATGGCTGCCCGTGTCCCCTCACCATTAGGCAGTGTCTTTTCAGCGATGGAAGCTCCCCAAGGGCAGTCACCAGCCACTTCAATCGGCCGATAGAAGCAGCCTCACAGTGCTTGCCCCGAGGCCGCTTCTACCAACCGATCAAAGTAGCTGGTGACTGCCCTTGGGGAGCTTCCATCACCCAAAAGACTCTGCCAAATGGCGAGGGGACACAGGCAGCCACACCTTGACCCAAAGCAGCTGGGGACTCTGTCTTCAAGGGAGCTTTCCTCAGCCGATAGAAGTGGCCTTGCGGTGAGGGGAATGTGCGTGTGTGCTCACCCCGAAGCCGCTTCTACCGGCCGATCGAAGTAGCTGGTGACTGCTCTTGGGGAGCTTCCATCACCTGAAAGACACTGCCTAATGGCAAGGGGACACGGGCAGCCATGCCTTGCCCCGAACCGGCTGGGGACTCTGCCTTTGGGGAGCTTTCGTCAGCCGATAGAAATGGCCTTGTGGCAAGGGGAGTGTGTGTATGTGTGCGCTCGCCCCGAGGCCGTTTCTACCAGCCAAAGTGGCTGGTGACTGCCCTTGGGGAGCTTCCATCACCCGAAAGACACTGCCTAATGGTGAGGGGACACGGGCAGCCATGTCTCGCCTGAAGCGGCTGGGGACTCTGCCTTCGGGGAGCTTCTATCGGCTGATGTTCTATCGGTAGGTCTGGGTATTCTAGCCTAGGCTACCTGCAGGGCACTCCTAAAGGCAAGTTTTCTCCCACCCCCTGCCCTTCCCTCCCATTTCTCTTCGCCTCGTGTAGTTCTAACAAACGATGTGAGAAATGGTGGGGAAACGCCATATTAAATAGGCCTAAATTTTGGGGGTGGGGCTTAATTTCACCTCATGCCTTAGAAATCATGCTGGGCCTTCCTATTGGTGGAGGCCATATTGTTGGAGAAACACGGTACTTTAATGAAAAGAAGGACTAGGGTGACATAATAGCAGTGTTCCAATATCTAAGGGGCTGCTAATGAAGAGGGGAATCAACCTATGCTCCCCTGAGGGCAGGACAAGAAGCAATGGATGGAAGCTAATCAAGGAGAGAAGCAACCTAGAACTAAGGAGGAATTTTCCTGATGGTTAGACCAATTAATCAATGGAACAACTTGCCTGCAGAAGTGCTCAAACACTGGAAGTTTTGAAGAAGAAATTGAACAACTATTTGTCTGAAATGACCTAGGGTTTCCCGGCTGAGCAGGGGGTTAAACTAGAAGACCTCCAAGGTCCCTTCCAACTCTGTTATTCTGTTAAACCACCTTTATAATTTATGCAGTGTAAACTCTTGTGTATATACGTCGCTTGTTTTACTTCTCTAGAGCCAAGAGAGATTTCCAATTGCTTGCAGCGCTGACTAATATCTTGTACTCATTGATACTCAATTTGACAGCTCCTTAATAGGAGAAAGATTTAGCAGACTAGAAATTCCCCACAGTTAACTGCTTTTCTGACTTGAAAAGATGTCCTCTTTCATTATTAACCCACAAAGTGACAAAGACAGTGCTCTCTGCCCTGCAGTTTTCTGCCTCCTTTTACTGATATACTTGGTTTTGCAGCCCTTATAAATTGTTATATTTCTACATGGGATTGATAAACTCTGAAACTTGTACCAAGTTAGAATGTTTTCAATTCGGGGCTAAGGTTAATTTTTGTTGTTAGATTGGAACCTCAAAACTCTTTTATGTTACTTTGAGTGGTAACAAAACAGACTTTCCCTAGTCTGAATAATAATAAAAAAATTCTTCTTCTTCAAAAGTCACCAGAGAACATCCAGGGCTCTTTTAACAGAACTGTCCTGACGTGTATGTTCAGGGCTACATCATCCCTGGATAATCCTATTTCCTTTCTCCCCAATTTACAAAATTTTTCCACCTCTCCCAAGCAAAAGGAGCTGAGACTTGCCGTCCCTATAGCCCCAGATTTTCTAGATGTCAGTCCTTACTATGTCTCAAAATTATGTCCTCCTACACCATCACTCAGACTTCAGCTAAAGGTTATTCAGGTTAAGATTTTAGGACCAAAATGCTCTTTTCAGTCAGCTCACAATTATCCTTCTTCGCTTCTCCCAGGGGTGGCTTTTTGGGCTTATTAAGAGTCATTTGCGAGCAATTCCCATCAAAGCCTTCAATAATTAGGCTTGTATTAATAGCTCTTTGCTTTTAATATTTGCCTCCCTTTGAAACCAGGCGTCCCTGATCTCCCCCCATTCTCCCCCCCACTCACACATCTGCCTTAACCTTGTAAAGCAATGCCCTAATTTACTTTTCAAAACTAGAGAACTACTGGAGGAGTCAGGGACAAGATTATCCAGCCCGCGGTGGCATCTACCTTCTCTCCTGGTTCCTTATACAGCCACCACACAAGGAAATGTCCCATTATTCCTGTCTCTTTGCCTGGGCTTTTGCATGTTTTTTTCTAAAAACTTGAGGTCCTTTTTGATTTGCTTTCAAGTCTAGCTATGCTAAGAGATGTTCCATGATTTCTCCTTATTCCAGATAGGAGGGAAGGAAAAGGCAGTTGTCAGGAAGCCTCTCTCTTTCTCTTCCTCTCTCTCTCCCTTCCTCCCTCTCTCTCTCCTTCTCTCTCCCTCTCTTCCTCCTCTCCTTCTTTCTCTCCCTCTCTCTCTTAGCATCTCTCTTCCTGTCTTTTTTTCTTTTCTTTTCTCTCTTCCCCCTCAATATCTCGCTCCTCTTCTCTTTCTCTTGTTCTCCTTTCTCTCCCTCTCTCCCCTCAGCATCTCTCCCTCCCTCCCTCTTTCTTTCTCCCTCTTTTTCTCTCTCCCTCCCTCCCTCTTTCTCTCTCCCTGTATTTTTTCTCCCTCTCTCCCTCTCCTCAGCAACTCTCCCTCCCTCCCTCTCTCTTTCTCTCCCTCTCTCAGAATCTCTCTTTTCCTGTCTTTTTTCTCTCTCCCTCTCCTCAGCAATTCTCCCTCCCCCTCTCTTTCTCTCCCTCTCTCAGCATCTCTCCCTCCCTTCCTCTCTCTTTCTCTCTCCTTGAATTTTTTCTCCCTCTCTCCTTCTCCTCAGCAATTCTCCCTCCCTCTCTCTTTCTCTTCCTCTCTCAGTATCTCTCTTTTCCTGTCTTTTCTCTCTCTCCCTCTCCTCAGCAATTCTCCCTCCCGCTCTCTTTTTCTCCCTCTCTCAGCATCTCTCCCTCCCTTCCTCTCTCTTTCTCTCTCCCTGTATTTTTTCTCCCTCTCTCCCTCTCCTCAGCAATTCTCCCTCCCCCTCTCTTTCTCTCCCTCTCTCAGCATCTCTCTTTTCCTGTCTTTTCTCTCTCTCCCTCTCCTCAGCAACTCTCCCTCCCTCCCTCCCTCTTTCTCTCCCTCTCTCAGAATCTCTCTTTTCCTGTCTTTTCTCTCTCTCCCTCTCCTCAGCAATTCTCCCTCCCCCTCTCTTTCTCTCCCTCTCTCAGCATCTCTCCCTCCCTTCCTCTCTCTTTCTCTCTCCCTGTATTTTTTCTCCCTCTCTCCCTCTCCTCAGCAACTCTCCCTCCCTCCCTCTCTCTTTCTCTCCCTCTCTC